>UESW01002029.1:248452-274981 GCA_900491605.1 Calamus simplicifolius | reverse complement strand
CCTTTACCATTGTACCAATCAATTCCAAATTGATACAAATTGAGTCAATCGAGCTAAATCAAGCCAGATCAAGTTCAGATCAAGCTTGAATTGAGATAAATTGAACCTGACTTAACCTCAATTTTATAGTGATTTAATGATCAATCATGTTCTTTTTGATTCATAAAGTGTAATTTATACATATTTATTTTTTATTTTATGTGCAAGCCATTTCAAAAGTAAAATATTTGCCATCATAGTATAGAGTATTTCAACTATTAGGGTCCTAAATTTTTTTAAAAAAAATTAAAAAAATATGATTCTCTCTTTGCATTTAAATGACATTAAATGCATGCATACGCCATCCATTGCTCAAAATGAGTGGATTCAAAGGAGTTGGTCATCCCATCAACCAAATTTTATATTAATGATGGAATTAAATTCATAAAATTAGATAGGATATTTTAAGGATATTTTTTCTTATACAAACCAATTTTATGTTAGGAAAAAATCTTAGGAAATCTTAATTTCCCTAAGTATTCTTGATCATTTCTTGAGTATTCTTAGGAAATTATCCAAACCAATTATATGTTAGCAAAAAATCTTAGTAAATCTTTGATGATTTCCTTAGTATTCTTCATCATTTTGAAAAGCTTAAAAATATCCATAAAAGGTATTGCCATTGTTTGCAAATCATATATTCTCCATATTGTTCATTCCATGGATGCTATGCATCTTTTCTTCCTCCTAATTATCTCATTATAATTTTTTTTCACAAACACTTCCAGAAATTACCCTTGGTGAAGAGTTTTACTAAAAAGTGATTACCAAGGGATTCATCAAGGTGGTTTGAACTTGTAATAAAAGGGTTCAAAGGCTAGTCCTTTACCATTGTACCAATCAATTCCAAATTGATACAAATTGAGTCAATCGAGCTAAATCAAGCCAGATCAAGTTCAGATCAAGCTTGAATTGAGATAAATTGAACCTGACTTAACCTCAATTTTATAGTGATTTAATGATCAATCATGTTCTTTTTGATTCATAAAGTGTAATTTATACATATTTATTTTTTATTTTATGTGCAAGCCAATTTCAAAAGTAAAATATTTACCATCATAGTATAGAGTATTTCAACTATTAGGGTCCCAAAATTATTTTTTTAATTAAAAAAAAATTGATTCTCCCTTTGCATTTAAATGACATTACACTACATTTCGATAGGACAAAAATTACTATCAATCCTTTACAGAAAAGAAAAGAAATTTAGTAGATACAATGATAAATATTAAACTATAAAGACTCTGAAAGGAAAAATATTATGTCGTCAACTCTTTCTGGGATAATCTTCTTGAGAGTGAATAAATGAAATTAATAAACAACACTGATGTAGCAGAAAATAGTTTTGGAGTGATACACACACAAAAAAAGAAGAAGAAGCTAGTTTTTCAATTTATAGAAGAGCAAAATTGCGAAGATTAGAATAACACCGAAAAAAAAAACTCGAAGAAGCTAAAGAAGAAAAATATCAAGAAGAGGGTGGTAGGGAGGGAGTGAAGGCCGACGCGATGGAACTGGTAAGAGGGTGGTAGGGAGTGAAGATAGAGTCCTTTTGGCCTTCGAGCTGTTGGTCGATCGACGACAATATATAGTGACCATGGTACGTGGAGATGTTCATGGGACAAAAGTGGTTGGCTCTCGAGACCATCCACCGCCCATCAGCTGATTTGGAGGGCGACGACGACTCTAAGATGGTCGCCCATCAGCTGATGGGGAGGGCGATTCTAAGGTTGTTGTAAATCGAGGGAGGATGGAGAGGACAAAACAGATTGAGGAGAGCATATATATGCAGAAGAGGATGCATCAGTGGTCCGCATGGCAGTAAATAGCTTGATGTATAGTGTCGATCTACAATTGACTGATAGAGAGAGGATGGAAGAGCGATGAATTTTAAATCTGATTTAATATGCATTAAAAAAAATTGTATTAAAAATATTAAATAAGCCTGGATATGCGTACATGTGCAGATATTGGAGAGCGATGCAAAAAGGAAAAACAAAGTTTTATTTTTTTAAAAATTTGTATTAAAAATATAAATAACATAGTTGTCAGACCTGCATGGACATTGACTTGGCCAAGGGCTCGGATCACCGGATCACTTGTTCAACCATTGGGTCACCGGTTGAACTATCGATTTAATTATTTTAATATAAATATATTTATATTAACAAAAATTAATTTTTAATAAAATAGATATATACTAATTTTCACAATCTTCTTTTTTTTAGAATTTTTTTGATATCTTATTTAATTACTAAAATTCGCTTACTTTCAATCTGTTTACCCATTTAGTCTGATTAATTTAACTTTTTTTAAAAAAAAGAAAAGAAAATTTAAAAAATTTCTATCATTATTTTCTCCCTCTTGATTCCCATAAAGTTTTCATATTTTCATCATTTTCTTTTTTTTATTCTTCTCTCATCAATGCTTCTCCATAAAACTTGCTATCATTCCAATATAGAAAAGGTTGCATAAACTCTCGAGCAAAGAGTTTGAAACATCAAAGACTAGAGAATTTGAAACAACGTTGATAAACTCAAACCTGGTTCAAACCGGATTGATTGGTTTACAAATAAACCAGATGGATTGATTCGGTTATTCCGGATGTCTTACACATTCGGTTTTATATTAAAATCGGACCAACTTAGCCTTCTGGGTCCGTGAACATTATTTTGGCATGGAGTATGGTGTCAGTAACGTATCATCTTTTAGTATCGTTAAATACCAATAGAGGAACGATGGAAGTCTACCCAATTTAAGGCTAACTATTAAATATGTGATGAAAATTGTATATAACAAAGAAAAGAAAAAATATAAGCAGTGAAGAAGAAGAGACACGGGAATGAAATAAGAACGTTTCTATATCGATATCGAGAATTTCCATCCAATGCATGCACAATGGTATTAAAAGTTATTAAAAGCTATTAAATAAGATTGCTCGCACTTTAAAAAACCCATATATGTAATAGATATAATAGGTTATAAGTTAGCAAGGAATCCTAAACGTTGTGCATCATTTTGAAAAGCTTAAAATTATAAAAGGCCTTGCCATTGTTCACAACTCCTGCATTCTCCATTCCATCCTATATTCCTCTCTCAATGGATGCTATGCGTTTGGCTCTCATTTTTCTCATTTTTGAAAGCCTCTTCACTCTGATGAATGTAGCTAAGTTGCAGGTTTTATTTAGCAAACCTCTAGTGTAAATTTTTTCCTTGTATGAATAATATTGTATAGTAGCATATGCTAAACATAATATGTGGACTTTGCACTATCCAAAAAAATATAGCATGTCCCCTCCCTCACCCACCCCCCCCCCCCCCCCCCCCCCCCTTCTTCTCTTTCTCTATCTCCTTCCTTATGTTTATGTGTCTCTCTCACACTCACAAACACATGTTTGTATGTGTATATATCCTTCATAAGATTTTATTTTAATTTTTTTCTTGTAGTAGAGTAAGAAATGAGTTAGAGTAACACAAGAACTAATACCAACCTGACTTGATTAAGTTAGGCTGGCTCGATTCTGAATGCTCATAGGATTGGTTTTGAATCCCAATCCAAAATCATGGTACCAACCTTCATTGGGTTGGTTCTTGATTCCAAAGGTGGATTCTTTCATTCTTATTGAATACCGACTATAGAATTTTTTTTAAAAGTAAAGTACCCCTAAAAAGTATATTAGGGACCTTAAATATACCTCATAAATCATCTACCATCTCCACTATAGAAGTTTATTATGAGATTAATCAATAATATTATATACATCTTTTTTATCTAACACAACCAAGGAAGAAAGTAACCATTAGGTATTAGACAAGTGTCATTCAAAGGAAAAGACATGTGTCATTTTTATGATGATTCTTATCCTCTAACCTAACTTTTATAAATAAGAAAAGAACCTTCAATATATTAAAATTGATAAAAAAGTAAAGAAATATGAAGATAATGGAAAAGGAGAAAAAAGAAAAAAATGTTTTACACTGAAACTGAACTTCATTGTTTTTTTTAACAGGCCGAGGCATTACAGGGATGAATGAGAGAGAACCAAGTTTAGCCCATATGCTAGCAAAGACGAAAGTGAATTAGAAGCAGCATCATTTTGTAGTCCTAGTCAGTGCTTAAAAAATAACAAACCGGGCTATACTTGTCTCAATGATGGCAGATGTTACAAGACCTTCAAAGAATGCCGACCTGTTTGTACTTCTTTCCCTCGAGAGAAACTAAAAATAGTTTTGGCTCAAAACAAAAGGATGGGAATTAATGCTTACTTGAATAAATGAAAATAATAGCAGTAGTAGTAATAGTAATAATATCCATGTATGGGTCATGGTTGCTGTTTATGGAAATAATAGTGGAGAATATCTTTGAGGTCTATTTAGCATTCATAATTTTCATTATTTATAGTGAAATATACTATCTGACATGTCGGATTTCTCTCACAAGTTCTCCTGGCTAAGATTTAGTAACTCACGAGCTTGTGCTCATAGGTTTGGCTCCGCACTTATAAAGGCTTATTTAATAATTTTAATACATTTATTTTAATGCGATGATACAATTTCCAAGCCTTATGACTGTTGGAAAAGTAATTATAATTTTGAAGTTTAAACTGCTTAAAATTGCTAGAAATTCAAATCTAGAAAATTAAATGCAGAACAGTGCTTGTGCCAAGGCATATTAGATACGACGATTTATCCCCAAGGTATAACAATCTAGCTCAATTCGAATCTTCCTCTACTATGAGCACACTCGTGTGGAGGTGCAACTCAATAACTTAGCTCAAAGAGAAACTAATAATCAGATAATAAAATAATAAAATAATCTTAAAAAAGATTCTTAAACTAAAATTTATTCAACCCTGGATCCTTGTGCCTATTTATAGACTCTCAAGCGGATAACTTATGATTCTCACATAAATGAATCCTTTAAGGTTGCATTTGATGCATTGCCAGCAATCTTGAATGGTAATATGTATTACCTATTACCACTTGAGATTACCTATAATATTGATTATTTAGTATACACAGGTAATGCAAGAGTAATATTGAAATAGATTACCATCATATAACATCAAATTCAAAATACCCTAAATTAAATTTATTAAAATTTTATATTATTATATATTTGATTTAAAAAAATATATTTATAAATGATAATGATTAAAAGAAATTATATTTATAAATGATATTTGAAGTGATGGTAAGGCTACCGATCGAAAGAATTTCACATCGTACCATGGACCGCTGGACGGTGGAGATATGCGGCCTGACTCTATGGAAGTGGGTGTGCTCAGACCTTTGATATGAAGGTTCCAGCGAGATTGGTAGCAAAGGATGAGTAGAGAGCAATCAAAAGAAAAAGGGTAATTTTATCAAACTAATTTATTATATTATCACATCTCTGATAATCCAGATTACATTGCAAGATAGATTGTTATTCAAAATACGTATCAAACATAGTTATTTGTGATTAATACTCTATTGATAAACTACCTAATAGCATAAATCAATCTAACATATTTATTTTGCCATTTTATAAGAGCACTCCTTCAAAATTATGCTCTAACACAATCACTCAATCATATATAGCGAAAAAATTTATACTGGGAGACTTCTCGCAATTCAACATGGTACATGGATTCTGCACCATCCACAAAGTAGCATGTCTCCTCAACTCCCCTCCCCTCTCTTAGCTACACTACTATGTGTGTGCACTTTCTCACACGCATAAACGCATGTATGTATGTGTGCCTATCCTTCATAGAGGATTTTATATTAATATTTTTTTGGATGTAGTCTCTGATTTCAGTCGGTTGACACCCTATAAAAAAATCCAAAAGGTTCGACCTTAATTAATTGTTGTTCCATCAAACTGGTAAAAATATCCACAAGAAAAAAAAACAACATCTCAATAACTTTTGGCGTGGCTATAAACATCTATTTTTTCTCCTATTTGTCTCATAGTTATTTTTTACATCCAACTTCATCTTTTTTTTTTTTTTTACAAGCCGAAACATTCCAGAAATGAATGAGAGAGAACCAAGTTTAGCCCATATTGCCAGCAAAGACAACAGAAGGAAGACCAACATCAGCATGTGGTTTTAGCCTATGTTACCAGATAACAAACAAGGCTGCCGTTGTCCCAATGACGGATCATGTTATGAGAACCGGTTTGCCCTTTTGTAGGAACTAAACTAGTTTTGGTTGAAACCAAAAGATAGGAATCAAGATTTACATGAATAAATAATAAAAATAGTAGTAGTAATATAATAACAATAATAAAATCCATGTATGGATCACATGGTTGCTATTTATAGAAATAGGTGTCAAATTCTTTGATATCTATTTAGCATTCACGATTTTCATTATTCATAGTAAGATACACTATGCTGACATGCCAAATTTCTCTCACAAGTCACAACCACGCCAAGATGTAGTAGCTCGTGAGCCTATGCTCACGCTATGCTTTTGTTCCCTTCTCCATATCACATTGTGATGTCTTTCTATCAAACAGTTAGATTGCCTCTCTAGATGTGCTTGATGCCTTTAATATTATGCCTCGAACCCATCACCTTGAAGCCTTTAATGTCATGTTTCGAACCCATCACTTAGGTTGACCAAATGACACAGCTGCATAATTCTTAAGGCATAACCCTAAGAATTATAGAAAACCTCCAAATAATAAAATATTTTATTATTATTTTAATGATCAAAGCATAAGGTTTAGATGCATTCGATATCAGATACAAAATGCCTCTCACAAAAATTTTCAAACATAAACTTATTTGAGGTAATTTTAGTCACCATCCTAAGAATATCAATAAATCACATTAATAAGGGCACATCACATGCCAAATGAATTGATTTGGGCATCAACTCAAAATTTTCATATTTAGATTATGATAAAAGTGCCAATTAGGAACTACGGTTTAGGTGCTGAATTTAATCTAGCATCCTAAATCATCACATTCGATTGCACATTAGGTCAGGATCAGCATATGAGATCAACTAACTAGTCTAATCAAGAAGTCTTTATCATCAATGAAAACCCAATTAGCATAAATAGGATCAATTGCAATAATTGGGTTTGTTAGTTGGCTTGATTGTCAACCTTTCATCATATATGTAGTTTAATTAATTTAGGTTTAGATTAAGGCATCTAGCCTAATTTGATATGCATAAGTCGAGCCACATATAGACCAAAATCTTGAATACCCAATTGAGGCTATGAGACATGATCAAAAGAAATTAAAGAGATGACTATGACATCAAATGGAGATGGTTGAGTTGGTTTGAGGCTTTAATTTAAGGTTTTGATACTAGAGGATGTAGGAGAAATCCAAAGCAATCGTGATCAGTACAGGTTCAAATCCCACTCCCAACAAAAAAAGTGATCTCTCCTTAGAAACAATTCCACTTCCCTTGAGTCAAAGCCCTCCTCTTTAGAAATAATTCCCTAACAAGATAGAGGAGGGAAATCCGAAGTGATTAGAGGAGAAAATTAGTAGAGGTTTGAATCCCACTTTCAATAAAAAATTAGTGATCTTACCTTAGAAACGATTTCGCTTCCCTTAAGTCAAAGCCTTCGCTTTAGAAACAATTCCCTAAATCCTATTCTAATCTCTCAATCCCTCAACTCACCCACCCTAAAAGAAAAACATCACCTTTAATGCTTCCCAAGCCTAGTAAGAGTACCTTTTTTTTTTTTTTTTTCAAACTCTAGACCTTAAACCATAAAATAGAAATGTCCTACCTTATCTTCCAGGGCACCCATGTCCCCTAAAGTTCTTTTTGAACCTTCATAGGGTTGGAGCCAATCTCAGATCCAAATTGTCCTTGCTCCGAGCCTAAATTAACACAACTTGAGCTAGATCAAGCTAATCAAGTTAGATAGAGCCCAGACCAAGCCCAATTCAAGCAAAAGAGGAGCTCTACTCACTAAGATTAAGGCCATATATATCAAGTCAAATCAAGCCTAAATCAAGCTTGATTCAAGCCAAAGGAAGCCCTGCTCGTAGATCGAGCGAAATTGAGCCCATATAAGCTAGATTAAGCCTGATTCAAAACAAAGGGGAGCATTGCTTCTAAATCAGGTGAGATCGAGTCGTATAAGCTAGATCAAGCATAGATCAAGCCCGATTTGAACCAATGGAGAGTCATGTTTTTAAATAGAGCAAGATCAAGCCCACATCAGGCTAGATCAAGCTGATTTGAGTCAAAGAGAACCCTGCTCTTAGATCGAGCCAAGACCGAACCCTATTTCAAGCCAAAAGAAGAGCCTTGCTATCGGATTGAGCGAGATCGAGCCTACATCAAGCTAGAGTGGAGCCAGATTGAGCCCAATTCAAGCCAAAAAAGAGCCCTACTCCTAGATCGAGTTAGATCGAACCCACATTAAGCCAAAATAAAGCCTAGATTGAACCCAATTCAAGCCAAAGGGAAGCGCTACATTCAAATTGAGCAGATCAAGCCCATGTCAAGCTAGATCAAACTTAGATTAGGCCCAATTCAAGTTAAAGGAAAGCTCTACTCCTATATTGAGCCAATATCAAGCTAGATCAAGCCAAAATTAAGCCAAAGAAGAGCTTTGCACTTAGATCGAGTTAGATTAAACCCACATCAAGCCAGAGTAGAGCTAGATTAAGTTAATTCAAGTGAAAGGGATGCTTTGCTCCCAGATATTGAGCTTATATCAAGCCAAATCAAGCTTAGATCAAGTTTAAATTAAGCCAAAGGAGAGTCTTACTCTTATATCAAGCAATGTCGGTCTAAATCAAGACAAATCAAGTGAATCAAGATAGATAGAGCCCAGATTAAGCAGATCGAGTTAGATCAAGCCTGATAAAGCCTGATAAAGCTTAAAGAAGAGTCCTGCTTGCATATCAAGTGGTGATTGAGCACAGCGAGTTAGATCAAGCTAAATCAAGTAAAATGAAACACAAATCAAGCCAAATGAAGCTCAAATCGAGCTCAAAGAAGAATCTTACTCTCAAATTGAGCCCAACTCAATTCCAAATTGACACAAATCGAGTCAATTGAGCTAAATCAAGCCAGATCAAGTTCATCAAACCTGAATTGAGCCAAATTGAGCCTGACATAACCTCAATTTCATTGTGATTTAATGATCAATCATGTTCCTTTTAATTCATAAAGTGTAATTTATATTTATTTATTTTTATATTATGCGCAAGCCAGGATCAAAAATAAAATAATTATCATCATAGTATAGAATATTTCAACTATTAGGGTCCTAAAATCAATTTTTAAAATTAAAAAATATGATACTTTCTTTGCATTTAAATGACATTAAATGCATGCATCGCCATCCATTGCTCAAATGAGTGGATTCAAAGGAGTTGACCATCCCATCAACCACATTTTTATATTAATGATGGAATTAAATACATAATAATTAAATAGGATATCTTAAGGATATTTTTGCTTATACAAACCAATTTTATGTTAGCAAAAAATCTTAAAATTTGATTTCCTTGAGTATTCTGGTTCTTAGGAAATTATTATATGTTAGCAAAAAATCTTAGGAAATCTTTGTTGATTTCTTGAGTATTTTCATCATTTTGAAAAAGCTTAAAAATGCCTATAAAAGGTCTTATCATTGTTTGCAAATCATATATTCTCCATTCCATCTTATATTGTTCATTCCATGGATGCTATGCGCTTGGCTCTCATTTTTCTCATTTTTGGAAGCCTCTTCACTCTCGATGAATGTAAGCTGAATTGTTGGTTTTATTTAGCAAGCCTCGTAGTGTAAAATTTTTCTCTCTACGAATAAGATTGTATACTAGCTTATGTGAAAAATAATAGGTAGACTTTGCACTATCCATAGAATATCCCCTCCACTTAACCCCCCACCACCTTCTCTCTCTCTCTCTCTCTCTCTCTCTCTCTCTCTCTCTCTATGTTTTGTGCTCTCACACACACAAACACACAAACACATGTATGTACGTGTACATATCCTCCTTAGGATTTTATGTTAATACTTTTTTTGGATATAGTTAGGGCGAGCAATGGGCTAGAATAGTACAAGAACTGATACCAATTTGGCTTGATTAAGTTAGGTAAGCTCGATTTTGATTGCTCATAAGGTTGGTTTGAATCCAAAATCCTGGAACCGACCTCATTGGGTTGATTCTCGATTCCAAAGATCGATTCCTTCATTTTGACATGAAAATGGACTATATAATTTTTGTAAAAAATAAAGTACTCTTAGAAATTATATTAGGGACCTTAAATGTACCTCATAAATCATTTACCATCTCTACTGTAGATGTTTAGTGTGAGATTAGTGAACAAATATTATACACATTTTTTTGTTTAACACAACTAAGAAAAAATTAGCCATTTGATATTAGAGAAGTGTAATCCAAAGGAAAAGAAAAATTCAAATAATATTTATCAATGTTGTGTGTTTTTTTAGAATTTTTAATATGATTCTTAGCCTTTCGCCTAATTTCTATAACTAAGAAAAGAACTTCAATAATTAAAAATGATAAAAAAAGTAAAGAAATTTGGAGATAATGCAAAATAAAAAAAAAGAAAAATAAGTTTTCCACTAGAACCAACCCAAAATCGACTTAATCTGATTGGGTTAGTTCTGTGTTGGTTTTAGAATAGCATCAGTTTGGTTTTAGGTTTAAATTTGAAACCAATTTGATTGGATCGGATTTTAGTTTTCGCTTGGAACAAACCCAACCCAACTAGTGCTCACCCATAATTATAGGATACAATCTTATCTCAATCGATACGCGTTGGCACCCTATAAGAAAAAATCCAAAAGGTTTGGATCCTAATTATTGTTCCATTACATCTATCTAAATATATATATATAAATTAATGGAAAAGCAACATAAGCATTTTTTCTTCCTCCTATTTATCTCATTATATATATATATATATTTTTTACATCTAACTTCATCTTTTTTTTTTTTACAGGCCAAGCATTCTAGATATGAATGAGAGAGAACCAAGTTTAGCTCATATTTCTAGCAAAGACGAAAGTACAGTAGGAAGACCAACATCGCATTGTGGTCCCAGCCTGTGCTTAGAAGGTAACAAACAGGGCTACCGTTGTCTCAATGATGGCACATGTTACGAGACTTTGAAAGCATGCCAAGCTGCTTGTCCTTTTCCTCCAGTCTGGCAGAAACAAAAATAGTTTTGACTGAAACCAAAAGGATGAGAATAAAAGGCTTCCTTGAATAAATGATAATAATAGAAGCAGTAATAACAATAAAAATAACAGCAATAATATCCATGTACGGGTTACATGGTTGCTATTTATGAATATAATAAATGAAGAATTTCTTTGAGGTATATTTAACATTCATAATTTTAATTATTTATTGTGAGATATACTATCTGATATGTTGGATTTCGCTCACAAATTCTCTTGGCTAAGATTTAGTAGCTCATGAGCTTGTTCGTACGTATGGCTTGGCACTATAGAGGCTTACTGTTGGAAAAGTAGTTATGATTTGACTTTTAAACTATTTAAAAATTACTAAAATTTTAATATAAAATTAAAATATAGAAATTTAAATCAAAAGAAGTTGAGGATCGTGCTTGGGCCAAGGCATATTAGACACTGTTCTAAAGACTAGTTTTCGTCCGTTCATGCAGGTTGTAAGTGATTTATTTAAGGTATAACGATTCAGCTCGATCCGAGTCTTTTACTATACACGATCATGTGAGATGCAATTCAATAACTCCTTCAATGTGAAATAACAAATAATAGGAATAACAAATATAATTTTAAAAAAGAGATTCTTAAATTAGAATATATTTAACACTGAATCCTAGAGCCTATTTATAAACTCAAGCAGTCATGGCGCTTTCGAGCGTCGTGCCATATGCATGCTCACGCGAGCATTCACGAGTGTTGCTCACGAGCGCGAGAGAAATGCTCTCGAGCCCTCAAAATATTTTTTAATTCAAAAATTTTTTTCTGTCTATATTTTTTTGTTTAAAAAGTCAATAATCCTCCATAAGAGTTTTAAATTTAAAAAAAGTAAAATCAATATAGTATAAATTTTTGGGCATCTTATACTTTGTAATAAGTAAAGTGTCTTGTGAAAAAATATAGTGAGGAATGAGATTGCGCTCAATAACAGACGGACCAATAAAGTGTAACACCATTAGTTAATTATATGCTTTCATGCATGCATACACACACATATATAATAGTAATGCATCATTTAACCTGCTCAAAGGCTCAACAATATGAGAAATAAAAGCATACAAATGAACAATATAATACACATGTAACATGTATATGCACCCATAAAAATGATCACAGTACTGCATGTCAGAGAAAAGCTATTCGAAATCATTGAAAATAAATGGCTCGAAAGCTTAGAAAATAGCTTGAAAGCCTATAAAGAAGATTACTAGTAGTCATATCCGTGGTAGATCATATGTGTGGCACTCAAATGAGGTTAGTATCAATCTACTAGCAAGGTATTTAGAAACCAGTTTATTGAGCTTGGATCATATCATAATGCAAAAGGCACTTACCAATTTATGTGAGCTTAATGGTGCACTGGAGTTTAAATGATTATCAACTGATCACATAGATGTATATTTGCACAGCAAAATTTGAGTGGTCATTTATAATGGCATAAGATAATACTAATAGCATAAGCTTAAATAGTATATCAAAGTGAGATGGATATCGGCTAATTATATGAATATACACTCACATGACCACATTTTGAAAATCATTTATTATGACATGAGGAAATTCATATAAGCATCAATCATTTATGAGAAGATGAGTTACTAGTCGATATGCAGGACTCAATATTCAATAGTTCATGGGATATAAAGTCTTGCATAATAGTTGTAGAAAATTCTTTTCATTTATCCATACTTGTCTTATCTCCTAGTGTAGAATTATGGTTATACAACATAAGTGTAATCCATATGTCAAATCATATTATGAGCAGATGATAGAAAAAACTGTAAACATGATCCTTACTTAAATTAAGGTTAATTGCATGCATATGCTCAAACTCTTGTGTTCATAGATAAACTTAGTTTTGTGCATAAATAAATATATTGAGAAGTCATATGTATATTATTTCATGAAGGTTTTATTATATAAATCATCTAATTATGCTATAAAAGTTATTACCTACTTATAGTCAATTACTAGAAGCCCCAAAATAACCTTGATCATAATAGTTTACCAAAAATTTATTTAAGGTGGCTGGTAGAGACCCTAGAGCACCTAAAACAGGGATTGACCATATATAAGCTAGGCACTATTTGACTGTGCTAACTAACCAGGTTGCTTAGATTATATAGGTTATTTCTATTCTAAGTCGTTCTTAAGATTTTTCATGGAAATTATAAAAGAATATCTCTCATTTGAATTCAATAAAAATATTAAAAAATTAAATTTCTTAAAGATAAAAGGTCAGCTCTTTCTCTCAACAATAAATTGGTCAAACTTATAGGATTTACAAGCTTAGATAGAACCATAGTAACAACCAACTTCATATATATTAACCTATACTAACTTGATCTAAAGTTCACTTTTTAAAGTTCAACTACGATATATCACTAGGTTGAAGGTTTGGGTGTTACACCTAACTTTAGTGAGCAAGCTAAATTGAAGATAAGATCAAGTGAGATTTAATTCCTAATCAAAATCAGATTTAATTTAGAACAACTGTGGTCTGAAATTAGTTGGGGTTTAATTTCCATGCTTAGATTTTGATATATGGGATAGTGAGGTCCATGGTTCGGGAGATCAATTTTCATGGTTTGGGCCAAACCCAACACCTTTTCGATTTCGTTGGTTGCCCATTGAGTTTAGCTTCCATAGTTTGAGCTAAATCTAATACCTTAACTGGCATTGCCATTTGATTCAATTCCAAGCAACCTGGTTACACATTGGGCTAAGTCCAGCACTTGGTTTAGCTGTCTCGTCTAATGCCCAATTTTTTATCACTTATTAAGTTTAATTTCCATGAATTGGGTTAAATCTAGCATTCTGGCTCAACCACCTAACTCCCAACAACTAATTTCTAATTGGGTTCCATTTCATAGACTAGACCAAGTCCAACAGTTTGGCTCATCTATCTAGCTCAATTCCTAACCCTTAATTTCCCATTGGGTTTAATTTTTATTGGTTTGGGCTAAGTCTAGTAACTTACTTCAGCCTACCAAACTGATTTCCCTTGAATATAATGGGGATTTTCATTAACAGCTAAACGAGTAAACAGCCGAGGACGGTATTCTCCGCCCCATCCCCATTTATCCATCTTCGTCCCCGTTAACTTAATATAATATAAATTTTAAATATATATATATATATATATATATTAATGTATTAAAATTAAAATTAAAATAAATAAAATATATAATCCTGACTCTTGCTCTTCCTTATTTCACGTAGTAGTCACTTGCTATTCCTTCTTTCATGCAACTGATCTAAAGTTCTGAACTAAGATGAGAACCTAGCTCCATTAGTCCATCGTCTATCTTTGTCAATCGCTGCCCCATTGATGCCCTTCAATACCTTTTTTTTCTGGTATACTCATATCTTCAGAAAGATATCTCTTTATTTATTTCTTTAAAATTTGAATGTATTTTTTTTTGTATGGTTGTTGTGTTGGAAATCTTTATTTTCTGATTTTTTTTTCTCTTGTTAGTTCGTTCTCTTCTTCCTTATTCCAGAGTCGAAGAATCTCTTATATATATCAATATCATCATCTCGATTAGTCTTCAGTCTTATCTAAACGGATAAATGGGTACCCATTTATCCGGCCGAATATCCCATTCCCATCCCGTTAATTATAACGTCTTAACGGGGCGGGGAACGGAAACTTTTTTTCTAACGGGGATAGAGGACCGATATAGACCGCCCGCGCCATTCCCGGGCTGTTGTCATCCTAGGAGGCATGATTCCATTACTTGTTAATGGAGCATTTGTAAAAATGCAGTTGGTGGGAATTTTGGTTCTCAAGCAAAGATACAGCACCGAAGTTGTGCTGAATTAAACCAACACCAGATCCTGATGGTCAGACTCCAGAACCCAATCAATGATTGGTGGCCTTGAAAATTTTCAGTCTTGCAGAGAATCCGATTAATACTTATGAATATAGCTACCTCTGTGTGCTTACCAAGAATGTTGAAGTAAATATTAAAGATACATGACATACCCAAGGATCCCACATTGTGTGAGTAGGATTGAGGAAATCAAAATTTACTAATGTTATCTTCGGAGAAGTTGCCCATATTCTGGGGCAATAGGATAGCCCACCAAAGATGAAATTTATATTATATAATTATTATCCACATTCTCGACAGCTGCTTAGCTACATAAAAAATTCAACCCATATAGTCAATTAATTTATTGCCAATTTCAATGCAGTGAAAATTTGAGAGAGAACGTTCTTCAAATACCATGCTTTAAGTGACAAATGTTAATCTTAATAGTTGATATCTTATCATTAGCACAAATTACATACTTGTAAGATAACCATGATGGAGCTTACATTTATTCTAGTAAAAGATGTTAACATTCATGCAGGAACTTAAACATCTTTACATGTTTTCTGATGTATGAACACTGCAGCTGGGTGCTTGGGCACATCCTTTCTTTCATGAGTTGACAGATCCCAACCTGCATCTGCCAAATGGACACCCCCTTCCTCCTCTATTCAATATCACAACCCGAGGCAAAATTTGTTAGGGTTTAGACCTGTGATTAATAGCAATGGGATTCCCTGTTGAACAAGAACTAGAACTAAGGATTCCTAATCCTGTTAGGTTTAGACCTTGATGAATAGCAATGGGATTCCCCGTTCAACAAGAACTAGAACTAAGGATTCCCAATCCTGTTAGGTTTAGACCTTGATGAATAGCAATGGGATTCCCCGTTCAACAAGAACTAGAACTAAGGATTTCTAATCCTGTTAGGTTTACTTCTTGAAAAAAGGAGGAAGATAGGGAGGAGAAAGAAAGGGCTGCCGCCCTATGATGAGAGAAGGGAATTTTTTTTTTTTGGGAGAAAAGAATCTGTTCTCTATCCATCCAAACCCTAGAGACTAGAGTTTAAATACATCCACGAAGTGGGCCAGACCCAGACTCAACAAAAACTCCCATGGACTAACCCAATGAGATTAAACTAATCCCCAAGCCCGTGTACACCCGTGACTTGATTTAATCTCAACCCTTGGACTCAAACCCAGCCCAATACAAGTTAGCCCACCTGGGCCTTGATAGCACCACACCAGGCCCAACAATCTCCACCTTGGTGCTTTCAAGGCCTCAGCACGTCCACTGTGTCCATCAGCTTTAACAACGAAATACACTTTGAAAACTGTCCCGTGGAAGAACCTTAGTCAGTGCATCTGCTGGATTTTCTTTGGTGTGTACCTTCACCAGCTCCACCTCACCATCTTCCACCAGCTCTCTGATCCTGTGGTATCTGAGGTCAATGTGCTTCGTCCTGGCATGATAGACTACATTCTGCGCAAGCATCAGAGCACTCTGCTGTCACTATGCACCTGGACAACCTTCTGATCAAGTCCCATCTCCAGCATCAAGCCCTTCAGCCAAAGAGCTTCCTTTGCTGCCTCTGTGATACCTATGTATTCTGCCTCCGTGGTAGATAAGGCTGTGATGGGCTGCAGACATGATCTCCACGATACTGGACCACCAAACAGGCTGAACACAAAGCCTGTTGTGGATCTCCTAGTGTCCACATCTCCACCAAAGTCTGCATCCACATACCCATATAACTGCCCACGAGCCTCCTTGGATAAGTTGGATCTCTCAGCATCTTCTTGTTGTCCATAGCAAATACCAACCCCAACTGTACCTACCAAGTACCTGAAGATTCCCTTCAGTGCTCGCCAGTGCTCCCTACCAGGCTGCGCCATGAACCTGCTCACCTGGCTCACTGCATGGGCTATGTCTGGCCTACAACATACCATGGCATACATAAGGCTCCCAACACCAGAAGCATATGGTACCTTCTCCATCTCCTGAGCCTCTACCTCAGTCTGTGGTGACATGGTCTTCGATAAGAAAAAATGTGCTGCCAAAGGTAGTGCTGTCGGTTTGGCATCCTTCATCCCATATCGCTCCAGAATCTTTTTAATGTAGCCACCCTGACTCAGATGCAGCACACCCTTGGATCTATCTCTGATGATTTCCATCCCTAGGATCTTCCTGGCTGGCCCCAGATTCTTCATCTCAAACTCCCGAGACAAAGCTATCTTCAGTTCCTGTACAGCCTTCTTACTCTTGCATGCTATCAGCATGTCATCTACATACAAGAGTAAGTACATCCTAGACCCATCATCCAGAGATTTAACATACACACAAGAATCATACTCACACCTGAAAAGTCCAATGCTCCTAACATAAGTGTCAAATCTCTTGTACCACTGCCTCGGCGACTGCTTCAGCCCATACAGAGATTTCTTCAGCAAACAGACTTTCCCATCTGATCTTGGTTCTCTAAACCCTGGTGGCTGCTCCATGTAGATGCTCTCCTCCAAATGACCATGGAGGAATGCTGTCTTCACATCCATCTGCTCCAACTCCAAGTCCTGAGCTACTACAATACTCAATAATAGTCTGATGGAAGTGTGCCTGACAACTGGAGAAAATATCTCACCATAATCGATGCCTTCTTTCTGAGAGTATCCTTTGGCCACTAGTCTTGCCTTATACCTGATACCCTCTTGTTCTGAAGCTCCTTCCTTGCGCTGATAAACCCATTTACAACCAATGGGTTTCTTTCCTTGTGGCAGCTGGACCACCTGCCACGTATTATTGCTGTGAAGAGACTGTATTTCCTCTGCCATAGCATGGATCCACCTATCTCTATCCTGACTTTTCATAGCCTCCTCATAGGTGAAAGGGTCTCCATTCGCTGTCACCAGGGCATATGACAACGAATCCTCAAAGCCGTATCGAACTGGTGGTCGCACGTTCCTCCTGGGCCTTTGCTGTGCGATCCCAGTATCAGTCCCTTGTCCAGCTGCATCCTGCTGAACTCCCTGGCTTCTACCCCCTCTGTCAGTCCTCTCCACTGAATCTCAAATCCTCCTGGTCCACTAGCAAATGGCACAACTGTATAGGAGGTTGTCTGACTAGTGTTACCGTGTTCTACCTCCTGTAGTACCTGCTGTGCATCCATGCCACTTCTGTTCTGGAGGATTGAGCTCTCATCAAAGGTTACATCTCTGCTGATGACAACCTTCTTCTCCAAGGGGTCCCATAGCCGATACCCCTTGACTCCTCGCGGGTAGCCTAGGAACACCATCTTCTTAGACCTGGCATCCAACTTACTCCGCTCCCCAGCTCCAACATGCACATATGCTGTGCATCCTAACACCCTTAGATGGTTTAGGCTTGTCTTCCTTCCAGACCATATCTCCTCTGGAATGTCTCCATCTAACCTGGTGTGCGGTGACCGATTGACCAAGTAGCTAGCTGCATCTACTGCGTCAACCCAGAACATCTTTGGAAGCCCTGCCTGCAGCCTTAAGCATCTTGCCTTTTCCAATAGTGTTCTGTTCATCCTCTCAGCCACCCCATTCTGTTGAGGAGTTCCCATCACCGAGAAGTGCCTTCTGATGCCCCACTCCTCACAAAAAATCTGGAACTCCCTGCTGGTGTATTCCCCGCCATTATCAGACCTCAGACACTTCACACTTTTACCCTGCTCCTTCTCCACCTCAGCCTTCCAGATTTTGAACTTGGTGAAGACCTCTGATTTCTCCTTCATAAAGTAGATCCACAGTTTCTTTGAGAAATCATCTATCAGGGTCATAAAGTATCTGGCCCCATTCCTTGCAGAAACTGGGGCTGGTCCCCAGACATCTGTGTGTACTAACTCCAGGGGTTCAGCACTCCTAGTTGTGCTGACTGAGAACTGTACTCTCCTCTGCTTTCCCATCTGACAAGGCTCACAGATCTCCATATCTTCGCTACTCAAGTCTGGAAGCAGACCTCTCTTGCTCAGTTCTTTCATCCCCTTGTCTCCCATGTGGCCCAGGCGGTAATGCCACATCCTGTACACATCCCGAGGATCTTGCTCCACAGCTGCCACCTCAGATTTCACAGTCATCACAGAGCCCTCCATCTTGTATAGATTATTTTCCAGCCTCCTCCCTCTCATCACCACCATGGCTCCATTGGAGATGTTCAGAACTCCACTCCTGGCACGACTGCTGAAGCTGTATCCAGTCCGCTCCAAGTACCCCAGTGATACCAGATTCTTCTTGAGTTCTGGGATATGCTTCACACTGGTAAGAGTGCGCACTATACCATCAAACATCCTCACCCTCACTGTGCCAATACCTGCCACCTTGCAAGGGTGATTATCTCCAAGAGTCACATTCCCCTCCTCAACCTCTATGTAAGTACTGAACCACGACCGGTTGGGAGTGTAATGATGAGAACAGGCTGAATCCAAGGTCCACATCTCTGTGCTGTGCCTGTGATCATCTGATACAACCAAGAGATCATCCTCCACCTCCTGATCTGCAACTGTACTCACAGACTCAGATCCTCCTTTTTCTCCCTTCTGATTTTTCCACTTAGGACAATTCTTCTTAAAATGTCCTACCTCTCCACACTTATAGCACTTCAGCTCTCTCTTGCCTTTCCTGGACTTTGATCGTCCTCCAGACTTACTTCTGTCCCTGCCCCTACCTCTGCCTGTCCTTTCCCCAACTGATAGACCCTCCTGGGGAACAGCTTCCTTGGTCATCTTCTCCCTCTGCTCATTCGTCCGAAGCACCGAGACAATATCTTCATAAATTAATGTCTCCTTCCCATAGAGCAGTGTTGTGACCAATGAGTCATAAGACGTGGGCATTGAACATAAAAGCAGAAGTGCTTTATCTTCTTCCTCCATCTTGACCCCAACATTCAGAAGTTCATTGCTCATCTGGTCGAATATTGGATGTGACCCAGCACATCTCCACCTTCTGACATCCGAAGGCTGTAGAGGCGCTTCTTCAACATCAACTTGTTGCACATATTCTTCCCCATAGAGAGGTGTGCAACTTCGTCCAGAGTCCCTTCGGGGTCTTCTCCTCCAGCACTGAATAGAGGACTGAATCCGCCAGACAGCCCCTGATCATTGAACATGTCTTCTTCTCCAATAAAATCCACTGCTTGTCTGTCATCCCATCTGGCCTTTCCTCCAAAGCCAAATCTAAACCCTGCTACACAAGGAGGTCCTCTACCCGGACTTTCCACATGGAGAAACTTCCCTTCCCATCAAACTTCTCAACCTCTATTTTTATGCTACTCCCCATGGCCAATTCCAAAAAATAGCACAAAAATAAATTTTATAAAATAGAGAAGTACCTTGACGAGATTCTGTTGAAATTATTTCAACTCCTTGAAGGCCTCCAGATTACTCCTTGAACCAGGCTCTGATACACTTGTTAGGGTTTAGACCTGTGATTAATAGCAATGGGATTCCCTGTTGAACAAGAACTAGAACTAAGGATTCCTAATCCTGTTAGGTTTAGACCTTGATGAATAACAATGGGATTCCCCGTTCAACAAGAACTAGAACTAAGGATTCCCAATCCTGTTAGGTTTAGACCTTGATGAATAGCAATGGGATTCCCCGTTTAACAAGAACTAGAACTAAGGATTTCTAATCCTGTTAGGTTTACTTCTTGAAAAAAGGAGGAAGATAGGGAGGAGAAAGAAAGGGCTGCCGCCTATGATGAGAGAAGGGAATTTTTTTTTTTTTGGGAGAAAAGAATCTGTTCTCTATTCCATCCAAACCCTAGAGACTAGAGTTTAAATACATCCACGAAGTGGGCCAGACCCAGACTCAACAAAAACTCCCATGGACTAACCCAATGAGATTAAACTAATCCCCAAGCCCGTGTACACCCGTGACTGATTTAATCTCAACCCTTGGACTCAAACCCAGCCCAATACAAGTTAGCCCACCTGGGCCTTGATAGCACCACACCAGGCCCAACAAAATTTTCACCTGCCTGTTTTTTTGCCCTTTTCAGATCTCTGTTTTTAAATGTTTCATTCTCATTTCCATCTTTCTGCTCTTTATGCAGAGCTTAATGGTGCATCTCCTGAGCAGACTCAGTACCTAATTCCTGAGAACATGAAGTAGATGCACAAAATGGCAGCACAATTTCTCTCCGTAATTTCTTGTGCTCATCCTTCTGCAAATAACCAGAAGTCAAGGTCTCATTGCAATTAGATCTGAAGACAATGAGATCTTGTAAGCAATGGATAGAGGTTCCAGATGGGCTGCATTGACTGAATTAGTTTTTTCTCCATTGTTTGTTAATGCTCATGAGACATGAAACAAAATTTCACAATATTTGAGATTAATAGTCATATATACTAGCTTATCATAGCTTGAGGACACAAAGTTTCCGTATTCATATCATCGGCACCAAAAGTTTGCACCATTTTCCTCAAGGTGGATTATACTTTCACTGTTCTTGTTCACTAATTGGTCATTGATACTGTGATATTGAAGAAGTATGGATATTCCTGCAGGAAGTTGGTCAGCATAGACAAATCAACAAAAGACCGAGTGTTAAGTTAACAAAAAAAAAAGTTCTTTACTGGTGACACATTTTGAGTTATCAAGGCTTTCCATACCCTTCTTGTTAAGCCAGTCTGCTTTTAGACTGATCTCTATTGCCACATTTTACCTCTTGGAGATCGGTTTCAACAGAGTTGATCTGAGCAAGCGATATCCCACATATCTTAGATCATTCTAGACCTCATTGCTCAATTTAATTAGCTTTATTTTTCCCTACTTTTTCACTTAATATTCTGGCAAGCTATTAACTTGCTGATTCCACTCAGATCCCTTGGGTTAAACCATGTTCCCAACTTCTCTTGCCTTTTTTTAGTGATAGAACTAGAGAAAAAACTGAACCACTATGAAGCTTGAAATTTTTATTGCCATCAGTAGCTTCCGCATTCAGCTGCTGTTATTCAACCTTGGTTTCTCTGATTTGGCCTGAAAAGAAAAAAATGAGAGAGAGAAAAAAAAAAGCAAACAAGGAAGAGAACGTATGTAAGATGATTTTAGTACTCCTGGTTCCACAAACTTCAAATCCTTTTACATATTTACAGTGTTTTGGTAATTCATGGGATTGAAACTTGGCGAGTTAAAATAATGGCTTCGAAAATTTCTATTCCTTTTTTAATTGGAGAAATTCTATTCCTTGTGCTTCAAAATGTGTAGCCAGCCTCATCATGCATGGGTAGCCACCTCTCCATGTGACTAATTCAACATTCTTTTAGGCAGTTTTTCTAACGTAGGAGAAAAAAGAAAAACAAGTCTCATTCACTATGCTTGAGATCGATGAAGGATCAGATGTGTTGCAGTGGAAATCCGTTCTCCGACTCGGATGCGCCTCTGGCTCCTAATCCGGACATCGATCTTGCCACCTCGGGGTGGAACCTGCAAGATAGTCCGCACGCAGAGGATGCTGTGGGGGGTTGCCCTCTGCGGAGGATCCTTTGACGCCCAAGTCAGTGGAGATTCATAGCAAGCAGATGTGAGGAGAAGACTCTCATAGAGGAGATGTTCCTAGGGTTCTAACGAGAGCTCTCATGGAGTATGGAGTATGAGATTCAGTAAGTGAAAAACTGAATGCGTAAGGGGTTGTCTCAGAGTTTTTGCATGTACCTAAGAGGTTGGAAGGCTGTGGTATTTATAGGTGATTACCTGATTCCTTGGACGTGCCCTGGATGGGATCTGAAAATTGTTAGGATTCGAATCAAGTTTGTTACGAGGCTAGTGGGGTCTGTATCTTGTCAGTTAGAGGATTGACGGCTGGGAAAGATGGTTGATGCCCTGAGGCTCAATGATCACACAGACCTAGGCCACTCTTGCAGATCCTAGGACACTTTTGGGCATGATTTGCTGCATGGAATCTTATTCAGCTATAGTGGATTCGAACTTTTCCGCGCCGGATTCCGCAGAGGTATTTTGAATATCTCGGTTTGGTTTGGCTAAGGAATAACCTAGTTTTCCGAGGTATAAGATGGCTCGGCTCGGACGGCCGAGGAATAGCTTAGGCTACCGAGGTATAAGGATAGCTCAGGTTACCGAGGAATAAGGATAGCTCGGATTACCGATGAATAAGGATAGCTCGGGTTACCGAGGAATGACTCGGCTTAGATGGCCGAAGCATAAAGGTGGTCGGGTTGTCAGGGTGACCTGACTTCGCCAAAGGTGATTTGGCTTCGTCGCTTGGATGTTATGCCAGCTGGCCAGCAGGGTGTTTGGATTGGGCGTGACCCCATCGCCAATGTGAGTAGTCAATAATGCAACGACGATTTTACCCCTCATCACATGCGCCAAACTCCCTAGTCCGAAGTGTAATTTTGGATATAGGGAGTAGAATTCTAGAGCAATCTTATTTGAGGGATTCAAAAAGGTGGGCAATGATGATCTCGTAAATGATGGGCCACTGTTTCTTCATCATTTTTTGCCGCAGCTTGAGGAGGAAATGCCTCACTTCCAACAAGCCATGATAGCGGAAGCTACACGTGGCGGGTTATCCTTTATTTCTAGCACCTGCATTGGGATTTTTAGCGTCTAAGGCTTTTTTTCTCATTATAAGAAAATATTGAAATAGCGACGAAAATTTAGCGACGCATCATTGCGTTGCTAAATTGCGACCACATTGCGATGCCTTCGCAACAACAAGAAATTGCGACGCAATTAGCGATGCATTCGCGACTCAATAAATCAGATAATTAAAAAAAAATTAAAATTTTAATTTAGCGATGCAAGAATGCATCGCAATATTTTTAAATTTAGTTTTTATAAAATATAATTATGAAATAAAAATATTACGATGCAAAACAGTGCATCGCAATGTTTTAAAAAAAATTAATTATGTTAAATAGCAACACAATAAACCAAAAAATTAAAAAAATAATTTTTAATATAGCAATGCAGTATTGCGTCGCATTATTTGAAATAAAATTAATTTTTATAAAATATAATTATGAAATAAAAATATTGCGATGCACTCTAGTGCGTCGCAATTTTTTTAAAATATTTAATTATATAAATAGCGACACAATAAAATAAAAAATTTAATAAAAATAATTTTTATTTAGCGACACAAGTATTGCATCGTAATATTTTTAAAAAAATAAATTTTAAAAAAAATTAAAAATAAATATGAAATAAAAATATTGTTATGATTTTGGTGCGTCGCAATTTTTTAAAAAAATTTAATTATGTAAATAGCGACACATTAGTGACGCAATAAATCAAAAAATTAAATAAATTAATTTTATTTAGCGATGCAAAAAATGCATCGCAGAGTTTTTGAAAAAATTACATTTTATAAAATATAATTAAAAGATAAAAAATTAAAAATAAAACATTACGATCGCAACGGTGCGAGATCGTTCGTCGCCGACCGCGATCGATCATGGCTTGGATCGATTGCAACCATTGGATCATCGCCAATCGGATCGATCACAACGGTGCAAGATCGGTCGTCGCCGACCGCGATCGATCATGGCTTGGATCGATTGCAACCGTTGGATCATCGCCAATCGGATGATCGCAACGGTGTGAGATCGATCATCGCCGACCGGGATCGATCATGGCTTGAATCGATCGCAACCATCGGATCGTCGCCGATCGGATCGATCACAATCGTGCGAGATCGGTCGTCGCCGATCGGATTGATCACAACCATTGGATCGTCGCCGATCGGATCGATCGCAAGGGTGCGAGATCGGTCATTGCCGACCGGGATCGATCATGGCTTGATTGGATCGATCGCAACCATCGGATCGTCGACGACCGGGATCGATCATGGCTTGGATCGATCACAACCGTCGGATCGTCACCGATCGGATCGATCGCAATGGTGTGAGATCGGTCGTCGCCGACCACGATCGATCATGGCTTGGATTGATCCCAACTATCGGATCATCGCCGATCAGATCGTCACAATGATGCGAGATCGGTCGTCGCTGATCGGGATCGATCATGGCTTGGATCGATGGCAATGGTGCGAGATCGATCGTTGCCGACCGGGATCGATCATGGCTTGATTGGATCGATCACAACCATCGGATTGTCACCGATCGGATCGATTGCAACAGTGCTAGATCGGTCATCGCCGACCGGGATCGATCATGGCTTGGATCGATCGCAACAGTGTGAGATCGGTTGTCGCCGACCGGGATCGATCATGGCTTGGATCAATCGCAACCGATCGGATCGATCCCAATGGTGCGAGATCGGTCGTCGCCGACCACGATCGATCATGGCTTGGATCGATCTCAACCGTCGGATTGTCGCCGATCGGATCGATCGCAACGGTGAGAGATCGGTCGTCACCGATCAGGATCGATCATGGCTTGGATCGATCGCAATGGTGCGAGATCGATCGTCGCCGATCAGGATCGATCATGGCTTGATTGGATCGATCGCAACCATCGGATCGTCGCCAATCGGATCAATCGAAACGGTGCAAGATCAGTCATTGCCGACCGGGATCGATCATGGCTTGGATCGATTGCAATAGTGCGAGATCGGTCATCGTCGACCGGGATCGATCATGGCTTGGAACGATCGCAACCGATCGGATCGATCATAACGGTGCGAGATCGGTCGTTGCCGACTGCGATCGATCATGGCTTGGATCGATCGCAATCATCGGATCGTCGCCGATCGGATCGATCGCAACGATGCGAGATCGGTCATCGCCGACCGCGATCGATCATGGCTTGGATCGATCGCTACCGTCGGATCGTCACCGATTGGATCGATCACAACGGTACGAGATCGGTGGTCACCGACCGCAATCGATCATGGCTTGGATCGATCGTAAACCATCAGATCGTCGCCAATCGGATCGATCGCAATGGTGCAAGATCAGTGGTCGCCGACCGCGATTGATCATGGCTTGGATCAATCGCAACTGTCAGATCATCGCCGATCGGATCGATCGCAACGGTACGAGATCGGTCATCGCTAACCGCGATCGATCATGGCTTGGATCGATCCCAACCGTCGGATCGATTGCAACGGTGCGAGATCGGTCGCAATTAGTTTCAGTAATAATAATGTTTTAAAAAATTAAAAAAAATATTTAAAAAAAAATTAAAAATAAAACATTGTGATGCAACCATTTGCGTCGCAACTATTTTCTTGAAAAATAATTTTTATAATTATAATTATCAAAAATAATTATCAAATAAATTATTGCGATGCAAGTCGGAGCATCGCAATTGTTTTAAAAAAATAAATTATGTTAAATAGCAATGCAATAAACAAGGAAATTTAAATAAATTAATTTTTTATATTACGACACATGTATTGCATCGCAATAGTTTATAAAAAAATAAATTTTGCAAAAAAATAAAAATAAAACATTGCGACGCAACCATTTGCATCGCAATTATTTTCAAAAAAAAAATTTATCAAATATATTTATCAAATAAAATTATTGCGAT
>UESW01002029.1:170558-246695 GCA_900491605.1 Calamus simplicifolius | reverse complement strand
TTTGAAAATCACTTATTTGAAAGTTTTTGCAATGAAAATGGTATTAATCATAATTTTTCTGCACCAAGAACCCCTCAACAAAATGGAGTAGTTGAAAGGAAAAATAGAACTCTAGAAGACATGGCCCGTACCATGCTATGTGAAAGTAAACTCCCGAAATACTTTTGGGCGGAAGCTATTAACACAGCATGTTACATCCTAAATAGAGCATTAATAAGACCTATTTTAAAGAAAACACCTTATGAATTATGGCATGATAGAAAACCCAACATTAAATATTTTCATGCATTTGGTTGTAAATGTTTTATTCATAATAATGGTAAAAATAACTTAGGTAAATTTGATGCAAAATCTGATGAAGGAATATTCTTAGGTTATTCAACAACTAGTAAAGCATATAGAGTGTTCAATAAAGGAAGTTTAATTGTTGAAGAATCTATTCATGTAGTTTTTGATGAATCTTTAGCATCAAGTTCCAAAAGGATTGATGATGAGGAAGATACAAACATTCTCGAAAACAATCTTGAAAAACTTAATATTGATGTATCTTCAGATCATGAACAAGAAGCTAAAGATAATGATTCGCCTAATGCTGATGTTATTAATACTAATCATAATGATGTAGATCTACCAAGAGATTGGAGATACGCTTATAGTCATCCCAAGGAATTGATTATAGGTGATCCATCTCAAGGAATAAGAACTAGATCATCTATGAGAAATATTAGTAATCACCTTGCATTTGTTTCTCAAATTGAACCTAAAACCATTGAAGAAGCTGAAAAAGATAATAATTGGATGTTAGCTATGCAAGAAGAATTAAACCAATTCACTAGAAATGTATGGACATTAGTGGAAAGACCTAAAGATCATTCTGTTATAGGATCAAAATGGGTTTTTAGAAATAAACTAGATGAAAATGGCATAGTAATTAGAAACAAAGCTAGATTAGTTGCAAAAGGATATAATCAAGAAGAAGGTATTGATTTTGATGAAACCTTTGCACCTGTAGCTAGATTAGAAGCCATTAGGCTATTACTTGCATTTGCATGTCACATGAACTTTAATTTATTTCAAATGGATGTCAAAAGTGCATTTTTAAATGGATTAATAAATGAAGAAGTATTTGTTGAACAACCACCGGGATTTGAAGATCATGAATTTCCAAATCACGTTTTTAAATTGCACAAAGCTTTATATGGTTTGAAACAAGCACCTAGAGCTTGGTATGATAGACTAAGTAAATTTTTGATTGAAAATGATTTTACAAGAGGAAATGTTGATAAAACATTGTTTTTGAAAAGAAAAGATAAAGATTTACTTGTAGTTCAAATTTATGTTGATGACATTGTATTTGGTGCTACTAACAATCTTCTATGTCAAGAGTTTGCTAAGTTAATGCAGGGAGAATTTGAAATGAGCATGATGGGAGAACTCAATTTCTTCCTTGGACTCCAAATCAAACAAAGCAAAGAGGGAATCTTTATCAACCAAACAAAGTACACAAGAGAAATTCTAAAGAAGTTTGGTATGGAATCAATCAAACCCCTCGGAACACCAATGAGTCCTTCATGCAAGCTGGACAAAGATGAAGAAGGTAAGAAGGTTGATCAAAAATATTATCGAGGTATAATCGGATCCCTACTTTACTTAACTGCAAGTAGACCAGACATAATGTTTGCTGTTTGCTTATGTGCTAGATTTCAGTCTGAACCTAAAGAATCACATTTAATTGCTGTTAAAAGAATTCTTAGATACCTTAGTGGAACAAAAAATGTAGGTTTATGGTATTCTAGAGACTCAACATTAAATCTGATTGCTTATTCTGATTCTGATTATGCTGGATGTAAGTTAGATAGAAAAAGCACAAGTGGTGCATGCCAATTTTTAGGAAGTAACTTAATCTCATGGTTTAGCAAAAAGCAAAATTCGGTTGCATTATCTACTGCTGAAGCAGAATATGTTGCAGCTGGAAGTTGCTGTGCTCAAATCCTATGGATTAAGAGACAACTTGAAGACTATGGTATCACACTTGATAAGACACCTATAAGATGTGATAATACAAGTGCAATCAATCTAACTAAAAATCCAATTCAACACTCAAGAACAAAGCATATTGAAATTAGATATCACTTTATAAGAGAACATGTTGCCAATAATGAAATTTGTCTTGATTATGTGAATACTGAAGAACAACTGGCAGATATATTTACAAAACCCTTAAGTGAAGAGAGATTTTGTTATCTTAGAGGAGAATTAGGAGTTTGTGATCCTTTGGAATAATTTTCTGAAACTCTTAAGAACAACTATCTAGATTTCATCAATTTCTTGAAAAATCTCGATATTCAATAAGGAAATCTATCTAGATCTTGATTCATTGTTTCCCCAATTGCTAAGGAACATTTATCTAGAGTTTGATGATTAATTTGAATAGTTTCAGATCCTTGAAACTTGATTTTTTATCTCTGAAACTGTTAGAGTCGACTCTAACAGTTTGTGGAGTCGACACCTTAGTTTTTGATGTTCTGTCTAAGCAATTAGAGCCGACTCCGGCTTCTGTAGAGCCGACTCTAATTCGAGCGCTGACAGACTTTCTGGTTCGGAGCCGACACCCAGTTTTCGGGAGTCGACTCTAGGTCGAACTAGGTCAAAAATAAAAAGGCGGAGTCGACCCCAAATCATTTTATCCGTCTCCCAAAACCCCTCCAAGGAGTTCCAAAGCCTTTCCAACCTCCCCAATCTTCTCAAAACCTTTGATTACACATTCCAATCAACTCAATGGCACCCAAGAGGCGCGGTTTCGTCGGAGGAGCGTCCGTTCCCACGAGGCGACGCACGATTCGGAGGCAACCCTCGCCATCCTCCTCTTCGGCCACTCAAGAAGATTCCCCTCCTTCACCCTCTTCACCCAAAGTAGATCAACTAGCCGGTAAGACTATCACAACTGAAGGAAGGTCAACTTTGATTTCTTTGAGTCGGAGGGCTTCTCAATAGGAAGATGTTTAAAAGAAATGGGGTGGGAAAAGATTTGTTCATTAGATATCCCCACTTATCCTGCCCTAGTGAGAGAATTTTACAATGATTTGAGTAGAGGAGAAGGCGGTTTAGTCAGTATTGTAAGAGGAACTAGAGTTGTAATAACTGCTGAAATCCTTGGAAATCTGTTGGAAATGCCCACAATTGGTATTATGGAATATCAGCATGATGATAGAAGTGGTGCATTGTCAAGAATGTTAGGGAGGGATGTAACCGAGTTTGAGGAAATTCTTGCTAATCAATTAAATCTGGAGCTCAGGTTACTACACAACATATGTGGAAGAATTTTATTCCCCAAAATTGGTAGATTTGAGTACGTCTCGGAGCGAGACATTCTTTTGATGGATTGTATTATAACTGGAAGGCCAGTCAACCTAGCTGGCATGATGATTGGTTATATGGCAGAGGCTGCTACAAAGAAAAGATCTACACTGCCATATGGTATGGTTCTGACATTGATCTTTAGAAGCCAAGGTGTGCTAATTATGGATAATGAACCCCTAAGGAAATTAAGGCACACTGACTATTATAGTATTTCTACTATTCATCGGATGGGCTTCAAGAAGTTAAATGGTATCTGGATGAAAGGAGGACGAGAAGAAAGAGCTGAGAGAGATAGAACTGAAGAGGCCAGAGTAGAAGATATCCCTGGACCATCCACTGCGGGACCATCAGTCCCTGATCCATTTATTGCGGGACCATCTACAGCTGGACCTTCAGAAGCTGGACCGAGCACAGTTCCCTCTCCTCCACATCTGTCTGTTACTGCTTCTGGGAGATTCTCTGATGAGCAGATTGGTCAGTTGAGAGCCTTGCTTGCTGAATATGACAGTCAGAGATCTCATGAGATTAATCAATTAAAAGAAGACTTCAATCAGCTAAAAGAAGAACTTAACTCGAGACTTGACATGATTTCCTTTTCCATAAGCAATTCTGTTGAATCCTTTGGTGCTGAACTTCACAAAATCTTTGAAAGGATGGAAGGCATTGCTGATGGCTCGGGATCTTATGTTCATGCAACTGGTCAACTGAAGAAGGACATTGACCTTGCAGTCTCACAGATTGAAGCTTGTCTTGAAAATTTTAAGAAATCTCAAAAAGATGATGTAATGGAAATCATAGGTCACTTGAAGAAAATTGTATTCAAACATATCTGACTTTGATTTTGATTTTGATACTCTTTTGTATCTTAGGTTCTCCAGGTTTACTTTATCTTGATAGTTTGTATTTAGGAATTTTGAGTATCTAATGTATCTCACTTTGGAATGTACTTGAATCAACTTATGTAATGTTTCTTACTTATGTAATGCAATTACACATTTTCAAATCTGTCTATGATTGACTGCTTGAATCCCTATGTCTTATTGAACCAACAATTTTTCTCTAATAACTTTCTTTATCTAATACTCTCCTTATTGCTGATAACAAAAAAGGGGGAGAGATGGTTGAATATGCAAAAAAAAAAGACTTGAAATTTTAATGAGAGATGGTTGAATATGCAAAAAGAAAGAAAGAAAGGGGGAGAAATGATTGTTTATGCAAAAAGAAAGAGACTTGAAATTTTAATCAGTTCAATTAAAATTTGATTTTTTATATAGGGGGAGCTATTCAATGCAGGGGGAGCTTAACAACAAGCTTAATTGCAATTTTCTGTACATTTAGTTTAAATGTTCATAATTGATGGCTTATATAGAACTCATGCATAATTTTAAAAGTTCACTTTGAATATTGGCATCAAATCCTTCATTAAAAATGTTTTAAGCTTTAAAATGACTATAATCTTTAGTTCGAATGAATTTTTTGAATGCATATACTCAAAGTTTTTGTTATCATCAAAAAGGGGGAGATTGTTGACCCAATTGATGATTTTGATGATTAACAAAACTATTTGAGTATAACAATTGAAGGCTCTAATGATTTTGATTAAGTTTTTCAGATTATAAGTCGATTGAATGATCAAAATCAGGAGTTAAATCTTGTTCTGGATCGAATCTAATGTCTAGGTAAGATTGCAGACATTAGAGTCGACTCCGAGAATCACAGAGCCGACTCCAGTATCTGGCACGGAAGTTAGAGTCGACTCCGAGACTGTTAGAGCCGACTCCAACAGAAAAGACAGAACGTTGATTTTTCTGGCCCCGACTTAGAGTCGACTCCGGGTCTGTTAGAGTCGACTCCAGAAAAGTTTCTTGTCGACCCCAGAAAAGTCAGAGACGACTCCAGAATTAACGGATTAAAGTGTTTCGAGTTAGAGCCGACTCCAGAAAAGTTAGAGTCGACTCCAACCCACCTGGAACGAAAAATCAAATTGCCAGATCAGCTCTAACGGTAATATTTCTATTTTACTTTATTTCTAACGGATATATTTTGTTGCAAGGTACACTCCAACGGATAGTTTTCTTCCAAAAATGGTTTGAAAGAAATCTATAAAAAGGGAAGACTATCATTCAAAAACAAGAACGGAAAAACAAAACAAAGAAGAAAAACGAAATAGAGAAATCCCAATTCAAAAATCCGAAAAAGAGAGAGCCTGAATCTCAAGAGAAAAAACCTTCTAGCTCAAATCCACTCCACTCCAAAAAGCTCAAGAGGAATCCAAGGCATTCAAATCAAAGTTTTGGTGGATTTCCCAAATTGGAGAAAGAGGATCAGTTTCTTGCTTTTCAATCCTTCTCAACTGCTTCAACTGTGAAGAATCGGAGCTGAGGCTTGATTCAATCTAGCAAGGAGAAGAAGAAAAGAAGAAAAGAAGAAAAGCTCAAAAGCCAACCAACTACAAATCAGGCTTTTCTAAACCTTGTTCATTTACTTGATTATTTGCTCATTGAGGAGCTGTGTACTTGAAAAATAATATTTCTTTTGTTTGTGTCTAGTTCAATCTGGGGGATTGAACTAGTGGAGGTAGTCTTACCTCGGTACAAGCTTGGTATAGCTTGTGTTAGGGTTTTTGTGCTGGTGAGCCCGGAAAACCGGCTGGGTTCGTTGTGATCCCGGGAAAACAACAAGTTTGAGTTGTGAGCTTGTAAAACAACTCGGCTGTAATCAAGGAAGATTATAGTGTGGACCCAAGTGAATCTTGGGAGTGGACGTAGGTGTTGGATACACCGAACCACTATAAAATCTTTGTGTTTGCCGTGTCTCCTTTATCTCTATCTCTATCTCTATCTTATTGATTGTATTTTATTTTTGCATCTGCATTCACTTTCACTCACACTAAGCAAACAAATATTTCAAAAGGTTTAAATTTTTTTTAAAGAACCCAATTCACCCCCCCCCCCCTCTTGGGTTGTCATCTGGGCCAACACCATGGTAACCTTTATCGACAAGCCTCTTCTTTTTGAGGCTTTTTATCTTCCATGGTGGCGCTCGGCTATGTCCCTGCATCCTGAGGAATTCCATACTCTGGAAAGCCGAAGGTAAGCTCCTTCAGGTTGCTTCTTTTCTCTATATGATTACCCGGCGCTTCGGGGATCGCAGCTCGATAGAGTTATCTTTTTTGATTTCTTCAAATCATAGGAGGAAGCTATGTTGATGCAGCATTGTCGGCCGAACTTGTTTGTTCGAACATTTTCTTTTATTTTTTGTATTTTTCCTGTGCTGTGATGCACTTGTAATGCCTCACAAGAGGCTGTAACTTTTTATAATAAAATATTATTTGAATAAAAGAACTTTTTCTTTTCGTATGTCTATCTCTTTTGCTATTTCGTTTCTGCTTTGCAAAATGCCAGTTTTCCCGATGTATTGTTGTCTTCGTATTTTTTTCCGATGCATGAATCACTCGTATACATTAGACCGAAGGGTGTGGGATGAAGACTTGGTCTTACCGAGGTATACAAACAGCTATTAGGGCACCCCTTCATTAAGGAAGATAGTTAGATGGCCGTGTCCAATACTTACATGTCGGGGGCATTTTAGAGATTTAGCTCTTCGCCAAATATTTTGATGATTTGGTTTAGGCCCACCGATGTGCACCAGATTACGTTGGCCCTTCATGAAGAGGGCGCATGACTTGACTTAAATTATAGGAAGGCCTAGGCGGCCTTACCAATTTTCAATAGGAGTTCAATCGTGCCGAAGTTTCTCAAGAATCTTTTCTTAACTTAATGGAATTATAATAAATGGCTCGGTCGTGCCGAGAGATGACATGGGTTTTTACCTCATTTTGGTGAGGTGAGAAGCGACTTGCTTGGATTTGTCGGAGTATAAGAGAAAGTCGTCTAACTTTGTTGAGGCTTAGAAAAGTAGCTCCGCCATGCCGAAATATTAGAGAAATTACTCGGTCCTGTCGAGGCTTAGAAGAATCACTCAATCCTGCCGAGGCTTGGAAGAATCACTCGGTCCTGCTGAGGCTTGGAGAAATCACTCGGTCTTGTCGAGGCTTAGAGAATCACTTGGTCCTGCCGAGGTTTGGAAGAATCACTCGGTCCTGCCAAAGCTTGAAGAAATCACTCGTTCCTGCTGAGGTTTGGAGATAGATCACGTCTAGTTTGGTGTTGCCAAAGTACGAAGAAGACCTCTCGGACCTGCCGAGGGTGCTCTAGCATGCCGAGGTTTTGTTGAGATTATATTTTACTTAGCGCTGCCAAGGTTTGGAGAAGACCCCTCGGACCTGCTGAGGGTGCTCGGGCCTGCCGAGGCTTTGTTGATATTATATTTTACTTGGCACTGTCAAGGTTCAGAGAAGACCCCTCGGACTTGCCGAGGGTGCTCGGGCCTGTCGAGGCTTTATTGATATTATATTTACTTGGTGCTGCCAAGGTTCAGAGAAGACCCCTCGGACCTGCCAAGGCTTTGTTGATATTATATTTTACTTGGTGCTGCCAATGTTCGGAGAAGACCCCTCGGACCTGCCGAGGGTGCTCGGACCTGCCGAGGCTTGTTGATATTATATTTTACTTAGCACTGCCAAAGTTCCGAGAAGACCCCTCGGACCTGTCGAGGGTATTCGGGCCTGCCAAGCTTTGTTGAAAGATTTGGGTGTAACCTATCTTTCATCAATAGCTTTTGGGAAGAAAAATTGATACCATAATATTATTATAAAATTTCATTATTGTTGGCCCAGATGGCAACCCAAGAGGGGGGGGGGAGGGTGAATTGGGTTCTTAAAAAATTTGACCTCTTTAAAAGATTATCTGCTCTAAGACAAATGAAATTAATTGCAATGCAAATATAAAGCACAAACAAGGAGATAAAGATAGAGATAATGAATGCATGACAAACACAAGGATTTTATAGTGGTTCGGTGTATCCAACACCTACGTCCACTCCCAAGATTCACTTGGGTCCACACTATAACCAACTAGATTACAGCCGAGTTGTTTTACAAGAGCACAACTCACAACTTGTTGTTTTTCCTCCGGGATCACAATGAACCCAGCCGGTTTTCTAGGCTCACCAGCATAAAACCCTAAACTCAAGCTAATCTAGCTTGACCCGAGGTTAACAACCTCCACTAGTTCAATCCCCTTGATAGAACTAGCACAAACAAATATAAGAATGTTTTACAATGATTCACAGTTCCTTAGTTGAGCAAATATTCAAAATAAAGTAAACAAGTTTAGAAAAGCCTGTTTAGAGATGATTGAATGTGAGCTTTTCTTCTTTTCCTCTTCTTCCTTTGGAATGATGAATCAAGCCTCAGCTTTAATCCCTCACAGTCGTTGCAGTAGAGATGATTGGATTCAATTTGGAAAATCCACCGATTTCTTTGATTTGGGCACCTTGGATTCCTCTTTGAGCTTTTTGGAGTGGAAGGATTTGAGTTTGAATGCTTTTCTCTTGAGAGTGATCCTCATAAGTAAGGTCCCCTTGAATAAGGTAGCTCCCCCTATGAAGTTCAAATAATCAATTGTTCGTGTTGAATTAAATAAATGCTAATTAAAGCATAACCAATCAATGCATATACAACATAACTTTCTCCAATTAATCAATCAACTAAGCTTTAATTGAATTCCAATCAATTGCTAATCAATGCATATACGACATAACTTTCTCCCCCTTTTTTGTAATCAACAAAAAGAAAAAGAGAAGTTAAGTCATAAGATAAAATTGATAGATTAAAAGGTAATTTCATTGCATCAAAAGTATTACAAAATGGAACTGAACTTTGGCATTACATTAAACTGCACATCATCATATCAAAAACTTTCATTATATCAAAATTATATTTCCATTACATCAGAATTCATTACATCATTACATGAAGATCAAAAATTAGTTCTAATAATCCTTGTTAAATGATCTACAATCTTCTGCATTCCTTCAGACTGAAGCTTGATGTAGTCTTTTAGTCTTTCATCAACAAACGTACAAGCAGTGATAATTTTATCTTGTAACTTGGCATTGCACTTTGAATAAATTTCAGAATCTCCACAAATGTCTTTAAGTTCTTCAAAGATGTTCTTCAAATCACCACTTAAAGATACAGTAGAAGAGCTAAGAGTTGATTCAATTTTGGCAATCCGATCATCTATGAATAAAGAGTTTCTTTCAGATTCATAAATTTGTTGTCAAACTCAGTCTTTAATTCTTCCTTCTGAGCAGCAAGAAGATTTTTAAGTTGCTCAACTGAAGGTCTGAAAATCCGACTGTTGAAGTAGATGGAATCACTGGTACTGGGACAGGAGCAGGAGCAGGACTACTAGGATGTGGAGATGGAATCCTCATAGACGGACCAGCCTCACAAGATACAGAATGTCTAGGCTCGGGGACTCTCTCATCCAAGTTCCCTTTCCTTTCCCACTGACCATTAATTTTAACAAATCCCATTCGGTGTAAAGTGGCCAAGCTATAATAATCAGTGTGTCTCAGGCTCTTGGAGGGTTCATTATCCAAAATTACAACCCCTTGGCTTCTGAATACCATCGTTAAGATCATGTCGTAGGGTAGTGACGATCTTCTCCTTCCTCCAGCCTCGGCCATGTAAAATACATCATAGCAGCTAGATTAATGGGCTGATCGGTCAATACACTATCCATCACAACAATGTCCCACTCGGAGACATACTCAAAACGTCCGGTCTTCGGAAACAAAATTCTGCTGTATATGTTGTGTAACAACCTTAATTCCAAGGCAACTGATTAGCCCTAATTTCCTCAAATTCAGTAACCTCTCTCCCTAACATCCTTGATAGGGCAGCTGATCTTTCACTGTGCACATCAGCAGCTAATCCAGTAATTGGGATGCTCAAGAGATTTCCTAATTTGTGAAATGTAAGGTGAATCCGTTTTCCTCTAACAGTGCTTACTAAACCACCATCTCCTCTTGCTAAATTAAAGTAAAATTCCTTTACTAGAGCTGGGTAAGTAGGAACATCAAGAGAGCATACTTTATCCCATCCAAGCTCCTTAAGTTGCCTACCAATCGAAAAACCCTCGGATTCAAAAAGTTTGAAATCAACTTTTCTTCCCATAGTGATTACCCTCCCTGCTAGGGTATCTACCTGAGGTGAAGTGGCGTTAGGATTGTCTGAATCGATGGAGGAATCTTCACTTGGAGACGGCTCACGGACGGGTCGCCTTACGGAATGCTTTCCGGTTACCACGGTCGCTCCAATCACCGAACCTTTCCTCTTAGGCGCCATTGAATCCGTAGGAAGGCTTGAGAGAAGTGGAATTAGAGATGGGGAGGTTTTGGAAGAGTTTTGAAGGGATTTGGTGGAGGATTCGAAGGGTAACGAAATGACTAGGTGTTGACTCTGCCCTAATAAATCGATTTTGGAATCCCAGGTGTCGACTCCCGCAAAGTCGGGTATCGACTCCAAGTCGCTAACATAGTCAGCGCTCGAACTGGAGTCGGCTCCACTTACACGGGTGTCGGCTCCAAGGTCAGGGACTGAGAGCGACACAGTCAGAGGTGTCAACTCCTCATTCTGAGGTGTCGACTCCAATGATAGTTTCAGAGAAAAATAATTGAAATTCAACCATCTGAAACTCGTCAAAATATATTTTATAAAATCTTGATAAAATTTTGGAGTATTAAGAATTAAATACCTCAGATGACTAGATAATTTGTCCTTAGAATTATGAAAGAATATCAAGAAATTAATATAGATCTAGAAAGTCATTCCTTATAGTTTCAAAATCAATCCAAAGGGTCACATATCCCTAATTCTCCTCTAAGATAACAAAATCTCTCTTCACTCAAAGGTTTTGTAAATATATCAGCTAATTATTCTTCAGTATTAACATATTCAAGATAAATTTTATTATTAGCTACATGTTCTCTTATAAAATGATATCTAATTTCAATGTGTTTTGTTCTTGAATGTTGAATTGGATTTTTAGTTAGATTTATTGCACTTGTGTTATCACACATAATTGGAGTTTTGTTAAGTGTTATGCCATAATCTTCAAGTTGTCTCTTAATCCAGGATTTGAGCACAGCAACTTCCAGCTGCAACATATTCTGCTTCAGCAGTAGATAATGCAACCGAATTTTGCTTTTTGCTAAACCAAGAGATTAAGTTACTACCTAAGAATTGACATGCTCCACTTGTGCTTTTTCTATCTAATTTACATCCAGCATAATCAGAGTCAGAATAAGCAATCAAGTTTAATGTTAAGTCTCTAGAATACCATAAGCCTACATTTTTAGTTCCACTTAAATATCTTAAGATTCTTTTTACAGCAATTAAATGTGATTCTTTAGGTTCAGATTGAAATCTAGCGCACAAACATACAGCAAACATTATATCTGGTCTACTAGCTGTTAGTAAAGAAGAGATCCGGTCATACCTCTATAATATTTCTAATCTACTTTCTTACCATCATCATCCTTATCCAATTTGCATGAAGGACTCATAGGAGTTCCAAGTGGCTTGATTGACTCCATTCCAAACTTCTTGAGCAGTTCTTTTGTGTATTTGGCTTGATTGATGAAAATTCCTTCTTTGCTTTGTTTGATTTGAAGTCCTAAGAAGAAGTTGAGTTCTCCCATCATGCTCATTTCAAACTCACCCTGCATCAACTTAGCAAATTCCTAACATAACAAATTGTTAGTAGCACCGAATACAATATCAACATATATTTGTACTACTAATAAATCTTTATCTTTTCTTTTCAAAAATAGTGTTTTATCAACATTTCCTCTTATGAAATTATTTTTAATTAGAAATTTACTTAATCTTTCATACCAAGCTCTAGGTGCTTGTTTTAAACCATATAGTGCTTTGTGTAATTTAAAACATGATTTGGAAATTCATGATCTTCAAAACCAGGTGGTTGTTCAACAAAAACTTCCTCATTTATAAATCCATTTAAAAATGCACTTTTAACATCCATTTGAAATAAATTGATATGCATATGACATGCAAATGCAAGTAATAATCTAATTGCTTCAAGTCTAGCTACAGGTGCAAAAGTTTCATCAAAATCAATTCCTTCTTCTTGATTATATCTTTTGCAACTAATCTAGCTTTGTTTCTAACTACTATGCCGTTTTCATCTAATTTATTTCTAAATACCCATTTTGATCCTATAACAGAATGATCTTTAGGTCTATCTACAAGAGTCCAAACATTATTCTAGTAAATTGGTTTAATTCTTCTTGCATAGCTAACATCCAATTATTATTTTTTACTGCTTTTTAATAGTTTTAGGTTCAATTTGAGATACAAATGCAAGATGATTATTGATGTTTCTCATTGATGATCTAGTTCTTACTCCTTGAGATGGATCATCTATAATTAATTCTCTTGGATGACCATAGGCATATCTCCAATCTCTAGAAAGATCTATATCATTATGATTTGCATCAACAATATCAACACTAGGAGAATCATTATCTTTAGCTTCTTGTTCATGATCCGAAGATACATCTATATTCAGTTTTTCAATATCTCTTTCTAGAATGTTTGTATCTTCCTCATCATCAATCTTTTTAGAACTTGATGCTAAAGATTCATCAAAAATTACATGAATAGATTCTTCTACAATTAAATTTCTCTTGTTGAACACTCTATAGGCTTTACTAGATGTTGAATATCCTAAGAAAATGCCTTCATCAAATTTTGCATCAAATTTTCCTAGATTATCTTTACCATTATTATGAATGAAACATTTACAACCAAATGCATGAAAGTAACTTATGTTTGGTTTTCTATTATTCCATAGTTCATAAGGAGTTTTCTTAATGATTGGCCTAATTAGAGCTCTATTAAGAATGTAGCACGCCGTGTTTATAGCTTCCGCCCAAAAGTATTTTGGTAGGTTGCTTTCACATAGCATGGTACGGGCCATGTCTTCTAAGGTTCTATTTTTCTTTCAACTACTCCATTTTGTTGCGGTGTTCTAGGTGCTGAAAAATTATGATGAATGCCATTTTCTATGCAAAAGTTTTCAAATAAAGATTTTAAATTCAGTGCCATGATCACTTCTTAGAGACACTATGGTGTTGTTTTTCTCATTTGTGACCTTCTTGAAGAATTTCAAAATAATGGAAAGGTCTCATCCTTATGAGCTAAAAATAATACCCAAGTGTATCTAGAATAATCATCTACAATCACAAGACCATATTTCTTTCCTCCTAGACTTGTGGTTCTAGTAGGTCCAAAAAGATCCATGTGAAGTAGTTCAAGTGGCCTAGAAGTGGAAACAATATTTTTAGTTTTGAAGAATTTTTAGTTTGTTTTCCAAATTGACATGCATCACAAATTTTGTTATTTTCAAAATCTAGTTGTGGAAGTCCTTTTACTAAATCCATTCTAATTAATTTTGAAATAAGGTGTATGCTGCATGACCTAATCTACGATGCCATAACCAACCAATCTCATTCATATTAGCATATTAGCAACTAAGCAATGATTACTAGTAGACAAATTATCTAAATCAATCAAGTATATTGTTATTTCTATTTCCAATAAAAATAATGCTATTATCAATGGGATTAGAAACAGTGCAGATTGATGTTTCAAATGATACTTTAAAACCTTATCACATAATTGACTAATACTTATTAGATTATGTTTTAAACCATTAACATATAAGACATTTTCAATATATGTGGAGGGAGTTATTTGAATTTTACCAAACCCCATGATTTGGCCTTTGCCATTGTTACCAAATGTAACAACTCCTCCTCTTTTGCTCTCAAGGGTGATGAATTGATCCTTGTCACCCGTCATATGTCTTGAGCAGCCACTATCGAGATACCACTTTCGCTTTGATCTTTTGCCGCAAGACACTCCTACAAAGATAATTAAATCTTATATTTAGGTACCCAAGCCTTCTTGGGTCCTTCATGGTTAGTAGCATAAAAAATTATTCCTTTGGAACCCAAATTTTCTTTCCTTTACTACTTAATTTTTTGTTACTATTTCTCATGTTACATTCATAGGTTTTATGACCTTTCTTGTTACAATAATGACATGTAACATTATCTCCATTTTGTTCTTTTCTAAAGAAGTTTTTGACAAATTTTTGTTTTAAGTTAGGTCTATATCTAAACCAGCTTTATCATATATGGCTCTTTGATTGCTTAATAATAAATTAAGTTTTTCAGAACTATAAGTAAATTTATCAACAATACTTTTATATTTATCAACTTCTTCTTTAATTTATCATTTTCATTAGAAATTGATTCCTTTTTTTTGTCAAATTATCATTTTTAGATTTTAGTATTTTAATTTCATTAGTAAGATCATCTTTTCTTTGATAAAAGTTGAGCTATCATTTTTCAAAGACTTGTATTTCTTTTTCAAAATTTTAAAGTCATCTACTAGTTCATTGAAAGCTTCAAATAATTCATCGAAAGCAAAATCATCACAAGGGTTTTCAGAACTTACCTCATCATCCTCGTTTGCCATGAAGTAAATGTTGGTAACCTCTTTTTGTTCTTCCTCCGAAGAGGATTCATCGCTGTCGCTCCAAGTTGCAATATAGGCTTTCTTCTTCTTCTTGAAAGTCTTCTTTAGTTGAGGACATCGTATCTAAAGTGCCCTGGTTTCTTACACTCATAGCAAATCAAGGGGTCTTTCTCTTTGTCCTTGTCCTTTTCCTTTTCTTTTTCTCCTTCCATCTTAAATCCAGATTTCTTCTTTTGGAAGGGTCTCTTTCTTCTCATGAATTTTTTAAATTTTCTTGCTAGAAGAGCTATCTCATCATCATCATCATCATCACTGCAGCTTTCCTCACTTTCTGCAGCCTTAAGAGCTATAGTTTTCCTTTTCTTGACTTCCTCCTCTTGATGTTATTTTATGGTTAGCTCATGAGTCATCAAGGATCCAAGTAGCTCCTCTAGGGGTAATGTGTTGAGGTCCGTGGCTTCTTGGATTGCTGTCACCTTTGCTTCCCAAGTCCTTGGAAGTGACCTAAGAATTTTGCGAACAAGTTCAGAATTAGTATAGGTTTTTCCAAGACTTTTCAAACCATTCACAATATTGGTAAATCTAGTGTACATGCAAGCTATAGTTTCAGTTTGCTCCATGCTAAATAATTCATATTTATGAACAAGAATATTTATTTTAGATTCTTTTACTTGGTTGGTACCCTCATGGGTAACCTCTAATCTATCCCAAATCTCTTCTGCGGAATTACATGTAGAAATGCGATTAAATTCATTAGCATCTAATGAACAATATAAAACATTCATGGCCTTAGCATTGAGCTGTGCCATTTTCTATCATTATCATTCCAATCCCTTTCGGGCTTCGGAACAATAGTGCCATCAACAATGTGTATGGGTGTACTAGGTCCATTAATTATAACACCCCATAATTCATAATCAGAAGCTTGAATGAATATCCTCATTCTTGCTTTCCAATATGAATAGTTGAACCATTAAATAAGGAAGGTCTATTCGTGGAATGACCTTCGGCAAATGATCCAACATGATCTTCCATTTGGATCTTTAGCTCTTGATCGTGTGATCAAATTCTAATGAGCACTTGCTCTGATACCAATTGTTGGCCCAAATGGCAACCCAAGAGGGGGGGAGGGGTGAATTGGGCTCTTAAAAAAATTAACCTCTTTAAAAGATTATCTGCTCTAAGACAAATGAAATTAATTGCAATACAAAATAAAGCACAAACAAGGAGATAAAGATAGAGATAATGAATGCATGACAAACACAAGGATTTTATAGTGGTTCGGTGTATCCAACACCTACGTCCACTCCCAAGATTCACTTGGGTCCACACTATAACCAACTAGATTATAGCTGAGTTGTTTTACAAGAGCACAACTCACAACTTGTTTTTCCTCCGGGATCACAACGAACCCAGTCGGTTTTTCGGACTCACCAGCACAAAACCCTAAACTCAAGCTAATCTAGCTTGACCCGAGGTTAACAACCTCCACTAGTTCAATCCCCTTGATAGAACTAGCACAAACAAATATAAGAATGTTTTACAATGATTCACAGCTCCTTAGTTGAGCAAATATTCAAAATAAAGTAAACAAGTTTAGAAAAGCCTGTTTAGAGATGATTGAATGTGAGCTTTTCTTCTTTTCTTCTTTTCCTCTTCTTCCTTTGGAATGATGAATCAAGCCTCAGCTTTAATCCCTCACAGTCGTTGCAGTAGAGAAGATTGGAAATGGAAGAAACAGAGCTTTTTCTTCAATTTGGAAAATCCACCGATTTCTTTGATTTGGGCACCTTGGATTCCTCTTTGAGCTTTTGGAGTGGAAGGATTTGAGTTTGAATGCTTTTCTCTTGAGATTCAGGCTCAGGCTTTCTCAGATTTTTGATTTGAAATTTTTGTTTATTTTCCATCTCCTTTTCTCTTTTTTTCAAACGGATGTTTTCCCCTTTTTATAGATTTTCTTCAATCCATTTTGAGATGAAACTAGCCGTTGGAGTGTACCTGTAAACAAAATATATCCGTTAGAAATTAGGTAAAAAGGAATATTACCGTTAGAGCTGATCTGGCAATTTAAATTTTCGTTCCAATCAGGTTGGAGTCGGCTCCAACTTTTCAGGTGTCAGCTCCAGATCGTTTTTCCAAAAATAGAAATTTCCAAGTTCGTTGAGGAGTCGGCTCCGAAAAAGTAAGTGTCGGCTCGCTATCGCCAGGTGTCGGCTCCCGAATACTGTGTGTCAGCTCCAGGATGCTTAAAAAATCAACGTTCTGTCTATGCATCGGAGTCGGCTCCAGACACTGTAAGTGTCGACTCTGAAACTCTGGGTGTCGGCTCTGAAACTCTGGGTGTCGGCTCCGGACCATATCAAAAATCAGAATAAAATTTGAATGGCCATGGGGTCGGCTCTAGGAAATCTAAGTGTCGACTCTAGGTTCAGAAACTTTGAAATTGAAGTTTTGTATTTGATTCAAAACACGTTTCTTAATTCATTTAAATTGATCAAATAATTTTAACTCCTGAAACACTTCTCAAATCCATTAGTAATCAAATAAATATACTCAATTCCTTTATTAATCATCAAAATCAATAATTGGGTCAACAATTATAAATAGAGTGGGTTCATTAGAAGCTTACACTCTGGTAATATCCTAAGGTTGACTAAATTCCATGTTTGGGAAATGGATTTTCCATCTAGATCCTGAAGTCTGTAGGTGCCTGGCCTGATGATCTCTACAATTTGATAGAGGCTTTTCAATTTGGAGATAGCTTTCCTTGTTCTAGTGGTTTGAGACAGACGCCTTACGGAGTACAAGGTCACCCGAGAAGAAGGTTCCTTAACTCGGGAGGAATGGTAATGAGCTACTCTTTGTTGATAGACCGCCATTCGGATTCAAGCTTTTTCTCTAATCTCTTCTACTAAGTCAAGATTGGTTCGGAACTACTCGTCATTCGACTCCTCTGAATAGCTTTCCACCCGTGGTGAAGGTAACCATATCTCCATGGGAATGATAGCTTCCATACCGAAGGTCATTCTGAATGAAGTCTCGCCCGTGGGGACCCTTTGAGTGGTTCGATAGGCCCACAAGACGTGATGAAGTTCCTCCATCTATCTGTCTCGTGCCCTGTTGAGCCGGGCCTTAATTCCTTGCTGCAAGGTTCGGTTGGTCACCTCGGCTTCTCCATTGGCTTGGGGGTGGCCGACCGATGTGAGTCGGTGACAGATGCCATGATCATCACAGAATTTTGAAACTTGAGATTGTCAAATTATCTTCCATTATCGGTGATAATAGTGTGTGAAAGGCCGAACCGACAAATGATGGATCTCCATACAAATCTCTAGCCCGAGCCTTAGCTATATGAGCGATTGCCTCGGCCTCGGCCCACTTAGTGAAATAATCGATCGCTACGAACAAAACTTCCTCTACCTCATAGTAAGAGGAAAAGGGCCAAGGATGTCCATTCCCCATTTAGCAAAGGGCCAAGCAGATAATATGGGCGTCAGGTGAGCGGAGGGGAGCCTCTGAATGTTCGCATATCATTGACATGAGTCACAAGTTCGGATAAGAATATCAGAATCCTTTTGCATGGTTGGCCAATAGTACCCTTGGCGCAACACCTTATGGTACAAAGCTCATCCGCCAAGATGATTACCACGGATACCTTCATGAACTTCTCGAAGAGCATAATCAGCCTTCGACGGGCGAAGACACTTAAGTAACGGCATGGAGAAGGATCGTTTGTATAGCTGATCATCAAGTAAGACATAATGAGATGCTTGCATTTTCAACTTTCTTTCCACTTTTCTATCGGTCGGAAGCGTTCCTTCTTTGAGATATTTGAAAAGTGGGTCGAACCAAGATGGCTCGACCTCGATCTACATCACACGATCGCTGCCGACGATGCTAGGTTTCTCCAAGACTTCCAAATGAAATTTTCGCTCGAGATCCATCGAATCTATGGGTGCCAAGCGAGATAAAAGGTCGGTGCGCGCATTTTCAGCCCTTGGGACCTGAATCACTTCGAGTTTAGAAAAACAAGGAATAAATCACACACCTTTTGAAGATACCGAATCATGTTTGGCTCTCAGGCCTCAGATTCTCCTCGTACATGGCCGATTGGGAGTCGGTGTATGCATTTAATCTCTTTACTTTGAAGCCGTGGGCAATTCCAAGTCTAGCAAGTAGAGCTTCATACTCAGCTTCATTGTTAGAAATCGAGAAGGAAAGTGGACGCGTACTCAAAGGCTGCTCCCTTTGAGTTGGTGAGGACCATGCCGGCGCCAGAGCCATTCTTGTTGGAGGATCTGTCTACATGAAGCAACCACAGATCTCCGGGCTTCAGCGACTCAGAGGTATTCGGAGCAGATCCATCCTTGGGTATGGTACATTCAAGGAGAAAATCTGCTAGAATTTGTGCTTTGATGGCTAGGCGAGGTTGATATTGAATATCATGTTCGCTTAGTTCAACAATCTATTTGGTCATCCTTCCAGACACCTTTGGGCAATGAATTATTGATTTGATGGGTTGGTCAGTCAAGACTACCATAGTATGCACTTGAAAGTAGGGTCGTAACTTCCGGGTGGATGTTACCAAGGCTAGCACTACTTTCTAAATTCAAGAATACTTTGTCTTAGCATCCCGAGCAATTTGCTAACATAATAGATCGGCTTTTGAACTTTGTTTTCCTCCCGGACTAGCGCAGACCTGACAACACTTTCCGACACTACTAAATACACGTAGAGCTTATCCCCAAGTCTCGGACTACTCAGAAGAGGTGGCGAGCCAAGATATTTTTTGAGGTTTTCAAAGGATTTTGACAGTCCAAAGTCCACTAGAAGTTCTTTGGCGATTGAAGTGCCTTGAAAAAGGGCAAACATCTCTCAGATGACGAGCAATAAAGCGATTGAGAGCCGCTACCCTCCGGTAAGATGCTGCACTTCTTTGACCAACCCTGGAGGTGCCATTTGCTGCAGGACTTGAATTTTTTGTGGATTTGCTTCAATGCCTCGTTGGAAAACCATGAAGCTCAAGAATTTCCCAGAGTTGACTACGAAGGCACATTTGGTTGGATTAAGTTTCATCTGATACCTCTGAAGTGTGGCGAAGCCTTCTGTAAGATTGTCAATGTGCTGGGATGCCTCTATTCTCTTAACTAGCATGTCGTCAATATAAACCTCTATGTTTCAACCGATTTATTCTTTAAAACCTTATTAACCAGCCTTTGGTATGTTGCACCTACATTTTTTAAACCAAAAGGCATGACATGGTAACAGTAAATACCTTAGTCGGTTATGAAGGTGGTCTTTTCTTCGTCCTCAGGTGCCATTCGAATTTGATTATAGCCCGAATAAGCATTCATGAAAGTCAACATCTGGTGGCCCGAGGTAGCATCCACGAACTAGTCAATCCGAGGCAGAGAAAAACTGTCCTTCGGACAAGCCTTGTTGAGGATCCGTAAATCAATGCAGATTTTTCATTTATCGTTCGACTTCTTCACCATGAAACATTCGCTAATCAGTTGGGATAGTTCATTTTCTAAATGAAGCTGGCTTTGATGAGCTTGTCAACCTTCTCTTCAATGGCCTTCTGGCGCTCAGGGGCAAAGCTCCTTTTTTTCTGCTTGATTAGCCAAAACGTCTCATCCACATTAAGGCGATGGACAAGGACGTCTGGGCTAATCCCTAGTATATCCAAGGTAGACCAGGCGAAGATGTCAGCATTTCTTGAAGGAAATCGATTAAGTACCGCCGAGGCTCCCCTTTTAGCTATGACCCAATCCTTATGGTTTGGTCGGATCGAGCTTCATCAAGTGGCACTTCCTGACCTCCTCGACTGGTTCTTCCCATTGTTCAGCAAAATCCTTCTGAGCATCTATTCTGTCAACCTTGGGCTTTCTAGACTAAAGGTCAACAACGAAGCAGTACCGAGCCACGACCTAATTTTTTCGGATAACTCCCACTCTCCATTTGGTGAGAAACTTCATGGCGAGATGAGGGATGGAAATAATAGCTTTGAGGGACATCTGTCGGGCCTGCTGAGGATTGCATTGTAGGAAGACCAAAGCTTGATTACCAGAAATCCGGGTGAACAGTGGCTATACTAGGCCAAGAGCCTGCTTGGACCACCAATGTGACGACCCTTCGGGATAATAATGTCGCCAGTGAAACCCACTAAGGTAGAGTCTATGGTTCGGAGGTTTTCCATTCGCAATTTCATCCTCACAAAGGCATCAAAGTACAAACATTAACAATCTTCCACTATCAACCAAAATTCGATGTACATCATAGTCATTCATATTAAGAGATACAACCAAAGCATCATCATGCGGATATTGTATCTCCCGGAGGTCCTCATCAGAAAAAGAAAGCTCATCGGTCTAGACCTTCTTTGGTGGATTTTCTTCTTTGCCCAGCTAGGCCGACGAGAAGCCGATCGTTGCTATCATATTGACATTGCCAACGATCGATGGATTCGGTGGAGGAGGTTGGCGAGGCTCAGGCTGGCGATATCCTCCATTGTTTGGCTCGAGGGCTCTTCTAAATTGGTCCAGCCTACCCCATCGGATAAGCTCCTCAATCTCATTCTTAAGCTGCCAACATTCTTCGGTGTGTGCCCATGATCTCGATGGAATCGGCAATACTTGGTCATGTATCTTCGAGCTGTGTTCCCTCGAGAGGTGGCGGCCGAGGGATTAGCACTCGATCTCCATCAGATCTATGCCCTTGGCGCAGTGAGTGGGGTGTATTGATTGAACCTCAGGTCAAACGGGTACGATCTCTGGGCGATGGTGGAAAAGCTCTCTGGCGATGGGGAGGGCTTGTACGGTAAAGGGATTGGCTCTTCTCCAAGCCCTTGGCCTTTTTTCTCCTTGGTTGCTAGCCTGGGTTGACCTTCGCGACTCCTCAACCCTGGTGTATTTGTCCGCCAAGGCCATCATATCGGAGAGGCTCCTTGGATAGTTGACTTTCAGGGCTAGATAGAAGTCACCCTCCTTTGACACTCCACCGCTAAGGCGGACATGGCCACCTCGTGATTGAGGTGGTCTACTTCTAGCATGACGTGTTGAATCGCCGAAATAATTCTTCAAGGATTTTTCCTTCCGTTACTTGACCTCGGAGAGGGAATCAGATCTGCACCGATGGCGATAACTACTGATGAACTGGCTGATGAATAGGCTGCTCAGCTTGTCAAAAGAATTAACGAAACCTGGCTTTAGGCTATTAAACTAGGTTCTGGCGGACCCCCTAAGAATAGAGGGGAAGGCCCGATATAGGATCGCATCTGATGCTCCATGGAACATCATGATGGATCGAAAATTGCTCAGATGGTCATCAGGTCGGTGGATCCATTGTACGGCTCGATGGTGGAAAGTTTGACATGAGGAGGGATAACTTTTTGTATGATCTCCTCATAGAAGGGGATGCCCTGCTCCACCTTTGATTGTGGAGGAGGAGCTTGCCTAACGACATTCAGCTCTTGACGCCACTTTCGGCTCATCTTCCAAATTTATTGTTGGATCCCCTTGTCTCGGGTAGCAGGGGAGACTCATCGAGGGAGTATAGTGACGGCGTCGAGTCATGACGGAAGGATGCCGAGGAGAGAGAGCGAGCTCGCCGAGATCTGGATGGCTTTTTCTCAAGCCCTTTGCTGCCGGTCTAGCTCCTTTGTGCTGCTGAGGGTGACTTGCGACCTGGGCGGGTTGGAAGAAGAGATACCAGCGGAGCAGGGGTAGCAACTCCATCAGGGAGTTATGGAGCAGGGGCAGTCGGACGGGGAGCCCTTTGAAACCCTTGGACCAGCAATGCAAGGGCTTGCACTTGTTGAACCAGTGTAGCAAACTGGTCCTGGGTCACGCGGTCGTCGGCGGTGAGGAAGTCTCAGCCGATGGTAGTGGAGGTGCCATATTATTTACGGGATCAAATCTTTGAGGCGGCTGACCCTGATAATCAGAAGCGGCTCCTTCGAGCCATTGAGAGGTTGCTCTTTCGGTTTTTCGCCTTGTCTCTTGATTACAAGTTTATGGACTTGAGGTCCTCTTTTAGTGCCAATCTGTTGTTGTAAAATTCATTTTTCGACTCGGATGCATGCTCCATCACCCATGCTTAGAAACCTCTTTGAACATGGGAGACAAGTAGATGTAAAAAGATCTCCTAATAATATTTCCTTATTTTATTACAGATAGAATAAAACAACTAAAACTGGGTACTTGACAACAGAAGCGTCCCAGGTGAAGGAGGGGAGGTCATATTGATACCTACTACTTTTTTTTTTTTTTTTGAGTAAATAACTACTTAATTAAAAGATTTGACGGATCAACTTAAAAAGCTACCTTGTCATTCTGGGTGATTGGAAAACTAAACGATGCGATTCTCTGACCAAGAAGAGATGCCGATTTGGAGCATCCACATGGAGCCTCCTGATAAGTAAGAGTCAAGCTTTTGAGACAACGCATACTCGCTACACAGGCCTCGGGCCTCCAACCTTTCCCTGAAGCGGGCAATGCCTGACCAAATCCTGGTTGAATCCGGAAGATCGCTTTCGAATTTTGGGATGTTAGATTAGTCCAGCAGATGTTACCAGAGGTAAGAGAAACATCATCTGATGATGAAATCTAACTGGGATTCCTCTCATCACCTCATTTTTTTATATTATGCATATTTAACTGCCTTCCACCAACTGTTTCTCGTAGAATTTGTGATTTAGTTTATGCTCACAAAATCCTTTTAGAGATTCAGCAAGATGCATGCTATGCTGGTTTGATGAATAACGAATATATAGACGACAGCATGCCTGATGAATTGACAGTGGCACATAATTTGCAAATTCTAAAATCAGCTTATGAATTGGAAAAGCAAAAAAGTGATGTCTGATTACGACGGAATGTGATACATCTGCTCATCTAAAATATTTTCTCCAGTGTAGAATACTGGACCTTACCTGCTACACCAAGATGAAGAATGGTGAGGTCGTGCGCATTGGCGCCATCATGAAAAGAGCTGTCAGGCTCCTCGAGGACACAAGGCAGCTGTTTCTCAGCTTACAATCCTTATTCACTAGATCACCTTAATTATATAAACGAAATACAGTCACTGGTTTTCTGTTTGTAAGCCAGTGCTTTTACTATTTGACCTTCAGTTTGCTTTATCTTCAGACTACAATCTCACCTAATTCGGTGAAGCCCTCCGGGAAGCACATATTGTCTGATTTGCCGGAGTGCATATCTGTTATGCCCTCCAATGTGGCCTCACACAATATAGAGGTTTAATTCTGGTTAGTTTGGACAACACCATGCTGGTCGCCCGTTGATCCAAACTCCAATTTTTATGAATAAGAAGAAGCTGAGCGAGTTCCTCATTTCTCTGCACCTATGTTAATTGTCAGATAGAAATCTGAACATTTTACCTCCTCCAAAAAAAGCCAAAAAGAAATGGAGAAGAAGAAATGTGGACCTGGACAGTGTACCTGTAGTGAGGTTATCTAGGCATCATGTATGCGCCATTTAAGCCTGAAAGTTTGTTCATCAGAACAACAAGCTATGAGCATTTTGGAAGGAACTGCATTGCCCAGTAGCAAAAAGATCAAGAGTTTCAATTTTTCATTCCCATGATAAGATGCGTCATTTTCCCGTGGCAGAATCAGACTATTAGGCATCGAACAGTTTTTATTCCATCCGCTATCACATCACTCAAACTACAGACTCAGACAGCTCTCCCAACTGCCACAACTTGACTAAACAACAATGGGCCGCTTCAAGTTCTTGCACTATTTATCATGTGCTACAGGATTTATACTGTAGCTGTCCATTTTTAAATCCAAAAACATGAATAATTAAACAGATTCATTAAGCTAAGCAATTTTGCCTTCAACTCAGATGAGATAAATGATATGCAACCCGCATCAAATTTGCCCGATCACCTGAAGTAAAGAATTCATTCCAACTGTTTACTGAAGAATTAACTTCCCATCCATCAAGGCCTTATTCCATGCACATAAAACACATTACCTCTGTATGTGAGAATTTTTTCCTCAGCCCCCATACACCAGAGATGACCTTGCAACTCCAACACCCCTTTCATAGCTGCTGTTTCCCACACAAACTGAAAGACTCCAAGAGCCCTATTCAGCTGCTTCACTCCATTCCATACCATTGATTCATCATCAGACGTCACAATCTTCCCAACGCTCAAATAAAACCTGCCAGATTTTTCATATGCTCCTCCAGAAACCTCAATCTCAATATCTCTCACAGTCCCATATAGGTAGTAGAGGAGTAGAGTGAACAAACACTTGGACGAGTGACCCAGGCTCTTGGTTAACTTCTTCTGAATTAGGCAGTCTTGTCGTCGGGCCTCTTTGTAACTGATATCCCTCTCAATCAAGATATCTTTGATCTGATACAACCCTTCTTTCATTGCTTCAAGCTTCAAGACATGATGAGTCAACCTTTCCTCCTGTCCTAAGCACTTTGTGAGATCCACAAACATCTCAAGAACTTCCTCCCACTTGCGTGATGGCAGTGGCTTCTCAACCTTTTTTAAAGGTGCTGGGCGCATCCATGAAGGAGAGTTAGAGTCTGAAAGATTGGAGGAATCAGCAAAACACTTGATGCAGCTCGATATTATCTGCTCACCCATTTGGAATGTCACAGAATGACATCTAAGAGAGTCCATTTCATCTTTCAAGTCTTTAAGCACCTCCTCAAGTGCTTGCCTCCATATGTGGTGTTGTGTGACTTGCGGGCAGATTGTTAGACGAACGGACTTCCTTTGCTGAGCCGAGATGTTAAGGAGATCACAAATCCTAGTAAGAGAGTTCAGTGTCATGGATTCCCTTTTGCTTGGTTTGTGGAAGCCAGTGGCCAATATGGAACGATCAGCTGATGTGATGTTCTTTTTATAAGCACACTGCATTGAGGACGATCCAATGAAGGCTTTAGCCAGTGAGTGAAAGGTCTTCATGTAGGAGATTATACAATCATCCATGATAATCGAACTGTCATTGGTGTTAATGAGTCTCCCATCAATTTGCTCCACATTTTGAAGTACTTGGGCTAATCTAATAAGCTTAGCATAAGCTAATTTATACCACTCTAATGACACTGACTTTCCGTCATGTTCTTCAGCATGATGGCACATAGCCACATGCAGATGGGCATAATATCGTGCTTGCCTTTGCTTTAGGGACCCTGAGAGAGCAACAAGGCTTGATATGATCTTGTGGCGCATTGTTCTTTCACAATCTACAATAACACTATTTATTACCACAATCCTACAATTCCAACCTTTAGCCCACCTTCATAGAGACATCTTATCAGACAATTGAACTGCAAAAGGTCATTTTACTTGTGTGCCTTCTTCTCCATTAGAGATGAGCCACCCTTGCTAAGTAGAAACATTCATTTTGTTATTCAGAGTAGCAGAACAAACACGTGAGTGAGAAGAGATTCAAGAGGAGCTGATGAGAACATTTGTCATGCAGTGGAGTGAGCCAATATTGTGTCTTGACATCAGAGCTGGACCAAACCCATTTGTGTCATATCTGTGCCAGAACCAGACCACCTTGCACCCAATTTCTCTTTGGTTCACTTGCCACGAGCTCAGTTACCACTAGAAATAATATTTGAAGCCTCGTGAATGCATTGAAAAGATATTGTCCCATCATAGCATGCTAAAATTGTGACAGGAACCTTTTTCACATGTGTGCAATCAATGATATAATTATTATGACAAATGGAAGATTATTTTGATCGAGCTTGATAGCTAGCACAGTAAATTGATAAAGCCTCTTGATGATCATATCAAACACACTGAGTTTGAATATTACTCTCCTCAAAAAATAGTTTGAATAGTACCCCTTAACAAAGTTTGCAGTTTTTGGGATACTTGGGGGAGAGTTATCACCATTGTGCAATCGATTAGCTATGGCCTTTTTAAACAAAAAGGGACTTGACAGTCTTAATAATGACGATGAGTTGAGATGAATATCATGTCTACTTACAGACAAACTTGGACACAGATGGTGGACTGAGGTGTCCTTATCAGCATGATCTAAGAAGCTTATTTTGATATCAAATACATGAAGATCTTTTATGGAATGACATAGAAATGTTTTGAAGCTCTCAATGATCATAAATGTTGGTGAAATAGACATAGATTTTGAAATGTGTGAAAGGATTCAAAAACTTCTAAATAAAAGCTAAAAATGATAAATTACTTTGTCGTGTGAAGATCAGGCGGAATTATTCTACAAAGCAAATCATGCAACAAGTGCCCAACATATATAAAAGAAACATGATAAGATGTAGGAGATAGGAGAGATTAGTTAACTAAAAAGGTAACCAGACCAATCCTAATTTCTCCCCGTAAATATCATTCAACGATAGAGGAAAAAAAAAAAAAATCAAAGTTAGTTAATGACACAAGATAATATCTTTCCTTAAGAAAAACATTGCTGAATCCAGATACGAGATAGGACCATGGAACTGTGGAAGCGGAAGTCATTGATCACTAAAAACTAAAACTTTCATATGAATCAAGCTGGTAACAACAAGTACAGTGAGCTAGGCCTTTCTTCGAACGGTGGAATGCATTGCGTTCTTGTGAAGAAACAACGATGACACCCTGCCGTTAAAGATGGCATGCCTAGTTTGTTGACCGACGGTTAAGAGAGAACAAAAAAAAAAAAAAAAGAGAGATGATGATGCGTTGTTGGTGAGGAGATGAGAGGGAAGAAGAAAGGTGATCATCTGAGGAATGGTAGGAGAAATAGGAGAAGTTCACAACCACAAACCAGCTAAATAATAATAATAATAACAATGGTGATGATAAATCAAGAAAGGGCCGTCAAGGTCATACCAGGATCACCAGGACGGCGAGGTTTTGACGACAAGCGGTCGGAAAGGCCCAGCTCCGCTGGTTTATGCCGAAGGAGTCCGGCCCTGCTGTCCTGTTCACTAATAAAGAGGCGGTAGATTGAAAAATTGGCTCGGTCGGGGCTCTCCTTGACCTGAATGGTGGGGCCGTCGCGCCGAGTCAGAGAGGATGCAACTCGAACGGTTGGTGGGCAGCTGAAAGCATCACCAGTGTTCATGCCGCAAAACTCTAGCCGCGTATTTCCTTTGGTTCCTTTGGAAGGAAGTTTTTCAAGAGGAATTTGATTTGAAGAATTTTTAAAATTTAAAAATGAAAATTTTTATTTAGCTGTCCTGTAAAAAAAAAAAAAAAAGAGAGATTTCTAAATTTCATGAAATTTATAAATTTTTTGAAATGATCAATTACAAATTCCATGTCATTTACAAATCCACCCTAAAAATCCACTTAAAAGTAGTCAAAATATTTGAATTTATTTATATACCAAAGTATTTACATAAATATCATTTATTTAGTAATAAACAAATACTACCTAAATAAAGTAATATGTATTAAAACTAATAATGCTATTAATATATTTATTAGATATTATTAAATTAAATATTTACATAATGAAATAATATTAATCTATAATTTTATGCAATTAAATATCATTTATATTAATAAATATTTGTAATATTTAAGATTAATTTATATATTTTTAACATAAATTTTTAATTAAAATTTATAATAAAATATTATTTAATTAGAAACATTTCTAATATTATATATATTAAATAAATATAATAATATAAATATTTAATAAATATAGTACTATACATTATTATTTCATAAATATTATTAATATGTACAATGATATTAATAATAAATACATTAAATTAAAAATAAATATTAGCATTGCAATAATAAATAATGATGAATATTATTAAATAAATATTAAATATTTATTGCATATATTTGATATTCATATAAAGATATTAAAATATTTATATAGCATTGCATGAATTTATATAAACATTACAAAATAATACTTATAAAAATTTTTATAATTCTTAGATAAAATTTATTTTCAAGAGCAACTATTCAAGAAAAAAATTATGAAATTCTACAATTTTGGAATGTTATATTTTAAAATTTTAAAAGTTTTTAAAATGTTTTGTCTAAATGCAACCTTTGATTCAATCTTTTTGGTTTCGTTTCTTTTGGAAGAAACTCTCTACTTTGGATCGAAAGCGAAGGATTCGATAAGTTTTCATGGTTCTTCACAGGTTGGTCCATTAATTCGAAGTTCTCTATTTCATTTGATTTGGTTCAAAGTATTGCATTCTTGAATTTATTTGGTTAAGGCATTGGTTCTCTCATAATTGTCTATGGATTTGATGTGAAATTTGATTGTGGTCGAAGCTTGTTTTCCTGAGATGGTGGGATTTGGGTTTGACTTTGGCTACAAGAGCATCAAAGTCTAAGGGTTGTAAGTTTGTGGTTTGATCAAGACGTTGCCCATTTTGCATTGATGTTTCGAGAGCTACATAAGAAACAAACCATCTTTTTACCAAGCTTCCATCTGAATCAAACGATGGGTCATGGCTCTATAACTAGATAAAGGTTGACGACACATCCGATCATCTCTCCTACCTTGTGCATTGCATGATCTACTTTAATTTTAATTTTAAAAATTAAAATAAAAAAATTTCAAAACAAATAAAACATTTTTAAAAAAAAAAAAAATAAATTTTGGAAATATTGTTTGTATACTAATTTTATAAAATAATTTATTACTATTTATTTTTTAGCTTTTCTTTATTTTTTTGTTTAAAAAAGAGTACTAAAATATAATGTATCTATACTAAATTTAAGTGAATTGCAAATTGTTTAAACCATACATATGGTAAAAAAATTTTAATAGAAACAACTCCATTTTATTTCGAGTCTTTGTAGAATTAGTTGAGAAATAGAGTTTTTAAATCCAAGAGATAAGAGTGTTTAGGAAAAAAAGAGAAGAATTATTATTTTAAAAAATAAAATTAATAATTTAAAAAAGTTAAATTCTTTAGATATGAGTGTTTCGAGGAAAAAAAATCTAGGAGGAATGCTATTTCAAAAACTAAAATTAATAATTTAAATTTTGAGAATAGCAATATAGCACATGAAGAAGATTCCCATCTAGCAATTTTTTTATCATATTTTTCACTTTCCTTCTCGCTCTTGCTAACAAAAAGGAAAAAAAGGGGTCTATATTAAATATTATTAAATAAAATAGGACATGTGGCAATTGGAGAGATGATTTGATTTACTTATTTAGTTTTATCATATTATATTAGATCATATAAGTTATTCTTAAAAAGATAATATATGATGATTTTTAATAGATTTATCAATAACCATTTTTAAATCAGGGCACAATTGATAGAGCAAATTGATTAAAGATAAAATGGAGATGATTATAGCATGTAATTTATCTAATAAGATTAGATGCAGTTCCATATATTTAAGGTGTGTTCGTATAAAATAATCTGCAAGTGCACAGAATCATAACAAGTAGTAAAGTATTTTTAAAAAAGGATATCGAACCCACAGATTAATTATATTATTAAATATCAAAATTCACTAAATTAATTACTATTTGGAAAATCAAATATAACGGAATATTTTATGCGAACACACCTTAAAAATTTTAAGTTGTGTTGAGAATAGATCTAGAGTGATTGATTTCACCTAACAAATCCCACACAATTTATTCTTCTTAATTATTAAATTCTAATAGTCTAATGTTGACTATTAAATTTTTTTAATTATCCAATATCTTCTCTCGAACATATCAAAAATATCTCCAACTAACAACTCCATATTTCTATGTGAATTTAATTAATTGGAGACTCATTACGTACTTTAAATTTTCTAAAAATCACATTAATCACGGTAAAGTATCTCAACTTTCGCTCAACTAATGGTGTTTAATTCTATATCCAAAATAACAAATCACCTCTTGGTCTCATTGTAATTGAATTGATCAAACAATATGTTGACCCCAGATTGATTTTGATGATTACAAAACTATTAGGCAACTCTAAGCTTGATATAGGAAAGTTAGGTCACCTTGCAAGTAAGTATCTTCGTGCAAAAATTAATTGGTAAGAGAATACTTCACTCTATTTTGCCTTAGATAATTTTATTGGCTTGGGAGTTAACTGGTTAGCTAACTTGTTATTCCATTTAGCTAGCTGGCACACCTTTCAGCTAACTGATAAGTTGTCTCTGTGAGTTGGCTGAATGGTTGCTTATTTTAGCTAGCTAGTTAGCTAGCTTGGGATGCCTTGGAGCTAACTGGATTCCATTTTAGCTAACTCAAGTTGCCTGTTATCTTTCCTGGCCGAACCATCTTCAATTTTAGCTAACTGTTGAGCTAGCTGCTGGATCTTTTAGCTAGCTGGCATTTCTTGGAGCTAACTGCTTAGCTAACTATTTTATCATAGAGCTAATTGCTTAGCTAACTATTTTTCACATGTGAGCTCGGGCCGTGAGGTTTGAAAATTTAGTTAGCTGAAGAGCTAACTCCCTCTCTCTCTAGCCATTTGAATTGCTTCTGTAGTTAACTGGAGAGCTAGCTACTTTTTGGTTAGTTAGCTGGAGAGTTAGCTGCTCTATCCTGCCGCATGGTTGCTTTTTTGCTCAGTTAGCTGGTGAGCTAACTAGCTTGGACGGTTCCTCTGTTGTTTTTGAACTTAGTTAGCTAGTGAGCTAACTAACTCTTCTTTAGTTAGCTGAAGAGCTAAGTCCTGTCCTCTGTATCTCCTACAAGCCGTGAGCCTTCATTTTTTAGTTAACTGGGGAGCTAACTACCATTGCTTTGGTTCTTTCCTCTGGCGTTGGATTTGCTTATTAGTTAGCTGATGAGCTAACTATCTTTTGCTTAGTTAGCTGCTGAGCTAACTAAGTGCTCTGCACTTTTTCTCCTGGACGTTTACTTTTGCTATTAGTTAGCTGGGAAGCTAACTAGAAGTTGTTTAGCTACCTGACGAGCTACCTAATTGAACATTTTATTTGTTGTGGCCTCTCTTGTGAGCTAGCTGACTAGCTAGCCAAGATTTCTTGCTTACCTCTTGGTCGAATGAAATCAAGTCTTTAGCTACCTGGACTTATTTTCAGTCAACTGCCGCCTGAGTTCTTGAGCGTGCTCTCTCTCTCTTACTCTCACTATTTCTATTTTGAGATACATTTAACTTTTGGCTTTTTGAATCATTACAGAGTTCTTCCTTCCTCAAATGGAGACCAGCATTCAATGCTTAAGGGAAACATCTTACAACAGTTATATTTTCTTCCCTTTTTTATTTCCATTTGTTTCTAATGCATCTAACGGATATCTTTTTGTTGGATGATTATAAATAGCTGTGATTAGAAGCACACTATGACGATTTTGAAAAAGAGATTTTCAAGAGGAAGAAATCCAAGAAAAGAGCTTTTATTGCATATTGTTGAGTGGTTGATAAGAGAGTTGTTGTGCATTCAAGTTCATTCATTGCTCCAAAAAGTTCATTCAAGAAATCAAGACTTCAGCTATTTCAACCTCGTTCATTTATTGCTGAAATTATTGCTTCAAAAGTTGTAAAGTATACTCTGAATATTTGCTCATTGTTCAAGTTTCTCCTTAACATTCTCTGATTATTTTGTAAAAGGGTTAGTGTTAACCCTGATCATTTTGGGCTTCATTGTGCCATGAAACAAGAGGACTAGCCTGATTTGGCTAGGAGTTTTTGGCTTCCTTGTATCGTGAAACAAGAGGACTAGCCTGGTTTGGCTAGAGGTTTTAGCTGCCTTGTGCCGTATAAACAAGAGGACTAGCTTGGTTTGGCTAGGGGTTTTTGGCTGCCTTGTGCCGTATAAAAAGAGGGCTAGCCAGGTTCAGCTAGAGGTTGTAATCGTTATGTTACGATTAGTGGAATTCCCAAAGGTTTTGGGGAGTGGATGTAGGTGCTGAGTTTGGCACCGAACCACTATAAACTTCCATGTGTTTGTGGTTGTTTGATTCTCTATTGTTATTACTTTGTGCACTCCACTACATCGCTGCAAATCAAAATTAGGGTTTAAGCATATACTTGCATAGTAATCATTTTTTAATAACCCAATTCACCCCCTCTTGGGCTGCTACATCTGGGCAACAAGTGGTATCAGAGCAGAGTGCTCTTGATTCCTATAGCTTTGATTAGCTTGGAGCCAAAGATCAGTAGTAATCCCAATGAGTTGTATATTGATTGAAGGACAATCAACTAATAGACCACCTTTGTTCAATGGAACAAATTACACATATTGGAAAGCACGAATGAAAATCTTCATTCAAGCACTAGATTATGATTTATGGGGAATCATAATTAATGGACCATACACACCTACTATTATGATTGAAAATATTAATATTGCAAAACCTGAATCTGAATGGGATGAGCAAGATAAGAAATTAGCTCAATTAAATGCTAAGGCTATGAATGTTCTTTATTTCTCTCTTGATGCAAATGAGTTTAATCGCATATCTACTTGCATGTCTGCTAAGGAAATCTGGGATAGACTTGAAGTCACCCAAGAGGATACAAATCAAGTCAAGGAATCCAAAATAAATATGCTTGTTCATAAGTAGGAATTATTTAAGATGATCCTGCTGAAAATATTACTGATATGTTTATAAGATTTACTGACATTATTAATGGACTGAAAAGTCTTGGAAAATCTTATGCTAACAGTGATCTTGTTAGAAAAATCTTAAGATCTTTACCTAGGACATGAGAAGCAAAAGTCACTGCAATTCAAGAAGCAAAAGATCTCAACACTTTATCACTTGAAGAGTTGGTCGGTTCTTTGATGACTCATGAGCTTTAGCAACGACAACATATGGATGAAGATGAATCAAAGAAGAAAAGGACCATGGCATTGAAGAGTGCAACTCAAGAAAATGAAAGTGAACAAACCACAAGTGACAGTGAGAAAGATGATGAAATGATACTTATCTCAAGAAATTTAAAAAGTTCATGAAGAGAAAGAAATTTGAAAAAGAAAATAATTTGTCAAAGGAGATCATAGCAAAGATAAGGAAAAGAGTGAACCTCCTATATGCTATGAGTGCAAGAAGCCTGGACACATCAGACCAGATTGTCCACTATTAAAAAAGGATCTAAAAGAATAAAGAAGAAGGCAATGATGGCTACTTGGAGTGATAGTAAAGCAACGAGTTTAGAAGATGAAGAGAAAACTGAAGTTGCAAATATTTGCTTCATGGCCGATAATGATGAGGTAAGCCCTAACTTTTTAGATGACTTTACCTTTGTTGAATTACAATGTGTATTTTATGAACTTATTGATTATTTTGCAAATTTAAGTTCAAAGAGCAAAGAATTGAAAAATGAAATCAAAAATCTTACTCTTGAAAAGGAAAGAATTTCAAAGGATAATGAATCATTGTTAAAGGAAAACCAAGATTTGAAAAATAAAGTGGATAAATTAAAACCAATTGTTGATAGATTTAGTCTAAGTTCAAAAAAATTAGAAATGATTTTAAATAGTCAAAGAGCTGTTTACAATAGAGCTGGTCTTGGATATAATACCTTTGAAAGATAAAAATTTTTAAAAAATATTTATGAGCATGCTGATGATTCTACTAAAATTACATGTTTTAAATATGAAAAAATTGGACATAAAGCTTATATTTGTCAAATATAAAAGATAAAAAAAATATGGGTTCCAAAAGGAACCATCTTGACTAACCCTAAAGGACCCAAGAAAGCTTGGGTACCTAAAAATAAAAATTAAAATTATGTATGCAGATGTGTCTTGCAACCCGAGCAATTAAAAGACAATGGCACTTGGATAGCGGGTACTCAAGATACATGACCAGTGATGAATCGCAATTCATCACTTTGGAAGCAAAAGATGGAGGTGCTGTTACTTTCGGTGATAATGGCCAAGGAAAAATAATTTGCATTGAAAAAATAGGTATCACACCTCATGCTTATATTGATAATGTTTTGCTTGTGAAAGGATTGAAACACAATTTACTTAGCATTAGTCAATTTTGTGACAAAGGATTTAATGTTACTTTTGAATCATCCTTATACATTGTTAAAAATTCTGCTAATGAAAACATGAAATTTGTTGGTCATAGGCATGGTAATGTATACATTGTTAATCTAAATGATTTGCATGATCAAAACATTGATTGCCTAGTTGCTATAAACAATAAAACTGATAATAGTTGGTTATGGCATCGTAGGCTAGCTCATGCAAGCATGGATTTACTATTAAATTAATTAAGAAGGATTTAGTACATGGTTTGCCAAAACTTGTTTTTAAAAAGATAAAATTTATAATGCTTGTCAATTTGGAAAACAAACCCGAGTTTCTATTAAATCAAAGAATTTGGTTTCAACAACTAGACCTTTGGAGCTCTTGCATATGGATTTATTCGGTCCTACAAGAACAACTAGTCTAGGAGGTAAAAGATACGTTTTGTTGTTATTGATGATTTCTCTCGCTTTACATGGGTTTTATTTCTATCTAGTAAAGATGAAGCATTTTCAGCATTTCAAAAATTATTTAAAAGAATTACAAACGAAAAGAATTCTTCTGTTTTATTGATACGAAGTGATCATGGAAAAGAATTTGAAAACAAATCTTTTGAAGAATTTTGTAATGAAAATGGAATTGAACATAATTTTTCTGCACCAAGAACACCACAACAAAATGGAGTAGTTGAAAGAAAGAATAGAATATTAGAGAAAATGGCACGTACCATATTATGTGAAAGCAATCTTCCAAATTATGTTTGGGCAGAAGCTATTAATACTGCATGTTATATTTTAAATCGTACATTAATCAGACCTGTTTTGAAAAAGACTCCATATGAACTTTGGAAAGAAGAAAACCTAATATAAGTTATTTTCATATTTTTGGATGCCGATGTTTTGTATTAAATAATGAAAAATCAAACCTTGATAAATTTGATGCTAAGTCTGATGAAGGAATTTTTATCGGATATTCTTTACATAGTAGAGCTTATAGAATATTCAATAAAAAGACTTTAGTAGTTGAAGAATCAATTCATGTTATCTTTGATGAATCTAATGATCTTCCATCAAGGAAGGGAAAAGGTATAAATGATGCAGATGACATTGAAGATCAATTCAAGGACATCACACTGAAGGATAAGAACGACTCAGATACACAAGAGGTAAATGGAGAAGGAAACGCTGACCTACCTAAAGCCTCACAAGGTAATAATGAATTAGAAAGAGGTTGGAGGTATGTTCTTAGCTACCCCACATATCAAATTATTGGTGATCCTTCTCAAAGAGTTAGAACTAGATCATCATTTAGAAATGCTTGTAATAACTTAGCATTTGTATCTAAAATTGAACCTAAATGTTATGATGATGCTAAAAATGATGTTGATTGGATTAATGCCATGCATGAGGAACTTAATCAATTTGAAAGAAATAATGTTTGGACTCTTATTGAAAGACCTCATGATCATCAAATTATTGGAACTAAATGGGTTTATAGAAACAAATTAGATGAAAATGATAATATAATTAGAAATAAGGCAAGATTAGTAGCTAAGGGTTATAATCAAGAAGAGGGGATTGATTTTGATGAAACTTATGCCCCTATTGCTAGATTAGAAGCTATTAGATTACTTCTTGCTTATGCTTGTTATATGAATTTTAAATTGTATCAAATAGATGTTAAAATCGCTTTCTTAAATGGATACATTGCTGAACAAGTTTTTGTGGAACAACCACCGGCTTTGAAAATCACTTGTTTCCAAATCATGTTTTCAAATTAAACAAGGCTTTATATGGTTTGAAGCAAGTGCCCCGGGCGTGGTATGAAAGATTAAGTAAATTCTTGATTAGTAATGATTTTATTTGAGGAACTGTGGATACAACTCTATTTATTAAAAGATAAAATAAAGATATATTAATTATTCAAATTTATGTTGATGATATCATATTTGGTACCACTAATGATTCCTTGTGCAAGGACTTTGCTAAGCTTATGCAGGAAGAGTTCGAGATGAGTATGATGGGTGAGCTGACCTACTTTCTTGGACTACAAATTAAACAAATTAAAGATGGGATCTTTATAAGCTAATCCAAATATACCAAAGAAATGATCAAGAAGTTTGGCATGGAGACATCCAAGAGTATCAGTACCCCTATGAGCTCATCATATAGACTTGAATCTTATAATTCTGAAAAATCTATTGATTTAAAACTATATAGAGGCATGATTGGATCATTATTATATTTAACTGCTAGTAGGCCATATATTCTGTTTAGTGTTTGCATGTGTGCAAGATATCAAGCCAATCCTAAAGAATCACACTTGCTTGCTGTTAAAAGAATATTTAAATATTTAAATGAAACAGTAAACTTAGGCCTATGGTATGATAAACAATCTAGCATTGACTTAATATGATACACTAATTCAGATTTTGCTGGTTGTAAACTTGATAGAAAATCGACTAGTGGATCTTGCCAATTTTTAGGTGTTAACTTAATCTCATGGTTTAGCAAAAAGCAAACTTCAGTAGCATTATCTACAGCTGAGGCTGAATACGTTGCAGCTGGAAGTTGCTGTGCTCAAATCTTATGGATTAAGCAACAGCTAGAAGATTATGGTATTAAACAAAAAGTCGTTCCTATAAAATGTGATAATACAAGTGCAATCATTTTAACTAAGAATCCTATTCAACATTCCAGAACTAAACATATTGAAATTAGACATCATTTCATTAGAGATCATGTAAATAATGGAAATGTTGTTATTGAATTTTTAAATACTGAAAATCAAATTGCTGACATTTTCACTAAACCTCTTGATGAAATAAAATTTTATGAAATCAGAAGAGAATTAGGGATGTTTGATCCAACCATTTAATGAATCAATTAATGAATCAATATGATATCTAATTGATGTGACATCTTTTAATCAAATCAATTAAAAGGGAACAACTTATCAAATTAAATGCTTGAGTATGCTGCAAGTTTTAAGCTTTTTCATCTTTATAAAGCATAACTCCCATAAATTCATCCACCAACCAGCCTTTTTGAAACCTTTTTCATTTTATTGATGGCAGTTAACCGACCAGGCAACCAAATAGTCACCTGGCTAGCTAACTATCAAGCTCTTTCCCTATATAACCTTTTTTTTCTCTCCAACCGTTTCCATTTCAAAACATCTTCCTCATTTCAACCGACCTGCCTCTCCTCTCCTTCACTCATTCTCATCCTCTCTTTATTCCATCAATCACTCTATCAATCTTCTTCCATTCACTCATTCATCAATCCATCTTGAAGATAGTTGATGGCTCCCAAGAAGAAGACAATCACAAGAGATGACGATTGTATCGATCTTCGCCGGAAGTCTTCTACTTCTTCATCCCATATCAACTCCCTTCTTGCATCTAAATCCTTTGCTCATAGAAGGTAAGTTAATTTTAACTTCTTAGAACATGAAGGCTTTAAAATTGGAAAACTATTAGTTAATCAAGGTTGGGATAAGCTTTTATCTACCAAGAGACCTATTTATCCTGAGCTTATTAGGGAATTTTATGAAAATATCTCTTTTGGTAGTGGGACTATCTCTTCCTTTGTGAAAAAGACTAAAATTGACCTAAACTGCAAAACGTTAGGATGTGCTCTTAATATTCCATCTGATGGTTTCTTAGAAGTCCTACCTAGTGAACGTGGATATAAAATAGGTTTAATCCTTAATATTGACGACAATGAAGCTAGTAATATTGAAACTCTAGATGCCAACATGTTATCTGTAGAAAATAGATTATTCCATAGTATCATCGCCAAAATCCTTGCCCCACGTGCAGGTTCGTTTAATGTAGTAAATGATAGAGACATATGTATAATGTATGACATCTTAATAGAAGACCCTGTTGTTCTACCTCAACTAATGATGACTGTAATGAAAGAATCCTTGTCTAGATCTAAGGTTGCATTGCCCTACGGAATGTTTCTCACTTATGTATTTGAGTTTTTCAATATTAAGCTTAAGGAAGAAACTACAGTGGCATTACGTCACTCTGACGTTTTTAATGCTCATTCACTGCACCATATGGACTTTGCCAAATGGGATGGTATTTGGTTAAAGGTTAGGTATAGAACTGGTCAGTCTTATATGCCACCGCCAAATATGACTCAATCCGCTTGTTCTCCTCAGAACTTCTTCAATTTTGACTTCAACCATTCGAATCCTTACCTTGCTGCTATGTCTGATGATCAAAATCCTTTTCAATCTGATCCACCCAATATGAATGCTCCTGGACCTTCTTATCGCAATGACAACCAAGCTCCTGCTCCTCTTCCTATCGTTCGTATAAGTGATGATCAAATTCGCCTTATTATCAATGAATTGACCCTTGCCATTTCTAGTCGAAGCTCTAGAGACAGTGCTTCTTCTGTCAATGATCAGACTCTCGTACCACATATTTCTTCTGTTTTTAAAACATGTCCCAGTTTAAAATTACTCTTGAATGACTTGTCCATGATGTGAACATTCTCAATGGAAGAGTTTTTCATCACAATGAATCTGTCATGGAACGGATCCTAAAAGAGAAATTTCCTAAAAGGTAAGCTTGAGAATTTTGAAACTAAGGCAGAGTGGGTAGAATACCAAATGAGATCCAACGAGACTCAGACCCGGGACACAGCAAACGCTGTCGACCATTGGACTGCATCCTTCTCTAGGCTGAGTCATCTCATAGAGACTTACATCACTTTTTCTGCCGCCTCTGCGCCTGATGCTTCTTATTCTCATCCGCACCTCTGGACTCCGCTAACACAGCCTTCCTCCGACAAGCCTGGATCTTCAAACAAGCCAAATGTTTCTTCAGTGCATATTTCTTCATCTGATGACGACAAATGAGTGTGCTTGGCTTATGTAATGAACATACTTAGTACTGTTTATGTAATGCATATTTATGACTATGTTTTGTGACTTGAAACCATGGCATGTAATATTTGTATTACTCTATTTTGTAATGATCTGAATGACTGCTCTAAATTATGTATGAATGATAACATCTCCTTGATATATTATGCTTAAATTTATTGCAAGACTCTTCAAACTTTTTTTTGATTAATGACAAAAAGGGGGAGAAGAATATTGCATACATTAAGGAATGGAGTAAAATAATAACTCCATATATTCAGGGGGAGAAAAGAGTTCACTTATTCAGATTGACAGGGGAGTAAGTAATGTTTTTTTGAATACACTCCTATCTATTCATTAAACTTCCTATATTTGCTTCTTACTTGCTTAAGGGTTTTATCATCATAAAAAAGGGAGAGATTGTTGACCCCAGATTGATTTTGATGATTACAAAACTATTAGGAAACTCTAAGCTTGATACAGGGAAGTTCGGTCGCCTTGCAAGTAAGTATCTTCATGCAAAAATTAATTGGTAAGAAAATACTTCACTCTATTTTGCCTTAGATAATTTTATTGGCTTGGGATGAGTTAACTGGTTAGCTGACTTGTTATTTCATTTAGCTAGCTGGCACACCTTTCAGCTAACTGATAAGTTGTTTCTGTGAGTTGGCCGAACGGTTGCTTATTTTAGCTAGCTGGTTAGCTAGCTTGGGATGCATTGGAGCTAACTGGATTCTATTTTAGCTAACTCTAGTTGCCTGTTATCTTTCCTGGCCGAACCGTCTTCAATTTTAGCTAACTGTTGAGCTAGCTGCCAGATCTTTTAGCTAGCTGGCATTTTTTGGAGCTAACTGCTTAGCTAACTATTTTATCCTGGAGCTAACTGCTTAGCTAACTATTTTTCACAGGTGAGCTCGGGCCGTGAGGTTTGAAAATTTAGTTAGCTGAAGAGCTAACTCCCTCTCTCTCTGGCCGTTTGAATTGCTTCTGTAGTTAACTGGAGAGCTAGCTACTTTTTGGTTAGTTAGCTGGAGAGTTAGCTGCTCTATCCTGCCGCATGGTTGCTTTTTTGCTCAATTAGCTGGTGAGCTAACTAGCTTGGACGATTCCTCTGTTGTTTTGAACTTAGTTAGCTAGTGAGCTAACTGACTCTTCTTTAGTTAGCTGAAGAGCTAACTCCCATCCTCTGTATCTCCTGCAAGCTGTGAGCCTTCATTTTTTAGTTAGTTGGGGAGCTAACTACCATTGCTTTGGTTCTTTCCTCTGGTGTTGGATTTGCTTGTTAGTTAGCTGATGAGCTAACTATCTTTTGCTTAGTTAGCTGCTGAGCTAACTAAGTGCTCTGCACTTTTTCTTCTGGACGTTTACTTTTGCTGTTAGTTAGCTGGGAAGCTAACTAAAAGTTGTTTAGCTACCTGAGGAGCTACCTAACTGAACGTTTTATTTGCTGGGGCCTCTCTTGTGAGCTAACTGACTAGCTAGCCAGGATTTCTTGCTTACCTCTTGGCCGAATGAAATCAAGTCTTCAGCTACCTGGACTTATTTCTAGTCAACTACCACCTGAGTTCTTGAGCATGCTCTCTCTCTCTTACTCTCTCTCTATTTCTATTTTGAGATACATTTAACTTTTGGATTTTTGAATCATTACAGAGTTCTTCCTTTCTCAAATGGAGACCAGCATTCAATGCTTAAGGGAGACATCTTACAACGGTTATATTTTCTTTCCGTTTTTTATTTCCATTTGTTCCTAATGCATCAACGGATATCTTTTGTTGGATGATTATAAATAGCTGTGATTAGAAGCACACTATGATGATTTTGAAAAAGAGATTTTCAAGAGGAAGAAATCCAAGAAAAGAGCTTTTATTGCATATTATTTAGTGGTTGATAAGAGAGTTGATGTGCATTCAAGTTCATTCATTGCTCCAAAAAGTCATCCGGATCTTTGAAGCATTTTAAGAAATCAAGACTTCAGCTACTTCGACCTCGTTCATTTATTGCTAAAATTATTGCTTCAAAAGTTGTAAAATATACTATAAATATTTGCTTATTGTAGAAGCTTCTCCTTAACATTCTCTGATTATTTTGTAAAAGGGTTAGTGTTAACCCTGATCATTTTGGGCTTCCTTGTGCCATGAAACAAGAGGACTAGGCTGGTTTGGCTAGGGGTTTTTGGCTTCCTTGTGCCGTGAAACAAGAGGACTAGCCTGGTTTGGCTAGGGGTTTTTGGCTGCCTTGTGCCGTATAAATAAGAGGACTAGCCTGGTTTGGCTAGGGGTTTTTGGATGCTTTGTACCGTATAAACAAAAGGGCTAGCCAAGTTCGGCTAGAGGTTGTAATCGTTGTGATACGATTAGTGAAATTTCCAAAGGTTTTGGGGAGTGGATATAGGTGCTGAGTTTGGCACCGAACCACTATAAACTTCTGTGTGTTTGTGGTTGTTTGATTCTCTATTGTTATTACTTTGTGCACTCCACTATACTGCTGCAAATTAAAATTAGGGTTTAAGCACATACTTGCATAGTAATCATTTTTTAATAACCCAACTCACCCCTCTCTTGGGCTGCTACATCTAGGCAACACAATAAATTGTAAGAATTAATCACAAGAGATAACAAATCAACTCTGAGTCTCATTGTATTTCGATTAATCAAACAATGAATTGTAAGCATTATCATAAGAATTAAACATTCAATCATGAAAATTGTTGCAGCGTATTTTCTAACTCCGACTCGGGTGTGCTTTGGCTCCGGGTCCAAACGCCGATCTCGATGTCCGGGATGGAACCTGCAAGACAGTCCGCATGTGCAAAGGATTTCCTTGGGGTTATCCTTCGCAGGGGACCCTTCGACGCCCAAGTCAGTGGAGATTCATAGCAAGCAGATGTAAGGAGAAGACTCTCACAGAAGAGTTCCCTCAAATGGGTTTTTCTTCTAGGAGCTCCGAGCTCTGTGGGAGCTTCGATAGAGCTTTTTAGTATAAGAGTCAGTGAATGGATGCGTACCTAAAAGATTTGAGGGCCATGGTATTTATAGGCGATCACCTGGTCCCTTGGGCATGTTGCGAGGGGTCTGAAAGCCGTTGAGATTCGAAACGGATTCAAATCAGGTTCGTTATGAGGCCAGTAGGATTCGTATCTCGTTGGTTAGAAGATCAACGGTTAGGAGAGTTGGTTAATGCCTACATAACATTCTCCCCTTTAATGCAATTAACAACTATAATTCTTTCCATATAATTTTCTCCCTCTTAATGCATATACAATCCTAATTCTCTCCCCCTTTTTTGTAATCAATCAAAAAGGTAAAGACTATTTTACTGCATCAAAAGATAATTGCATCAAAAGATAATCAAAGGATAATTTCATTTCAACAAAAGAAAAAAAAAACTTTTCATTCATCAACATAAACTTCACTATATCAACATATAGTCAAGTATTACATAATTCTCTCCCCCTTTAAACTTCATTACATTAACTTTATTACAAAAATTCATTACATCAAATGTAAACTACATTTCAACAAAATTAAACATACATTACATCAAAATTTCTTTCTCATTATTCTTGTTAAATGGTCTACAATATTTTTCATTCCATCACATTGAAGTCTAACATAATCTTTTAGTCTCTCATCAACAAATGTGCAAGCTGTTAAGATTTTGTCTTGAAGCTCGGCGTTGCACTTTGAATAAGTTTCACCATCTCCACAAATCTCTTCAAGCTCTTCAAAGATGTTCTTCAAATCATCACTTAAAGATTCTGCGGAGGAGTTGAGAGTTAATTTAATCTTTGCAATCCGATCATCAAGGGAGTAAAGTGATTCTTTTAAATTCATGAAATTACTGTCAAACTCATCCTTCTGAGCTGCAAACAAACTTTTTAATTGCTCCATTTGAAGGTCTGAGAATCCAGTCGAAGAAGTGGATGGTTGATCATAAACTTGTGCAGGTGTAGGAGCAGGAATAGGAGCAGAAATGGGACTCCTAGGCTGTGGAGAAGGAACCCTAAATGATGGTCTAGCCTCGCAAGGCTCAGAAACTCTCGGCATAGGGGCTCTTTCATCTAGGTGTCCTTTCCTATCCCACTGTCCATTCACCTTAACAAAACCCATCCGATGCAATGTTGCCAAACTATAGTAATCTGTGTGCCTCAGGTTCGTGGAAGGTTCATTCACTTGAATTTCAACCCCTTGACTCCTGAAAACCATAGTAAGTACCATTCTATATGGTAGGGATGATCTCCTCTTCCCTCCAGCTTCTGCCATATAAAAAATCATCATTGCTGCCAGATTGATCGGCTGCCCAATCAGAACACTGTCCATAACCACAATGTCTCGCTTCGAGACATACTCAAACCGATCAGTCTTTGGAAACAAAATTCTACTGCAAATGTTGTGTAATAATCTCAATTCTAGGGGTAGTTGATTGGCTCTAATTTTCTCAAACTCTGTTACTTCCCTTCCTATCATCCTTGAAAGAGCTGCTGACCTATCACTGTGCATGTCAGCTACTAAACCAGTGATTGGGATGCTAAGGAGGTTTCCAAGCTTTTGAAAGGTGAGATGAATCCTTTTCCCTCTAACAATGCTTACTAAACCTCCATCCCCTCTAGCCAAATTGAAATAGAACTCTTTCACTAAGGCTGGATAGGTAGGAACATCAAGAGAGCATAGCTTATCCCAGCCCATTTCCTTCAATTGTCTCCTGATTGAAAAACCCTCGGATTCAAATAGGTCAAAATCGATTTTTCTCCCCATTGTGATGACTCTACCGGCTAAGGTATCTATCTGTGTGGAAGATGTGTTGGGGTTATCAGAATCCATGGATGAATCGCTGCTTGGAGTCGGCTCACGAACGGGACGATGTGCGGACCGCTTTTCCGTAGTCACCGGCGCTCCAACCACTGATTCTCTCCTTTTGGGTGTCATTTGATCTTTGGAAAGGTTCGATTTGGATGTAATTAGAGATGGGGAAGTTTTGGAAGAATTTTGGAAGAGTTTGGTTAGGATTTGTGAAAGTAATGAAATGATGAGGTGTCGACTCTGCCCTAATAAATCAATTTTTGATTCCTAGGTGTCGACTCCCGCAAAGTCGGGTGTCGACTCCAAGTTGCTAACACAGTCAATGCTCGAACTAGAGTCGGCTCCGAATTCACAGGTGTCGGCTCCAAGGTCAGGGACCGAGAGCGACACAGTCAGAGGTGTCGACTCCTCATTCTGAGGTGTTGACTACAAAGACAGTTTCAGCAAAAAATATATAAATTTCAAATGACTGAAACTCGTCAAAATAAATTTTATAAAATTTTGATAAAATTTTGGAGTATTAAGGATCAAATAGCTCAAATGACTAGATAATTTGTCCTTAAAATTGTGAAGAGAATATCAAGAAATTAATAGAAATCTAGATTCTCATTCCTTAATGTATCAAAATCAATCCATAGGGTCACATATCCCTAATTCACCTCTAAGATAACAAATTCTCTCTTCACTCAAAGGTTTTGTAAATATGTCCGCTAATTGTTCCTCTGTATTAACATATTCAAGACAAATTTCATTATTAGCTACATATTCTCTTATGAAATGATATCTAATTTCAATGTGTTTTGTTCTTGAATGTTGAATTGGATTTTTAGTTAGATTTATTGCACTCGTGTTATCACATTTAATTGGTGTTTTATCAAGGGTTATGCCATAATCTTCAAGTTGTCTCTTAATCCAAAGGATTTGAGCACAGCAACTTCTAGCTGCAACATATTCTGCTTCAGCAGTAGATAATGCAACCGAATTTTGCTTTTTGCTAAACCAAGAGATTAAGTTACATCCTAAGAATTGACATGCACCACTTGTGCTTTTTCTATCCAATTTACATCCAGCATAGTCAGAATCAGAATAAGCAATTAAATTTAAAGTTGAGTCTCTAGAGTACCATAAACCTACATTTTTAGTTTCACTTAAATATCTTAAAATTCTTTTTACAGCAATTAAGTGAGATTCTTTAGGTTCAGATTGAAATCTAGCACATAAACATACTGCAAACATAATATCTGGTCTACTAGCTGTTAAGTAAAGAAGAGATCCAATCATACCTCTGTAATGTTTTTGATCTACTTTCTTACCATCTTCATCTTTGTCTAATTTGCACGAAGGACTCATAGGTGTCCCAAGTGGTTTGATTGACTCCATTCCAAATTTTTTCAGCAGTTCTTTTGTGTATTTGGTTTGATTGATGAAGATTCCATCTTTGCTTTGTTTGATTTGAAGTCCTAGGAAGAAGTTGAGTTCTCCCATCATACTCATTTCAAACTCACCCTGCATTAACTTAGCAAATTCTTGACACAACAAATTATTAGTAGCACCGAAAACAATATCATCAACATATATTTGTACTACTAATAAATCTTTATCTTTGTTTTCAAAAATAGTGTTTTATCGACATTTCCTCTTACAAAATCATTTTCAATCAGAAATTTACTTAATCTTTCATACCAAGCCCTAGGTGCTTGTTTCAAACCGTATAGTGCTTTGTGTAATTTAAAAAATGATTTGGAAATTCATGATCTTCAAATCCCGGTGGTTGTTCAACAAAAACTTCTTTATTTATAAATCCATTTAAAAATACGCTTTTAACATCCATTTAAAATAAATTGATATGCATATGACATGCAAATGCAAGTAATATTCTAATTGCTTCAAGTCTAGCTACATGTGCAAAAGTTTCATCAAAATCAATTCCTTCTTCTTGATTATATCCTTTTGCAACTAATCTAGCTTTGTTTCTAATTACTATATCATTTTCATCTAATTTATTTCTAAATATCCATTTTGATCCTATTACAGAATGATCTTTAGGTCTATCCACTAATGTCCAAACATTATTTCTAGTAAATTGATTTAATTCTTCTTGCATGGCTAACATCCAGTTATTATCTTTTTCAGCTTCTTCAATAGTTTTAGATTCAATTTGAGATACAAATGCAAGATGATTATTGATGTTTCTCATTGATGATCTAGTTTTACTCCTTGAGATGGATCACCTATAATTAATTCTCTTGGATGACCATAGGCATATCTCCAATCTCTAGGTAGATCTATATCATTATGATTTGCATCAACAACATCAACACTAGAAGAATCATTATCTTTAGCTTCTTGTTCATGATCTGAAGATACATCTATATTTAATTTTTCAATGTCTCTTTCTAGAATGTTTGTATCTTCCTCATCATCAACCTTTTTAGAACTTGATGCTGAAGATTCATCAAAAATTACATGAATAGATTCTTCTACAATTAAGTTTCTCTATAGCAGTAAATACCTTTCTCAGTAATGAAAGAGGTGTTTTCCTCATCTGCCGGGTCTATCTTTATTTGGTTGTAGCCAGAGAAGGCGTCCATAAAACTCAGGAGCTCATGTCCAGAGGTGGAGTCCACCAGTTGGTCGATCCATGGCAGAGGAAAGCTGTCCTTAGGACATGCTTTATTAAGATCAGTGAAATTGATGCAGATCTGCCAACTTTCACTCGCCTTCCAGACCATAACCACATTTGCCAACCATCTTGGATATTGAGCTTCCCGAATGTGGCCGGCGACTAAAAGTTTGTTAACTTCCTCATCTATGGCCCTTTGCCGCTCGGGGGCGAAGCTTTTTTTCTTCTGTCAAATACGTCAACACTTGGTATCGATGTTGAGCTTGTGGGTTATCACCTCTGAGGGAATACCAAGCATGTCCGAGGCAGACCATGCAAAAATATATGAGTTAGCCCGTAAAAAGTGAGGAGTTCATTTTTTTACTTCCAAAGGAAGAAGCTCACCGATTTGCATGATCTTGGTGGGATCATCTCCCAATGGATAAGACAGCAATCGTTCCGCCAATTCTCCTCTTCTTTCAGACTCCTTGGGGTCGAACAACACCGGGGTAGAAGGAGCCACCATCTCTTGGGGCCTAGGAGCCATATGATAGCATAATTGCACGAGGTTCTGCTCCCCAAGTATCTCTCCGACTCCTTGATTGGTTGGAAACCTTACCAACCGGCGTCTGGTAGAGATGATTGCATCCAAGAGGTTCAAACCAGGATGACCAAGGATAGCGTTGTAGGCTAATGGCACCCTGGCCACCAGGAACCTCATTAGGACTGTGCTCTGATGGGGTGGCAATCCCGCCATGACCGGCAAAATAATCTCGCCTCCACCTTGACAACATCTCTAGTGAAGCCGACGAGGGGGGTCGCCATAGGTGACAACAAATTAGAAGACAGACCCATCCGGACAAAGGCATCGTAAGTAAGCATATCTGCAGAACTTCCACTATCCACAAGTATTCTTTTTACAGGATGTTTAGCAATTATCATGGAGATGATTACACTATCATCATTTAGATGATCCCCTCCTCCTAACTCCCTTTCAAAGTAGGGATTTACATCCTCTACCCTCTCATTTCCCCTAGATCTTTTAGCTAACGAGGCTGCCCCCCAGGAAAGCATGCCCACCGTTTGCTCCGTCGGAGTGTTGTCGACACCAGCTTGAGCGGGTGGGGGTCCCATCAAAGGTGGGATAGTCGGAGGTCCCTTCTTGATGAAGCTTCCAAGATAACCTTGCTGGATAAGCTCCTCAATGGCGCGTTTCAAGTTACGGCATTCATCAGTGTTATGGCCGTAGTCTCTATGGAAACGGCAATATCGACTCCGATCACGAGCAGCACCTGCCCTCAGAGGAGGGGGATGCCTGAGGTAGGGCTTGCCTTCTATCTCCATGAGAATATGAGATCTCGGGGCGAGGAGAGGGGTGTAACTTCCTTCTTCAGTGGGCGGGTTCTGGCACCGATTATCTGGACGACGCGGGGGTTCAGGCTTCTTGGGGGGAAGTTTGCTTGGCACCTCCCGGAATGGCTTCTTGCCAGCCGTTCGATCAGCATATCTTTGGGTATGATGGCCTTATCAGCGCGGATATACTTGTGCGCCCGATCCAAGAGCTCAGCATATGAGTTAGGCGGTCTCTTATCCAAGGAGTAAGTGAAGCGAGAGGGACAAAGCCCCCACTTTAAAGCCAGGGTAGCCACAGCATCATCTAGATGATATACCTCCAGTGCCGCAGCTTTAAATCGAGTTATGAAATCCTTCAGGAGCTCGCCCTCTTTTTGATGGATGGAAAAGAGGCTGTCAACTACCCGGGGGATCTTGCGGCAGGCATCGAATTGTGCCAGAAAGGCCTTTTCCAGCTATTGAAAAGAGTTGATGCTGCACGAGAGCAACCTGAAATATCAGGCACGGGCGGCCTTCCGAAGAGTGGTGGAGAAGGTGATACATAATAAAGCATCCGTGACTCCTTGGACCTGCATGAGGGACTTATAACTCTCCAAATGATCCAATGGGTCAGTAGTGCCATCATATGGGTCTAGTTGAGGAAGACGGAACCGGTGGGGTATGCGTTTTTCTATGATCCGGCAAGAGAGAGGTGGGCGGGAATCATATTCTATCCCCAAAGGATCATGGAGCTTTTGACTAAGCTCCTCCATGCGCCGATTTTGCTCTTCCAGGCATCTTTCCATCCGATCATTGATATCCTCATATGCAGATTCGGATGAGGAAGAAGTAGGATACTGAGGTCGATGACGATGTGAACTTCGGGGCTTCTTCCCCTTTTGGTGCTCATAACCACCAGAGCGGAGAGTACAAGACCTCGACCTCTTGAGGCTCTCTAGGTGGGAGTGCTTGGATGGAATTTGATGGTGAGAATGTTCCTTCTGAGAATACTTTCTATGCACAGACTACTAACTAACTGGGGCAGCAGTCTATGGTGGTGCGGGAAGTCCGGCTTGCCGATGAGCAGTTGCAGGCTACTGTTCTTGCAGTTAACGGACCACCCCAATGAGGGCTTGAACTTGCTAAGTAAGGTGAGCCAATTGGTCATGTAGAGCGGCTGATATTATAGGTGGTGAGGAGACATGAGAGCTAGTTTCTGATAGATCTGTCCTAGAGGGATGCCCCCCAGGGAAGTCAGAAGAGGCTTCCTGAACATATGTTGGCTCCATCAAATCTTCTAGAGAAGGTCTTCTAGAAAAGAGTTAGAGAAAGGCAAGATTCTATGCATTGCGTGCCATGCCTCCCCTTCCAGGCGCGCCAATCTGTTGATGCCTGGTCACTTTAAGCTAATGGCCTTGAGAGTCAATGGCTCTGATCCTTCGTCTTCAAGATCCTGCAAGAAGTCCCGTAACTGGGGGTTCCAGCTAGGGACCCTCCGATGCACAAGTTAGCAACCAGGAACACAGTAGTGGTCTTCCTTCTCTTTGGGGAGAAGAAAAACTATCTCTTGAAAAAGTGGATCATCTTTCTGTGTAAAAAAACTTACCTTATGCCTCCTCTTACTTTCCTTTTATTGGTATTTCCCAGTGTTCTTCCCCCAAATGCCATGACGTGTCAGCATCCTTACAGATAGAATGTCAGAGCTGGTCGGATTAGATCCGTATCCATTGTTCCGACATCATTAGTGTTTGGCCAGAAATGATCGCCTTTTAGCGCTCATTTATTAAGAGTCATTAAAGTCTGCTAATGACTTTTGGACCCTTAGTGGCTTTTCTGATCGAAGTGATTGATACTTTATGGTAGGTAATCGCCTTTTAATGCTTACTTAGCCAGGGTCATTAAATATTGCTAATGACTTTTTGGGCCTTAGTGGCTTTTCTGACTCGAAGTGATAGATACTTTATGGCAGGTAATCGCCTTTTGATACTTATTTAGCCAGGGTCATTAAATATTGCTAATGACTTTTTGGGCCTTAGTGACTTTTCTGACTCGAAGTGATTGATACTTTATGGCAGGTAATCACCTTTTGATGCTTATTTAGCCAGGGTCATTAAATATTGATAATGACTTTTTGGACTGAAGCCCTTTGAAAAGGATTCGTCATCGACTTTTTGGATTGAGATCCTTGAAAAGAATGTTCAGAATGACATCCTCTACCTTGTCAAACCTCTAAGTATCTCACAGCCACCTAGGACTGGCCCTAGGGCCGTCTAGGGGCCAAGTGCCTGGGGCCGCCTATGACTGGCCCTGAGGCCGTCTAGGGGCCAATCACTTTGGGGCCGCCTAGGACTGGCCCTGAGGCCGTCTAGGGGCCAATCACTTTGGGGCTGCCTAGGACTGGCCCTAGGACCGTCTAGGGGCCAATTGCCTTGGGACTGCCTAGGACTGGCCCTGGGGCCATCTAGGGGCCAATTGCCTGGGGGCCACCTAGGACTAGCCCTGGGGCCGCCTAGGGGCCAATTGCTTGGGGGCCGCCTAGGGGCCACCTAGGACTAGCCCTGGGGCCGCCTAGGGGCCAATTGCCTGGGGGCCGCCTAGGGGCCAATCACTTTGGGGCTGCCTAGGACTGGTCCTAGGGCTGTCTAGGGGCCAATTACCTAGGGGCCGCCTAGGACTGGCCAATTGCCTTGGGGCCGCCTAGGACTGGCCCTAGAGCCGTTTAGGGGCCAATTGCCTAGGGGCCGCCTAGGACTGGCCTTGGGGCCGCCTAGGGGCCAAGTGCCTGGGACCGCCTATGACTAGCCCTAGGGTCGTTTATGGGCCAATCACTTTGGGGCCGTCTAGGACTGGCCCTAGGGCCGTCTAGGGATCAATTGCCTTGGGGCCGCCTAGGACTGCCCTGGGGCCAGACATTGTATTTATCACGTGGCTTTCTATCAGCCACATCATATGCCATATGGCTTCCTATCAGCCACATCAGCAAAGAGTCCCACAAATCATCATCGGAGATGACACCCTTATCCTTTCAAGTAACTTCAATGCTGCATTTATTGCTTTCATTCTCACACAGAATCAATAAGACAATATATTGAATTAAGGTGCTTTGTTTCATTCATATGATACGGCACCGAGGAATCGGAGCCAAACTTTCATGAGTGTAGAAAAGTTCTCTTAACATGTCCCAACACATAGCAATAGATGGAATCAAATCTTGTGGTGAAACCATTCCTTCTTAACTGCAATTTAAATCCATGCTGCAAACATTAGAAACAGTAGCATGTAAAATAGATATCTAATATCACATTGTGCTTAGCTTCAAATCTATAATAACAAATTTAACAACCAGAGGCAATAAAGAGTCCTCATTATAAAATGGTTAACCAATTTAAGAATCAAGAAAGACATCCATCTCAACTAAAAATGAGTCCAATTAAACTGCAAATATTGTAATATTGTTCTCATAAAATAAAATGAAAAGTAAATAAAAATAAATAAATTTAACTTGAAAAAAATTAAAAACTAGTTAATATCATTATAAAAGTATATAAATTAAATGATCAAATTTACGTTTATCAAAATGCAGCATTAGCTAACTCAATGATGCCACAATAGCCATGCAATATGATACAACACATGTTTAGTCTTTTAAAAGAGAAGAGATGGAGAGAGAGAAAGCCAGTAAAAAAAAACCCTTCTGGAGCCAATTATTTAAAAATAATGTATGGGTTTGAAATAGTTATTCCAATTCATTTAGGTCAGGCTTTTTTAGACAAGATAATGGTCAAGATCATGTTCTCCAATAAAAGGTAATGCAAATACTATTAAATTTGTTCAAATATGTTATTTTTGATTGAATTACCATTGACCAACAACCAACAAACGTGCTAACTTTCATCTCAAGACCCATAAATCATAGTTAAAATCGGATCGGACCGGCCGGTTGAATCGGTTGGACCGGGACCCAGAGGTTAAGCCGGTCCGATTCTAACATAAAATCGGATATGTAAGAGATCCGGAATAACCCAGTCAACTCGTTCGGTTCATCCGTGAACCGGTCAACCCGGTTTGAACCGGGTCACGGGTTTATTAATGATGTTTCAATTTTTCTAGAACTTTTTCTTCATTGGAATGCTCACAAGTTTTATGAAAAAAGAAAAGGAGATATATCATTGATGAGAGGAGAATAAAAAAAGAAAAAAGATGAAAATATGAAAATTTTATGGGAATCAAGATGGAAAAGTAGAGACATAAAGAGAAAATGATGAAAATAAAGGAAACTCGGATAGAATTTTTTTAATTTTTTTTTAAAAAAGGTTAAATCAGACTAAATGGGTACGTAGATTGAAAGTAAGCAAATTTTAGAGATTAAATAAGATACCAAAAAAGATTTTTTTTAAAAAAAGAAGATTATAAAAATTAGTATTCATATGTTTATTTTATTAAAAAATAATTTTTATTAATATAAATATATTTTTTATATTAAAATAATTGATCATTGGTTCAATCGGTGACCCGATGGTTTAACCAGTGACCCGATGACCCAAGCCCTTGGTCGAGTCAATGTTCGGGTCGGGTATAACTATGCCATAAATTGCAATGCAATTATGAAGTAGAGTTGGCTAGAGACGATCGACCAAAGTAGCTTTAAGATTAGTGCTCGGAGGTCATCTTCTTTGATTCTCCGGCGATCCCTAGTGACTTCCTCCGCTTCAGCTCAGGTTGTACTTTCCGCTGCCCCCTCTGTTCCCATGGCGTCGGATGCGGCTCCTGTTGGCCGAGATTCCGGGCGAAGGGCTGTGGATACGGGCTCTTTCTGGGTGGCTTCCTCTCCCTTGCTGGATGAGGTGGCGAGGCTAGAGTCTTCGTTCCCTGAGGTGGTGACCATTCCAGCGGAGGCGCTTGAAGCGGAGGTCGTTGGATGGCAGCAAATGGCCATCTTGGCCCGTTCCTACCAGAAATGGGTTCCTGCTGAAGCGTTTATCCATGAATTCTAGCGCGTTGGAGTTCCTGGTAACATTGCCCCGATCAGCATGGCATTTCTTTGCCATGTTTTCCGTTTTAAAACTCTGGAAGCTCGAAATTTGGTAATGCAGCGACCGTGGGTGATCAACGGTCAGGTGATTGGGGTTGAGGCGTGGCGGCCGGACTTCACGCCGGCAGTGGATTCAATCCCGTTGGCTTTGATTTGGGTGAGACTGATGAACCTTCCCCTTGAGTTTTGGAAGGAGGACTTCCTCAAACTAATCCTGGCAGCGGCGGGTGATTACTGGTGTGCCGATGCTGCAACCTTGGCGAAGAACAGGGGAGCCTTCGCAAGGGTTTGCATCCGGGTTGATCTCCGCCATCCCCTTCGGCCTGGAGCTCGAGTTTAGGGAACTCATCAGAGGTTCTGGCAGCAGTTTGCATATGAGAACATTCAGGGGCTCTGCATGGATTGTGGATCGATGCACCTGAATGGTCCATGCTCCATTCCGGCGCAGGCTGGCGAGGATGGCTCTGTTCCTGCCCCTGTATTCGGGCCATGGCTAACTGCAGTCAGACAGAGGAGGCTTGGTACCGACCCTCAGGTTGCAGGAAAGGGAAAGCCCAGATGATGGCTTCATCGTATGCAGCAGCCAATGTTTCTGATCCCCCGATAGTTAAGGGCGGGATTAGCTTGACGTCTGAAGGATGGAATGCTGGATGGGTGTTTCCAGCAAAGGTGGCTCACCGGAGGTCCTTATCATCCAAGAAGGAGGTGCCTGACATGGGAGCTATGCTGAACCACTCTGGGAGGAATTTGGAGGTGTTGAATTCTAATTCAAAGGTTGTGCCGGTTAACTGTGGTCGTGCCGGTTTTAAGGCTGTTGAGGAGGAGCAGTTGTCAGCTGATAAGGAGGGCTCCCGGGTTTTGAGTCTGAACAATTCAGTGGAGACACATAATCCTTTCTCCTCACTTGGTTTGGATCTGGATGTACATGGTCAATTGGGCTATATGGATGGTAGTTCGGGTCCATTGAAACGGGCTAGACCGGAGGATTCTATGTCTCCCAGGTCTTTTCCCAAATCGGTGAATCGGAAGGAGAAAGGCAAGGCTCCTTTGTTGAAAAAAGGAGGGATCAAATCATCATCATCTGTCAGGCCTAATCCTTCTCTTTCTTGGCCGGAAGGTGGCTAGGTGTTAATTAGGTCATATCCTGCTCAGGGTGCTAGGTCTTCCGTCGAGACTGTACCTGGAGATTCTGTTGGCCCGGGTTCAGGAGTCTTGTCCCCGGTGCAGTCCTCCCAGGTGGAAGTGTCTGCTGTTGAAGAGGGAGGAACGTCGGCCTGTTCAGATGAGATGGCTGTTGAAGGCTCCCAGATAAAAGGATGTATTGCTGATAGTATTATAATAGAGGACCAGGTAGGGGTCCCAGTTTCACCCAGCTTGTAAAATGAAGCTATTAGTTTGGAATGTGAGAGGAGCTCGAAAGCCATCTTTTCGATCTTCCTTTGGTAGGTTGTTACAGTTATATAAGTTTGACATATGTATCCTTTTGGAAATCAGATTGGCGGGTGATAGTCTGGCTCGGTTCTGTAGACATATTACTCGCATGTGGGCCTCTTATGCAGTGGAGGCTGATGGCCTGTCTGGTGGTATTCTGGCCATTTGGCGTACATCTGCTGTTACGATAGATGCTTTTCATCAGTGTAGCCAGCAGGTCACACTGGTCATCTCTGAGGGATCTTCTGACCCCTGGCTCCTATCAGCGGTCTATGCTAGCACGAACTATAGGGAGAGAAGGGTTCTTTGGGCTGAACTAAGTTCCCTTCTAGCTCAAGGTCTTCCTTCTATCATTGCTGGGGATTTCAACTACATTACTGAGGCTAGTGAGAAACGAGGGGGCAGACGTGTAACTGCCTTAGCTGATATCAGTGAATTTAGATCTTTTATTGCTACTACTGGGTTGCTGGATTTAGGGTATTCGGGACCCTAATTTACCTGGTGCAATAATCGTCAGGGGACGGCTCGTGTTTGGGAAAGGCTTGATAGAGCTATGGCAACGGCTCAGTGGCTTCACTTATTCCCAGCGGCTACTGTCTCTCATCTGTCTAGGATCGCTTCTGATCATTGCCCTATTCTCATATCCACTGAGGTTGATCAGTACCAGCATAAGCAATTTAGATTTGAGCAGTTTTGGACGGCCCACTCTGCTGCTCGTTCTATCATTTCGCAGATCTGGCACCTTCCTGTCAGGGGCAATGTTGTTTATCGCTTATCTCACCGTCTTAAGATGGCCAGGCACAAATTATCCAGATGGAATAGATTGGAGCTGGGGGATTTGGTTACACAAATTGAACAGGTTGAAAACGATATTTGTGCCATTCAGACCAGGAAGACCTGGACGGGTTTCTGTTGGACTCTGATCTCTCTACTCTCAGGGATAAGCTTGCTCGGCATCACTCTCTTTTGCGGTAGCAGGAGGTGTATTGGTGGCAGAGGTCAAGGTTTCAGTGGATTCGTGACGGCGACCGTAACATCAGGTTCTTCCATCAGGCAACTTTGAAGCGGCGTGCTGCTAACAGGATCCGGAGATTGGTTGATGATGAGGGGATTATACAGGAGGACACCCACTCTATTAGGAGCATGCTTCTTCACTTTTTCCAGTCCAGGTGGGCTGAGTCCTCTGGTGAGGGGGGTCCGGTTCTTCAGGTTCCTGTTTCAGGGAAGGTCTCTTCCCTGGATAACATCATGCTTGCCAGATCTATTTCAGGAAGAGATTAGGGCGGCCCTTTGGGAGCTCGGTCCAAATAAAGCCCCTGGGCCTGACGGCTTTCCGCCCTTCTTCTACCGTCCTTACTGGGACATTGTTGGACAGGAGGTGGTTCAGGCGATTTAGTCAGTGTTCCAATCTAAACACATTCCTGCCGAATGGAATCAGACCTATATTGCTTTGGTGCCCAAGCGCTCTGATGCCTCCCTTCCACAGCATTTTCGACCTATTAGTCTTTGCACTACTCTATATAAGGTCTGTGCTTGGATTCTTGCTCGCCGCCTTAGTTTGGTGATTCCTCACCTCATCTCGGCTGAACAGGGGGCATTTATTAGAGGGCATTCCATTTCCGATAATGTCCTCATCGCCTAGGAGTTTATGCATAATCTTCAGAGAGCTCTGGCCAGCCGTTGTCTTATGGCTTATGGCTATTAAGCTTGATATGGAGAGAGCCTACGATAGACTGAGCTGGGCATTCTTACTCCGCTCTCTTCAGGAGTTTGGGTTTGATGATCTGTTTATTGAGTGGATTATGGCTTGCATACAGAGGCCGTCAATTTCTCTGATCATCAATGGTAGCCCGATTGAGTTTTTTCACTCTTCTGTGGGGATTAGGCAGGGATGTCCTCTATCCCCTTTGCTATTTATTCTGGCTGTGGATGATCTTTCACGTGCTTTCCATCAGGCTCAGTTAGATCGGCGGATTGTCCCATTTATGGCTGGTACTGATGGCCCTCTGGTCTCTCACCTCCTCTTCGCGGACGATTGCATCCTTCTGGGACAGGCCTCTAGAGAAAATGCGGATTCTTTCTACTCCATCATTCAGTGATATTGTCAGGCCTCAGGATAGAAGGTTAACTTTCTCAAGTCTTCTATATGCTTCAGCCCGAAGACTTCTAGGACTACCAAGGAAGCCATTATTAATTTGTCGGGTATATCTACTCAGACAGACAGGTTTATATATCTGGGGATCCCTATCACAGGGGTCGTCCCTGTTGTTCTGACTATGAAGAGCTTGAGAGGAGGGTTCGTCAGCGTATGGAGGGGTGGCATGTCACTGGCCTCTCGATGATGGCTAGGGTCATCATTATTCGTTCGGTTCTTTCCTCTCTTCCCATGTACCTTCTGTCGAACACTATCATTCTGATCACTTGCTTTAAGAGGATTGAGAGATGTTTCCAAGATTTTCTTTGGGCTTCCATGCAGGAAGGACATGGTATTCACCTGCTATCCTGGGATTCGGTCTGTATGCCCATCCAAGAGGGTAGTCTCGGAATCCAGTCTCTGATTGTTAGAAGGGATTCCCTTCTTGCTAGACACGCATCTAGATTTCTCTTGGAGCCCCAGTGTCTTTGGAGCACCCTGATGCGAGCTAGGTATGGTGCTTGGACGTCGGATTTACATATCAGGCCATCTCGAGGATGCTCTTCTTTTTGGAGGGAGGTATGTCGGTTCGGTCAGGCTATCCTGGGAAATATATCTTGGATGATTGGAGATGGATCATCGATTGATGTTATCCATGATGCCTAGATTTCTGAGCTTCCTCTTTCCCGATGGCCCTCATTTATTAGTATTGATATTCCTTCCTGTTTAAGGGTTAAGGATTTGATTTCCTTCGATCCCCCTGCCTGGCATATCCCTTCGGTGACCCGATTTTTCGGGCTGGAGCTTTCTAGGCATATTCTGTTGATGCCTCTTATTCCTGGCCGTTTATCTGACACCAGACTCTGGCAGAGATCTTATCTTTCTAGGGTTCCTACCAGAGATTTGATGAAGATGTTCATGCCGGTTTCGCAGCGCTCGGTGGATGCTGCGTAGATTTGGAAGCTTCCCACCATTCCCAGGGTGCAACTTTTCATTTGGAAGGTTCTGTGGGACTGTCTCCCAACCTGTGCCCTTCTCTCTCGAAGGGGTCTGCCGATCCAACTGTTTTATCCTTTTTGTAGGTTGGAGGAGGAGTCTCCTGAGCATGCTATATTCACCTGCCCCAGAGCAAGCCTGATATGGCATTTGGTTGGCTATCCTGTCAGGGAGGACGATTTGGGATCCCCTCGCTCCACTTTCCTTCTTCAGCTTCATAGAGGATCTCTGCAGCAAAGTTGTCTTTGGGCCGCCACGGCTTATCAGATTTGGCTCTCGAGGAACCAGCTTCTTTTTACGGATGATTCTATTTCTTCCCTCAGGACTGTTAGGAAGATTCGTTCATTGGTCGCGGACTGTTCTCATGTTGGTCCTGACGGCTCAGCCTATGGGGATCCCCTGCTGCCTCGGCAGCAAACCGACATACAGTTTTCATCTCCTGGGAGCCCCCCCTCCAGGGTTCGTCAAAATCAATTTTGACGGGAGTGTCCGTGCTAGAACTGCTGGGTCTGCTTTCGTCATCCGTGGTCCTCATGGTGAATTGCTGGGAGCTGAAGGCTTTGGTTCTCTTGACTCCTCTGTCCCTATGTCCGAGCTTTATGCGGCTTGGGTAGGCATTTCATATGATGTTCGGACTCTTCATGCTCAGAGGATTTTGATTGAGGGAGATTCCATAACAGTCATCTATTGGCTGCAGAAAGAGAGAGGCCATTCTGATCCTACTAATCCGATTCTTTCGGATATTTGGTCTTTGCTGCGGGAGGTTGACTGCGCCCAGATACGCCATACTTATCGTGAAGCCAATACAGCGGCGGACTGGGTGGCTTCTACTGTGGCCCAGCATACTGGTTCGTGGAGCTGGAGGCCGGGCGACCCCTGTCCTTCTTTATTACAGTAATTTATGTATTCGATCTTTCTGGGTTGACTCACACTAGACTTATGTGATTGCCAGCTTGTATCAAAAAAAAAAAAAAAAAATAGCCCAACATCTTGGACACATTTCACTATAAATGATTTACATTCTAATGTTAGCTAGCTTCATTCGAGCCTTATATTTTTTCTTTTCTTTTTTTTTTCCCTCCTCTCCCTCTAGTTTTGTGAGCTAACTTGATTAGCTCTTCTTTCGAGCCGTGTCACTCGAGCGCGGGCTTGTCTACGCTGGGTGAGGTAAAATCCAATATCGCGCGATCCGCACTCGCGCTCTGAGGTTCAAATACGCGCGAAACGAGAAGGGAATCGGATTCTCTGTGCCACTTCTTTCCCTCTAACCACCACCGTCCCGTTGGCATCCGAATTCCGTACTACTCGTCGTTATATATATGCTTCCCCCACCCCTCATCGCCACGTCCTCTCAATTCCTCTCCTCGTTCTTGCGGCACCGACGAAGGCTCCAGCGGCGGAAGTCCATAGGTTAGCTCTCTTTCTTTCTCTCCGACCCCCTGGTGTGATTCTTTCTTGTTTCTTTTGGGAAAAGCTTGCTTCTTTGGATCGAAACCTGTAGTCCTTGTACCATCAAAAAAGAAACGGGCAATCCTTCGTCTTCTTTGGGTAAGATTTCACCGTTCCTGATGATTCGATAACGGTCCAGGTTAAGGTTTTAATTGATTGGTTCTTGAGGTTATTTTGTTTAAGATGACGATTTGATTATGGGTTTCTTTGGTTTTGATAGTGTGATGCGTAGGATTTGAGCTCAGGAGATTTCATTGTTCGAGGAATGATAGTTAGAGAGTTAAGATTTGGTTATTCGGCTCGTGGGATTTAGTTCTGGGGTGAGCTGCAAGATTGAGTGATAAGGATTGGGTTTTCTTGCTGGATTGCGCGTGGTTCACGTTTGAGGGCTTCAGTTTGATTGGAATGTAGTCATTGGGGTTGGTCATAGGTTCAAACGATTCAGGTTTGAGGGCTGCAGGTAAGTTTGTTACTTGATCAGGATATGGTTCTCAAGATCTGAATGTAGGTTTCAAGGATTACGGTTTTAAAGATTCAGTTTTGTCTGAGTGTACGTATTAGGGTCTCAGTCTGACGAGGATGTAGATATTAAAGACTATTTAGGAATCAAGAATGGTACTTCGTTTGGGTGTTTCTGGAACAAACATTGCCTTGCATAATAGTTCCACATCGCTCGCTGACAAACTTGGTTTGGAACTTGATAGCATTTGAGGGATCTTGTGGAAATGTCGAATGTGGAAAAATGCGGAGGATTGTCTTGCTTGATTGTCTTTTTCCCGATATATTAAGCCTTAAAAGCTTCAACTTGGCTCTAAATAAATCGGGACAACTTGAATATTTGGTTGAGTTTTCAAAGGGCATTAAAAATCAAATATTGATAATATATTGATAAACTCAAAATACAAAATCTTGTTATAAAAAATAGCAAAAATAAATTAAAACATTGCATACATGCAGAAATTATGCGTGTTACATTATATGCATGTACAAAAAATGCATGTGATATTTATGCACTTATCATTTATGTATAATTGTTCATAGATAGATTCATATCTAAATGTGTGGATGACTGAAGTTCATGATTTAGCATGCCTACAAGCACCAACACATGCATATTCTACATGAAAATGACAGCAATAAATGGGATAAAAGTTCTGTAAGAAAAGGCCTGTCTCTTTGACATGCTATCAGCTATCTACCTGCACCTCAAAAATATTCAACTAAATCAAATGGAAGTCACTTGAACCCAAGAGGCTAGGGCCATGTTGATAAGATGAGAAAGATTAAGGTAGGAGAGGGAGGGGGTGGTTGCTGGGTCTGGATTAGGCACCCATGACGGGCTAGCCCAGTCTAGACTTGAATCCTTTGGGTTAGACCTAAAAGGAGTTGCTAAGTTCGTTTACAGAACTACCAGAAACTATCCTGAATAACTCCCTTTTTCCCTTTGTTCCAATATGTATATGAGAATGAGAGTGTGGGGTGAAAAATTGATAAAGAAAGAATTTTGATTCTTTCTTTTCTTTAGGAAAGAATTTTGATCTTTTCTTCTTCTGCTATCCTCATTGTGATTGAGACTTAGTGGAAGTGGAGATAGGGTTTTTAGACTGGCATGAGAAGGTCTTATGCTTTGTGATCATCTGTAGATTGATAATGCTTCTTGAGAATTCTAGAGTTTGATTCAGCTCTTCTGATTAATCTTCCTCCTTTAATCTTCCTATTGTGCATGCCATAGGGAGGTGAACATGATGAGGAGAATGGAGAAGGGAGGAAATAGATCCTCCCTCCTAGAAATGCATGGTATTAAATATACTCTTAGTTTGTGTTTTCTCAATCCCTTTTGTCATATACCTCGATTGCTAGAAAACTATAACCAAGATTATTGAGATTTAGAGTTAATTCGAAATTAATGGATGGCTATAAATAACTTGTTTGAGTTAAGAAACTCAAGTTTGCTTTTCAAGTTGATTTACTATATTTTAGTTTTACATATTTTGAGTCCAGCTTTGGGTCAACTTTGGTTTCTAGTCGAGTCGTATTTTTCAAGTTTTAAGTTGACCTAACAAGTTTTTGGAATATGGGTTGGCCTGCCCTTTTCTTTTCCTTCTTCTAACATTATTGTAATTTTTGACCATTAGTTGATTATGGTGCGGGACCCAACCATCTTATATCTCCACTAGACTATCGCACATGCAATACATGTATTTTACTAAAATTAAATTAATAAATATATGCACAATGGGGTACAAGTGTATTTTTCTAAATTTCAAATAAAAATATTAAAATAGAAAATGACAATAAATGTTATAGGAATGATTTGAATCTTCAATCTTATGGTTAAAAGCCACATGCTCTAAAGTTACCAGGTTTTAATGGGTAGGAGAAATGCGATTGGAGGAAATGCAAGAGAGGTAAAAGACAGGTGGGGAAGTGTGGATGGTTAGACATGTCTCATGCACAGGCATGTTATGGGAGTTGGCGTTATACAATAGAATAGATTAGAATGTGACATGCATGATGCATGTGTTATTTTTTCATTAAAATTTATATAAATAAATAATAAATAAATACTAAAAATGATTTGAATCTTTGACCTTTTATTCTATTTTTTAATAAAAAGATTATATAAACAAATAATGAATAAATGTTAGAGGAAGGATTTGAATCTTTAATCTTGTGGTTAAATTGTAAAGTGTGATGGCTGATAGGAAACTGCAGATGGTCAAATATGCCTGACGCATGGACACACAGGAGTGTTTGTTATATTGTAGAATAGATATTGCTGAAACTTCCATAATTGGATTAGAATTAGGCTCTCTACGAATGGCTAGGTTGTTTTTTAGGTAGTTGTTGCAGTTTCTTCTCTTCAAAGGAGAACTCTTGCCTATGTCAACCAACTAACAAATTCCATTAGGGGATCTTTCCATGAATTACATGGAAGTACCATTAGTAGGTTACTAAGCTATGGAAATTGGTGACAACAGATGTGCATGACAAGCATTAGGCGAAATATACCCAGCCAGGTGGACCAGGAAAGAGGAAAGACAAATGAGATCTTAATAGATTTTCTATTCAAAATAAGCAACAATGACACAAGCCTAACAACCATCTGGAGAATGTACATATCCATTTGCATACAATGTAATTTATATAAATGCATTTATGTAATGACTAAAATCCCATTTCTATTTGCATAACTATGGCCAAGCTATCAGTGTGGACATTATTATGCCTCTCAAGTGGCCCTTTTGATGAGCAGAGAAAATACTGGTCGAAGCTGCTAAGTCAACTAATTTTCTATTAAATTTAGACTTGAGTACTCCAAGGCAGGTAATTAAATTTACTCACATCCATTTGATGTCGCCTTGGATTGTGTATTTGTCCAATTATGTCAAGGCAACTACAGATGTAGCTTACCATGAGGAACATTTTGCTAAGTCATTTCCCTAACTATCATGTTCTTTTTAGTGGTTCTAAATCACTGGATCTATTGATTACAGGAAATATTTTTCCAAGGTTTAGAAGTCATGTTTTTAAAATCTTCTATGCTATCAGTGCATGAGTTTTTGGATAGCCATTTTTTCTGTTTATGCAGGAATCACCTCTTGCGTGACTGTACATAATAACCTGTCAAACAGGAAGTCCTTGTGGTATATTTGTCAGAGGAATCCTCATATCAATGGCAAAAAGTGGAGTGTACAATTTTTCTCATGCCGAGCTGGATGACCTTGAATATGCTGGGCCTATTCGATATTTTTCACAGGAGGAAATTGAGGAAATCTCTCCTTCTCGGAGAGATGGCATTGATCTAAAGAAAGAGAGATCACTTCAGGCATCATATTGCAAATTTTTGCAGAAATTAGGCATGCAACTGAAAGTGTAAATGCTCTATTACAACTCCTTCCTTCTTGCATGTTGTTGGGCTTTCTTCACATAAATTGCATATTGTTGATCATCTTAAGAATCTAATTGTTTTTTGTCCCTCTTCTAAATCCCTTATTTAAGCCAAGTATTAACTTGACAAAAGTTTTAGCCTAACCATTTTTAGGAGCTGTCAATAGGAACTTGATTTGCTTGAATTCTGCTAAATTTGATTGTTTATGAATATAAACTTTTATATCGTCCAAAATTGTATAGCAAATTATGGTAATTACCTCCGAACTCCTAGAATTGCATGATACTGGCTTCAGATTATATTTTTGCTTTATCATGTGCTGCTTTGGACTTGGACGCTCAGGGAATGGATTCAGGTTCCACCTGAAGCATGCTATTTAGCTTTATCATTTTCTATTTAGTCTGGATCCCCCCTGAAGGTAATATCAGCTAAATAATGGGGTCAGGCACACACATGGGTAGCAATTGTTCCATATCTGTAAGCAACCTTTTTTATGCTAATGTGCAGAGAACCAATCTTGTAGGAGATGTTTTTCTTCTCCTTTCAGAAGGATATTGACTAGCTTGATTAAGTATTGTTGTTTGAACCAATACAGAAAGAAATAGTTGATTCAAAGCGGTCACTTTGAAATGCCAAACGTTCCTTGACCTGCATATGCTAGGACTTTCAAATCAGTCTACTTACAACATCTTTGTCTGATCATTGTATTTTGGGAATAATCAGCCCACTTTGGAACTGTTACTGTTGAGACATGCTTATTTCATATGTATTGTGAATTTTTGGGTAGTATTTTACTTGAATAATCAACAATACATTTTGTTGTGTCACTCAACTTTTAGAGTGCAATCTGTTTGACATGTGCTACTAATTCTGGTGTTATCATATAAAATATTTTATTTCAAAATCTTTAACTCTCATCTTTCGAACTAGTGTGTTAGTAATCACCATCAAATTTCTTATCTTATTATGAGTTGCACAGGTAAGTTATTAAGTTTTTATATGTATTTCAGATCTCAGATAACAATTTCAAGTGCAATGGCATATTGTCATCGGTTTTACCTTCAACAGTCCCATGCCAAGAATGATAGGATGGTAACAATTTGTTGTGACTCTCTTTTCAATTTGGCAAAAGCATTTGGCAATAGCATAGGTTTGCTAATTTTATGTTATGTTATGGTTGGACATTAGACTAGTTATCTGATGCAGATGCTTGATAGTTTTGTAGAATGGGGTTATGCATCTTAAATATGTTAGACTGTGGTCATGAATGGCTTTTTATTTTGCCTATCTGTTCTTTATGATTTAATTTTCCTGTCATCGGTTAGGGATTGCTTGAGTTATGTTTCTTATTTGTTTTGATTTCCTATCATATACTAACAGTTGAAGGTTGCTTGAGTTATGTAGAAAAATGCTTTATAGTGCTCAACTTTTATGTGGTGTCAACATTGGTCATCACACAACCTTTTTGACATGGACGGAAGTGGAGATTTTGTTTGAGGGAGACTATGCTATTGAAATCATAATACCCTAATATTTTTAATGAAAGTTGTTAGCATCATGACATAATTATTTGGAGTACTAAGCTTTCAGTCTACTTGAAGAGTTGTTAAAAGATATCTAATTGGAACTAGAGTGGTTTGATAATGTGGAAAGTTGTTTCTTTCGTTGTTTGTGATAATCATGACCTGAGACTTGAATTAAAATCATTTCAAGGCAACAATAAACCTTATGTTGTTTTATGGGTTGGATTTTGAACAATAAAGAGTGGTGGATGGAGTAGGGAACTAAGATTTACTAGTGATAATGGGACTAGGATTTAAGATAGGAAAAGAAAAGAATAAAAAGAATACAGAAGATGGAAAGAAGAGATACACAGGCTACTCTGATCCGTCTGATGCTTCTCCATTTTTAAATTTATAACACTGATTGATCCCCATGCACTATGCATAAACTTAGTAGCTCCTGAAAAACTCTATATATCATGACTATATTTTCTCAAAGTATGATCATATTCTAATATGATATTTGGCTGTGTCCTTGCATTGAGCTGAATCATGCATTCAATTAAGAAATCTTGTCCTCGTACCATTCGTAATCTAAATTATTTGAAATTTATCTGAGGTTCATTGTCTCAAATAATGTCATTTTTTGCCATGAAGTTTATTAGACATGATCATAACTTTGTTGCATTAGTTATTTAATGTGTGCTTTGCTTAAACACCAGAAATGAGGATGTGAGGTGTGTGATAGAAGTTATTAAGGGTGTTGCCGCTGATGCCTTTTCTTTGAAAGAGAAATAATTCCTCCTGCTCTATGGCAGGGATTTGATTATAGATCTAGCCACTGATATAGGATCTGAGATGGTCTGGTAATATGGAAGTGCGATGTGTCTGGAAACTATGGATAGTAAATGGATTTGGGTACCATTCTGATCGCTTCTTTCATGATCTTTTCTATGGGTAGAACTACTGTGAGCGGTCTAAACTTCAACCCTATGTCAAAATGGAAGGAATGTTGAACTCCTTGAACATTTGAAAATCTATTCTCACATCTATTCTTTCCACCCATAGGAAAATTCAAAATAATAATTTCACTGGTTCCAGAAGAGATATTGTCGCCTGACTTGGACATGTTGTAGATTCTTTTACCCTCACTATTAGCGACATTTTCAGGATGGCCTGTATACAATCTTCATCATCACTACATGTCCTTTTTATGGAGATTTGTTTTTGCTCAAAGAGTCATTCACACAGGCCTTAAAGGGGCTTTTATTCTCGCAAGGGCTGTTGTGACTATTTGCAAGTTATTAAGCAAGTCGTCATCTACGTCTTATGTTGTGCCCTTCTATGCACAGATTCACTGTCATCTTCCAAGCTGTCTCTGCTGTCCTGCGTGGCCTTGGCCATATAGTTGACAAGTTCCTTGTGGAGATTATCTTCTTTTGCTGTGATGAGGGTCACATTTGGGTTTGGTTAGTTCAGGTGATTTGGTAATCCTTCCTTTTTGTTTGAAGTGTAAGAAAAGGGGGTGGGGTGGGGTTTGTGGATGGGGGCAGGCACTTAGACATCTCTGGTAGAAATAAGAACTTTAAATTCTGTTGGGCTTCCAGTTTCCAAATATAATATTCATGATAGTGTTCATGGTACAACTGCTATTGCACCCTGAGGAAAAAAAGCTGGCTACTGCCCCAGTACTGCTCTTGAGGGAAGGCCTCAGTACAAGTATCATGGCCTTGTGGTCAATTATCTGGTTTCTGAAGGGTTTCTTTCTACCAGCTTAAGGATTAGACCCTTCATAGCGTTGACCATTCGGCTATCTGAGTTCCCGTGGCTCTGACCAGTTTCAACCTGGCTGAGTTTGGCCCAAGTTCACAATTAAAGATGGAAGTAACTGTCAAATGAGTCTACTGAGTAAATGCACTTCTGATTTGATATATTTGACAGAGTGATTATCTATCCTTGCTCAATCCAAATTGTATGTGTTTCTGTAGATTCTCCCTTCCATTTATCTTGAGGCTCCAAGAATCACCATACTGTTCTGAATTGTCCAATTAGGTCAATCTAATATACACAAATACATAGTGCTTTCAAGTTTGTAAGTGCTGCTTTTGTTCATGCGTCCATTATGTCATGCCCTGTTGCCTCTTATAATGTAGAGGATTTCCTTTTTAAATGATTGCTGCATATTTTAGCTTTGATGGAATTGACCTGTATTGTTGCAGTCAACTTGAACTGATATTAAGCAGCGTCCCTTGTTATGATCCAACTTTTTTACTGGAATTTCTGGGTGGTTTTTCTTATAATGCCTTGTGTTCTTTTTTCTAGTACCTAATAGTCTTTTTCCATTATTTTTTCTTGCTGCTTGCTACAGTGATTGACAACCAAAAGTAGGAGTTTTTTTCCCTTATATAACCATTTGTTTAGGCAAACTGCTGAACTTGTTCAAGGTCCATATCTTTTGACTCAATTATACACACCTTCCACAGACTATTGCAACAGCTTGCATGTTTATTGCTGCAAAAGTCGGGGAATCTTTTCGCCCATTGCGGGATATTGTTCCTGTTGCCTATGAAATCATAAATCGGAAGGATCTTTTGGCTGTGTGGAAAATCAAGCAGAAGGTACCTCAGAGTTTTGTCATGAGTTATGAGATATGTACATGATCAATTTAATCAGGACTTATCCAAATCCTGAACAAAGAAGCATAAAAAGTACTAAAAGAGGATATGAATCCACTGTTCTTTTTAGGTTTTGTTTTGCTGAAATTATAGTATGGATAGCTTATTGTTTACATAACTCTTATTATCTCAGTATATTCCTAGAATCATTGGTTGTAATTTGGTTCCTGTTGCAATCGTTTCCTTTAATTGGAACTAACATTCAGTCTGATATGCTTCTTTATTCAGCTTCCATTTTTCCTTTTGTGCAGAAAGTATATGAACGACAGAAGGAACTCATTCTGCTTGCGGAGAGGGTTGTTCTTGTCGCACTTGCTTTTAATTTTTCTGTGTCCCTTCCATACAGACCCCTGCTTAAAGCAGTAAGAAAATTCAATGGTGCAGACAATTTTTTTGTACAGGTTGCATGGAATTTTGTGAATGATTGGTATGCCAACCCTTCCTTTTATTTTCTATCCCATGCTCTAGTTGTTAAATGTGAACGAGATAGGTTTTCCTTCATATCTTTCTTTCCTTCACACAATTCAGTAGGGGTAGCAGTTTCCAAACATCACTCTGCCTGCAGCGTAAGGCCCAGCACATAGCAGCAGGTGCCTTCTTTCTTGCTGCCAAGTTTACTAAAGTGAAGCTCCCATTTGAGGGCGCGTTCTGGTCGCAAGAATTTAATATCACTTCACAGCAGTTGGAAGGTTAAACTTGGTTATTTGCTTCCTCCCTGAAGGACACTCACGCACATATCAGTTTTGGTTCTGCCGACAGCATTCATATAATTTTCATTTCTTTCTTGCAGAAATCACTAGTCAAATGATGGATCTGTATGTTGCGAGGGGTCCTCTTGCAATTGAATTTGATGGAAGCACTGGGAATGATCATATAACAACGAGTTCAACTGCAGGTGGGAACTTGGTTTATGACAGCGGTCATTCTCAAGCTCCATCACCCAAGCTCCGCCACCTGCTCGGCAGTGGATTACCTGATGCATAGCAATCAGATTGGATCTTAGAGAAGCACACAAGACTGACTGGAGCACAGTAGATGAGACTATCAGGATTGAGATGCATATACTCAAGTTTGAGACCACATGATATGGCGAAGTTTGTTGATGTGAATGTTTGGAAAGTTTGATAGCATGCTGTTGGATTTCTTTGGCGTTTTCATTTCAGCTGGAAGAAATTTCCTCAAGGGGGCGTTGAGTTAAGAGGAAAGGGCCACCGTATTTGATCTAGTGGCTAAGACACATCAGAGATGTAGGGGAGAAAATATTTTGCATGTCTCAAATTGATGCTCATAACACTCCGAAGACTTGAGCTTTTTCCACTACTCGAATAATACAAATTTACAATTGGGTTGTGATACAAATGTCCTGTATTTTTTTCTTTTCTTTTTTTCTTTTTTGGCCAGTAGTTGTGGTGATGTTGGAAGCCATTATGAATTGCTTAAAGTGGGAATTAGTTTTAATTATAACAAACTTTATGGTGAGTGAATTTTAATCCTTATGAGACATAAATTTTAATCTTTGTAGAGCATGATTGATCCCTTTTTTATATAAGTATATGTAACCTTAGGTTTAGGATAACATTATTCCTATCAAAGAAAGAGAGAGAGAGAGAGAGCGCGCGCCAAAAAGAGAGGGATGAAGAGTCCTAAAGATGTATTCGTTTTGCCGGGTGTATTTGGGCTTGATATGTGTGTGAGAAAGGAGAGGGAAGAGAAAAAGAAAGAGTCAAGATGGGCTATTGGCTTATTATTTATTTTTAATATATATTTTATTCTTTCATATATTATTATTATTATTATTATTATCATTATTATTATTATTTATGTTATATTGGTTCTGCTTTGATTTTGAGGATGGTGCGAACCCTCTAAACAGCCTGCCAAGTTTTATTATTTTTTATGATCACATTGCATTGGCTCCCTAACCCTAGATAAACATGCTGCAGCGAAAGCACCTAGCATCACGCTGTCCGCTAGCGGTCGCAAGCTTTGGCGCGTCTCTGCAGGATTTGTTGGAAGAGCCAGGGAGCACAGTGACAGGCTTTTCTTATTGCAAGTTTTTTCACTCTATCTATGGCGATCGTAACTTTTTTATATACTTAATCTTAGCCATTCAGATCTCGAAGGATGAAAGAGGTATATTAAATATGCTAAGCAATTAATTTAAAAGCAAAAAAGATAAACTTTGAACACTTTGGTTCGACTTCGCGCGTGGGAAGGAACTTGAGAGAATTCACTCCCTAGCTCGATCTTGAGACCTCACACGCACACAAAACAAGTTTAGTAATAAGCCTGATGGTACTAGCGCCGTGTCTCATGAAGTAAACCTAGCTTTTTCGAAGCAAAATTCCAAACGAAAATATCAATAAAATCTTTCAATTCCCTATTTTATCTTATTCAAATCTATGCATTCTTTTATCCGTAATTATAGGTATGAGCATAAATTAAATTATACTGGTTCTAACCTAAAAGTTAGAATCAATCCTACTGAGATTTGTTTTAGAATTATAGATACAAAATCGAACCAACCATATTTTAAAACTAACCCATAGCCGAGCTAATAGATTGGTTTGGTTTTTGGTTAGCTTTGAGATTTTTTTTTTTCTTATGTGTATAATATTTAATAGCTATTTTTTAAAGTAATTTAATAAGAAGGATTTGCATAGTATTTATTAACTAATTTAACATTTGAAAACCAATCAGGTGGGGTTTGGTTCCAAGTTTGAAGCTAAAATAGTTTCCAAAAAATTATATTATGTGTATAGTTAAGTTAAATAGCTCCTAAATGTTATTAACTGCGACAGCAAAGTATTGATAGGTGAGATGTTGGCAACTTAAGGCATAATATTTAGGATTAATGCAGGTGTAAGCCTATTAGAACAGCATTTATTTCCATCATGGTCAAAATATCTACTATAAAAGAATTTTGTTTCATTGAGGTTCAATATTTGCTAAGAAAAAATCATCTATTTTTTATTCTATATTTTTGAATTAATTAAAATATTCTTAGAATTTAGGAAAACTTTTGTCTAATACATGTAATTTTTTTTATTTTTATGCCTCTTTAAGTTTCGAATACTGGTACTTGTATATATAAAAATTATAATTTAAAATTAATAATGTAGAATTAGAAAATAAGTTTCTATTTTCTAAAAATTTAAATCTGCATTGGGTATTTACCTTGTGTGTGGGTGTGTATATATATATATATTATGAACTTGAAAAGATTCAAAATCAGCTTTTTTTTTTTAAGAAATAAAAAATCTCTTTTACATCATGTGCATAGATAAGTTAAATAGCTTTTAAATTTTATTATTTAGAAATAAAGCATTAAGAGGAGGGGAGCGTGAAAGGTGCTAGGAAGAATATCATCGATGAAAACTTCCTTGCTTGCAGCTCTGTAACCATAGCCAAACCAAACCAGAGTTTTATTTGATTCTCTTATCCTCTTTGATGTTAGGTGTCCCATAAATTATTATAAGCTACGATAATCTAGTATTGTAAGGATTCTGATGTGACTGATCAAGCCACGTAGAGCTAACGGATTAAGTAACTGACGGAGCCTTGGCCTCGGACTCCAAAACCCCTCTCGGCCTCGGACTCTCAGACCCTTCTCGGCCTCGGATTTCAGAATCTCCCTCGACCTCAGACTCCCAGGCCCCTCCTCGGCCTCGAACTCTCAGATCCCTTCAGCCTCGGACTTTAGAGTCCCCCTCGGCCTCGAACTTGGTACAGACACCAGGCTCAAGAAGAGGCTTCAACAACTTCAGCTGGATTCTTTATGGATAGAAGATTAAATTAAGTTTTAGTCCTGTATTTATTTTTCATTTGAGCAATTGACTGTATTTGTTTAATTGAGTCATGTTTAAGTTCTTTATTACAATTGAGTCAAAAGGAGTCCAGCCCAAAAATCTGATCTGGTTCAGCACAAGAAGAATGGGTGCATGGTCATGAAGTCACCAACATTGAAGCCATATCATCACGCCAACAAGGAATGTCGAGAAAGATTTTGAATCAAGTCAAAGTCTCCACAACCACCTCCTCTTATCATGGGACGCCACATATTCTCCTCTTCGCAGATCTCCTCTTGGAAACCACCTCCACAAATCAAGGGACGTCCATATTGGAAATTGCCTCCACAAATCATGGGACGCCCACATTGAAAACCGCCTCCACAAATCATGGGACGCCCCACATTCTTCTCTTGGCTGGCCAAGATCTTCTTTTTCTAATGATAATATGGTGTAAGTGCTTGGTAGTCTATAAAAAGGGCTCCTGGCTTTTTGTAAGAGGAGGATGATTAATGAAGTTTTCTTGAGAAAATCACCTGCTTGTTAGATGGGTCCCCTGTGAGAGGGTAGGTGTGAGGCCTGGTGTCTATTTATATCGTCCACGTTTTATCTTCCTTTCCCCACTTTGCTTTAAGCCCATTTTCAACCGATCAAGGATCCCCGGCTTCCATGATTCCAAAGTTGCATGTTGTTCCCACCATGAATCAAGGTACAGAAGCTTACAATATGGTGGAATCCCTTATCATCCTTAAGTTCCTTCCCGCATCGATTTTACTTAAGTTTATTAATTGCTGGGAGAACCCTCTTTAAAATCCTTTCAGATATGTAATTATTAGATTTACTTAGCCCTAATCTGAGTGGTTTCTTAACCACAAAGATTCGCTTCTTTATTACTTTGTTTAAATTATAAATTCAAACTTTGTTTAGTCTTCTAAGTCCCCTCTATAAAATTTCTAGTTCTTAAACAATGAGTGAATGCATGTGTTATTTCACTTAATCGTTCATTTAATCTTTACTAATTCTATTAGAAATACACCCCACATCGGTTGTCCCACATCATCATAGTATCAGAGCATGGTTGGTTAGGGTGAAATTTCTAGTTTTGCTTGCTCGCTAGATTATCTGAATATTGCAGTATATAGTATGATGTTTTAATTGTTGCAGTGTGTAGAAAATTTAAAATTTTATGATTTTTATTTTGATATATTCTTTATAATTCAAAGTATTTTTCAAAATTTTCTCAGGCATTATTTTGGATTATAAATTTTCTGCGAGCCGAAATAAGGTCTAAAAATAGGTTCTGTTCTGTTTTCTGACTTGACTGGGTTCCAGGAACTACCCAGTAAGGCAATGAATTTTAAATTTAATTTCCTTTCACCTAGAGTATCATTATTGAGTTAAGAGTGTTCTGTAAATTTTTCTGAATTTTCTGAATATGTTACATAACACTCCTCTGCATCACTTTGGAGTTGCAACACACAAAAATTCTGCACATGATTTTAGAATTCATATGAATGTTGCATACATCTCATGATAAATCAAGTTAAGGGCTTGTGTGCCTAATTGCACTGCATGACAACTAGGCCAGGTATACCCTACCAAATCCAAGCTCAATCAAGTGCAACCATGGACCAAAATTTTAAGACCTTGATGAAAACCCTGAATGATCAAATGGCCCAACTAAACCAGAATCTGACTGATCAATTGACCCAGACCACCCAAAGCATAACTGATCAAATGACCCATATCACTTTTAGGCTTGACCAATTAGAGGCAGGTACTCCTACAAGAGCCCAGGAGGCCCAAATGTAAGTAGAGCCTGAACCAAAGTTAAGTATGCCCATCAACCCTAGAAGAGCTCTACACCAAGACCTTTTTCCTGAACCCAATCCTAGAAGGCCTAATCAAGAACCTTTCTTTGAGCCAAATCCTAGAAGACTCTATTTTAATCAAGTCCATGACCCGAATCCTAGGAGGGCACTCCATGACCCTGCTTATGAGCCAAATCCTAGGAGACCCAATCAGGACCCAATGGACCAGTATGACCGAACTCTTAGGAATATTAGATTAGAAGCACCCAGTTTTGATGGAAGTCAAGATCCTAAGGTTTATGTAGATTGGAAGGGCAAGATGGATCAGTATTTTGAGTGGTACGAAATGACTGAGAAAAGGAAGTGCAAATTTGCAAAGCTTAGGTTAGTCCGTCAGGCTCGGTTATACTGGGGAAATGTCGAGAGATTCATTAGACAGAGAGGTGATGTTCCCATAGTAACCTAGAGAGCAATGAAGCATAGACTTAGAGAGAAGTACCTTCATATGTCCTACTACCAAAGACTTCTAGATCAGTGACAGAGACTGACCCAAGGAACAAAGAGTGTAGCTAAGTACATTGCAAAGTTTGATGAATTTGTGATGAGATGTAATGTCGATGAGTCCGAATCAGTTACCTTATCTAGATTCAGAACCGAATTAAGGGAAGAAATCCAGAAAGAGTTATTCATGAGAGAAGTTCAAGATTTAGAGCTAGCCTATCAGATAGCACGCGATGCTGAAAGATTTCATAGGGGACCAGTTTATCGCAGACTAGAAATCCCTAGAACTAGTGCACCTAGTCAGCAGCCAGGACCAAGTCAGATGCGATCCAACCGGCCTAACCCTGGTACACCTCTAACTCGTAGAGATGATAAGGGCAAAGCACCAGAAGTTCAGAGAAACCCAAACCGGAATGCTTGCTTCAAATGTCATCAGATAGGCCATTATGTGAGCAATTGCCCAAATAGAGCCTTGTACATGAAATGGTTAGAGGAAAATGAGTCTGAATCCAAAGCACCCTTAGATGATTGTGTCGAGGAAGTATATTAGGCTGAGGATAATCTGGCAGATGAGTATGAAGGTGATGAGGATCTTGTAGACCCTGATCTTTTGGGAGTAGTTAGATGCATCCTTACCCAGACTAAGACTCAGGACGATTGGCGTAGGACTAACATCCTACAAACCTTTATCAAGTTAGGGGATAAGGTGTGTAAGATAATCATAGATAGTGAAAGTTGTGTGAATGCCATATCTACTAGTGTTGTCAAAACTTTAGGCTTATCCATAGCTCCCCATCCAAACCCCTATAAGGTTTCTTGGATAGACTCCACATCAATTCCTATCAAAAGTAGGTGTCTAGTCCAAATCCAATTACAGTCCTATCAGAAGAAAGTGTGGTGTGATGTTCTACCAATGGGAGTGAGTAGTATCATCTTAGGTCGATCCTGGTTGTTTGATCATGACGCAACCCTTTTTGGCCGATCTAATTCTTGCTCATTCATGCACCTTGGAAAGAAGTTTGTAATTAACCCTTCACCACCTAAGGACACGGTTAAGAGAGGATCGAGCCACCTAAAGGAAATAAAGACTAGAGTCAATCTGATATCTGCAAAGGAGATTGAGAAAGAACTCACTAAGGGTACACCTGTTTGGATCTTAACCGCTAGAGAAACACAAGAGCCTGCCCAGAAAGAGCACCCTCGGAAGTAGTTGAATTATTAAAGGATTTTAAGGATGTATTTCCAAATGACCTGCCTGACCACCTTCCACCACTTAGGGACATCCAACACGCCATTGATTTAGTCCCAGGAGCAACCTTACCAAACCTCCCACATTATAGAATGAACCCTATAGAACACCTAGAGTTGCAAAGACAAGTAGAGGACCTCCTTAAGAAAGGATTTGTTAGGGAAAGTTTGAGTCCTTGTGCGGTTCCAGCCCTGTTAACACCTAAAAAGGATGGCACATGGAGGATGTGTATCGATAGTCGTACCATAAATAAAATTACAGTAAAATATAGGTTTCCCATTCCCCGCTTGGACGATATGCTAGATATGATGGCCGGTGCAACTATATTTTCCAAAATTGATTTGAAGAGTGGCTATCACCAGGTTAGGATTAGACCAGGGGATGAGTGGAAGACTGCATTTAAGACTAAGGATGGTTTATTTGAATGGGTAGTGATGTCATTTGGGTTGTCCAATCCACGTAGCACATTTATAAGGATCATGACTCAAGTCCTACGTGCCTTCATAGAAAAATTTATAGTGGTATACTTTGATGACATTTTGATTTACAGTAGGACTAAGGAAAGCCACTTAGACCACCTTAGGCAAGTATGTATAACCCTTAGGAAAGAGAATCTCTATGCCAATTTGAAGAAGTGTGAGTTCTTAACCCATAGAGTCACTTTCCTAGGTTTCATTGTCACCCCTGATGGAGTTTCAGCTGATCCTGAAAAGATAAAAGCCATAGTTGAGTGGCCTGTTCCCAAAACTGTTCATGATATTCGTAGTTTTCATGGTCTAGCCACCTTCTATAGGAGATTCATATGAGGTTTTAGCTCCATTGTTGTCCCAATAACTGATTGTCTTAGGAGGGTAGTTTTAATTGGACCAAAGCAGTTAATAGAGCCTTCCTAGAGATAAAAGATAGAAGGAGACAAGCACCTATTTTGAAGTTACCGGACTTTACCAAAGTATTCGAGGTAGCTTGTGATGCATCCGGAGTTGGAATAGGCGGAGTTTTAAGCCAGGAGAACCACCCCATAGCTTTCTTTAGTGAAAAATTAAATGATGCTAAGCTTAAATATTCCACCTATGATAAAGAACTCTATGCGGTAGTGCAAGCTTTAAAGTATTGGAGACACTATCTTCTACCGCAAGAATTTGTCCTATTCTCTGATCACGAGGCCCTTAGATTTCTTAATTCTCATAAAAAGTTAAATCCTAGGCATGCCAAATGGGTAGAATACATCCAAGCCTACACTTTTATCCTGAAACACCATGCCGGAGCTGAGAATAAGGTAGCCGATGCTTTGAGTCGTAGAACCTTACTTT
>UESW01002029.1:69547-166056 GCA_900491605.1 Calamus simplicifolius | reverse complement strand
ACACCAGGAGGGACGGCTCCTGGGTCGACACGCGATCACGGGAGGTTGCGGTAAGAAATTAGATTTATGTAGTATCTGTTTAATTTCTAAAATTTTATTTCGAGAAATTTATTAACTCATTTATTGTTGATTTCATAATTTCAAGACACGAGTCGAGGAGCTTCGCTCCCAGGCATCGCAGGTCGACTCTACTGATGGGGAGACGCCCGTCGAACTCTCAGCAGAGGAGAGTCGACGTGTGTTTTTGGAGGCTGTTGGTGCCCAGCCACGAGACCGCAGGGTCTATGGTATGGGCACTAGAGCTTCTACATTTTTTCCCCATCAGGCCTCCAGCTCGCGAGTTCCTGCTGATCTTCCTCCCGAGCGTTTAGAGGAGCTTCGCAGATCTATTGCAGAGGAGATTCGCCAGGAGGTCGAGCAGGATTTTGAGGATCGTATGCGAGGCCGGGATCAGGAGGTTGCAGACATGCGAGATGAGATGCATTATTTGCGGGATATGGTTAGCCGCTTGTCGCAGAGTCTTCAGCCTCCACAGCCTCCACAGCCTCCACGTGATCGTTCAGATTCTTGATGTATTTTTTTTTTTTTTATGTTGTAAAAACTTCAAAATTTTAATATATAAATTATTTTTTGAAATTATTATTGTTTGGATTGAGTGAAAAATGTTTATATCAATATTTAGATTTAGCGAAATTGAATTAACCGTTTTAATTTTTAATCATTTAAATATTTTTAAAAATAAAATTTGCGATGCATTAGCGACTGATATTGGATCGCTAATATTTTTAAAATATTATTATTAAATATTACGACGCAATGACCTGGCATCGCAATAATTTAAAAATAAATTTATTAGCGACGCATTAGCGACTACAATTGAGTCGCTATTTTATCTTAAAATTATTTTAAAATATTGCGATGCAATTACCTTGCATCGCAATATTTTAAAATAATTTTTATTTGCGACGCATTAGCGACTAAAATTGCGTCGCTATTATATCAAAATTATTATTATTAAATATTGCAACGCATCTGGATGTGTCGCAATTTTGCGACCCAATTTAGTGCGTCGCAATATTTAATAATAATTTTTTAAAAAATTATTATTAAATATTGCGATGCAATTTAGTGCATCGCAATATTTAATAATAATTTTTTTCCTAACTAAATTTATTTTAAATTTAGCGACGCATTTGCATGCGTCGCAATATTGCGACGCAATGTGGCGTCGCAAGAGCGTCGCAGAGAGTCGCAATATTGCGACGCAATTGCGACAAAAGGGTATTGCGACGGACAGTTGAGCGACGCCCTCGTTGCGTCGCAATTACGTCGCAATATCATGTTTAGCGACGCAATTGCGATGCATTTGGGCGTCGCAATATTTAAAATCTCTTGTAGTGTTAGTCCTGTATTTATTTTCCAATTGAGCAATTGACTGTATTTGTTTAATTGAGTCATGTTTAAGTTCTTTATTGCAATTGAGTCAAAAGGAGTCCAGCCCAAAAATCCGATCTGGTTCAGCACAAGAAGAATGGGTGCATGGTCATGAAGTCACCAATATTGAAGCCATATCATCACGCCAACAAGGAATGTCGAGAAAGATTTTGAATCAAGTCAAAGTCTCCACAACCACCTCCTCTTATCATGGGACGCCCCACATTCTTCTCTTTGCACATCTCCTCTTGAAAACCACCTCCACAAATCAAGGGACGTCCATATTGAAAACTGCCTCCACAAATCATGGGACGCCCACATTGACTCCATATTGGAAACTCCCTCCATAAATCATAGGACGCCCACATTGACACCCACATTGGAAATCGCCTCCACAAATCATGGGATGCCCCACATTCTTCTCTTGGCTGGCCAAGATCTTCTTTCTCTAATGATAATATGGTGTAAGTGCTTGGTAGTCTATAAAAAGAGCTCCTGGCTTTTTGTAAGAGGAGGATGATTAATGAAGTTTTCTTGAGAAAATCCCCTGCTTGTTAGATGGGTCCCCTGTGAGAGGGTAGGCATGAGGCCTGGTGTCTATTTATATTGTTCACATTTTATCCTCCTTTCCCCACTTTGCTTCAAGCCCATTTTCAACTGATCAAGGATCCCCGGCTTCCATGGTTCCAAAGTTGCAGGTTGTTTCCACCATGAATCAAGGTACGGAAGCTTACAATATGGTGGAATCCATTATCATCCTTAAGTTCCTTCCCTGAGTGCATCGATTTTACATAAGTTTATTAATTACTGGGAGAACCCTCTTTAAAAATCCTTTCAGATCTACAATTATTATATTTACTTAGCCCTAATCTGAGTGGTTTCTTAACCACAAAGATTCGCTTCTTTATTACTTTGTTTAAATTCTAAATTCAAACTTTGTTTAGTCTTCTAAGTCCCCTCCATAAAATTTCTAGTTCTTAAACAATGAGTGAATGCATGTATTATTTCACTTAATGGTTCATTTAATCTTTACTAATTCTATTAGAAATACACCCCACATCGGTTGTCCCACATCAGAACTCCTAGGTCCCCCTCGGCCTCGGACTTTAGAGTCCCTCTCAGCCTAGAACTCCCAGGTCCCCCTCAGCCTGGACTTCAGACGTCCCACCTGCAACCACCACGTAGCCCACCTACTACCGCAACTGCACCTGCAACTGACCACGCTCAACAAGACCAAGCTTACCTACTGACTGCAGTATTGCGCTAGGGGCGACGATAGGCTACCCCTGACAAGTTTAGATATAGTTGTGACCTGTCCCTATCGGCCTTGTTGCCTATCCCCTGCCATACGATGATGTCTCGGAATCAATAACCTTCCAAAAGTGGGTAAGGGGGATTTCTGATCATGTATAAGAACCTCGCTCATAACGAGAGAGGGGATCTGAACTCCAAGTGATTCGACTAAGTCTTTTAGTTCATTATTCATTATTGTTTCTCAAGTCACTCACTTGAGCGTCAGAGGGTCCCCATCGAAGCCTTCAGGGACTTTCTTGTAGGATTTCCGTCCGAGGAGGAGACATCAGGAGATTCCTAAACCTGTGCTCATCATCCTTCGGATCCTCTTTGTTACCCGACATTCGAGAAACATGATTTTGCGGCAATAGATTAGCGCGCCAGGTTGGGGGGAGGCCGAGGAGATAGGAAGCTTCAAAGCAGCCAGCTACAAACCTCTACTCTCCTAAGAGAGCATAAAGATGGTGGTGAGGCGTGCTCGAGAGATTTCCACCAATCACGCTGGGGGGCATCGTCAAGAGCCTAAACATCAAGAGACCAGTCTCCCTGCTCCTCAGGCCAACCTCCCAGCTCCGTCTTCGCCACCACCTCAGGATGATCGAATCGCCGCTCTTGCCCTGCAAGTCTAGTCGCTTGTAGCGATAGTTCATCAGATGCAACAACAACAACCGGTGGCCGCACAGCAGTGCCCAAGGCCGCCCCCACTAGGTGTGGGGGCTGACCAGCCTAGTCAGTAATCAACTCGTGGAAGATTCCCCTAGAGGGAGGCTCACCACCGCCGTGCCTCACCCAAAGAGGGTCACCACTGTCGAGAGGCCTCCAAGAGGCCTCGGTCTCCCTCCTGCCATTCTGGCGATTCCCGCAAACGGCATCATCATCGACACCACCCCTCCTCATCCTCAGGATCTTCAAGGGAGGGGTCCTTCAATGGTCGGATCGCTCATCGGGCCGAGCGACAGCTGGATGAGTACAACCAGCGACTAGAGAAGCTCAGCCGCAGAATTACTAACCAACCAAAAGTGGACTATGATAGCCACCCTCCGCTGTCCCACCGTATCATGGACCAACATGGTTATGGTCCGCAAGGCCAGTGAAAGATGGAGGATGTGCGTCGACTTCACCAACCTCAACAAGGCATGCCCTAAGGATAGCTTTCCGCTGCCTAGAATTGATTAGTTGGTTGATACCATATCTAGCCACGAGACCCTCAGCTTCAAGGATAACTTCTCGGGGTACAACCAGATCAGGATAAACCCGACAGGCAAGGAGGCTACTTCATTTGTGACTGAGAAGGGCATCTACTGCTACAAGGTAATGCCCTTCGGATTGAAGAATGCAGGGGCCACATATCAAAGGCTAATAAACAAGGTCTTCGAGGACCAAGTCAAGCGTAATATGAAGGTATACGTGGATGACATGCTGACCAAAAGTATCTGCACCGATGACCATGTTGCTGACCTTGTGGAGACCTTTGACAACCTTCGTTGATTTCAGATGAGGCTGAACCCTCGCAAGTGTGCTTTTGGGGTCGCAGCGGGCAAGTTCTTAGGGTTCTTGGTAACCCAGCGAGGGATCGAGATGAACCCCGACAAGATCCGCACCATTCTCGATATGAGACCTCAAGCCAATAAGAAGGAGGTGCAGTGCCTGACCGGGAGGGTAGCAGCCCTGAGTCGATTCCTGTCGAGGTTTGCTGAGCGGTGTCTGCCTTTTTTCAGGGCATTGCGGAAGATAAACGACTTCAAATGGATGGAGGAGTGCCAAAGAGCTTTCGAAGGGCTGAAGGAGTTCATGTCGACCCTGTCATTACTATCGAAGCCGATGAAGGGAGAGGACCTCTTCTTATACCTTACGGCCTCCCAAGAGGTGATTGGCTCAGTCCGCATCCGTCTGGACCCCGATGGGACACAGAGATTGATCTACTACACTAGCAAAATGCTTCATGATGCGGAGACCAGGTATTCCAAGACTAAAAAAATTATTTTTGCACTAATAGTCTCCGCTCAGCATCTCAGGCCTTACTTCCAAGCCCATCCGATCGTGGTGCTCATGGACCAGCTGCTAAAGGCAATCTTATCTCGTCCTAACACCTTCGATCGGTTGGCAAAGTCGGTGGTCAGGCTGAAAGAGTTTGACCTGTCATTCCGACCGAGGTCAGCCATGAAGTCCCAAGTCCTAGCGAACCTTCTGGTTGAGTGTACTTAGGCCGAGGGACAGTCGGAGGAGGCCTGTGTAGCGCCCTCGGGCATTCCATTCAAGGAGATGGGAAAGGACTGATCCTCCACGTGGATGGTGCATTGAACTCCCAGGAAAGCAGGGCAGGCCTCATCCTCGCAAGTTCAGAGGGGATGGTAGTGGAGTATGCCCTTCAGTTTCTCTTTCCAACGACCAACAATCAAACAGAGTACGAGGCCTTATTAGTCGGGATGAGACTCACTAGGGAGCTCAAGGCAGAGCGCCTCAGAGCCTTCATCGACTCTCAACTCGTCTCCGAACAAATCAATGAAGAATACGAGGCCTAGGACCCCATCATGTCCCGCTATTTGAGTAAGGTCTGATCACATGCCTCATTTTTTGCTCATTTTAGTTTCAGCTATATTCCCAAGGGCGAGAATGCCAGAGCTGACGCATTATCTTGCCTAGCCACCTCGGCCGACGGAGACCTGGGGAGAACATACATGGAGTGCTTGAAGGTCCCAAGCATTGAGGCCACAGAGAAGGCCTTGCCGGTCAACCAAGAGCCTACATGGATGGATGCTTACGTCCGATACCTCATCGATGGTACTCTTCTCGAGGACCCTACGGAGGCCAAGCTGCTTAAACGGTGAGCTCCTAAGTTTCTGATACTGAACGGGCAGCTATATCGAAGGTCATTCTTGTTGGTCCATATGACAACCCAAGAGGGGGGTTGAATTGGGTTCTTAAAAAAATTTTACAATTAAAATCAATCTCCCAAGATGAATGTGCACAAGCAAAGTGTAGAGAGTGTGATGCTATGAATGCTGAGCACAATCTAAAAGGAGAGAAGGAGAGAAGCGATATGCACGACAAACACAAAGGATTTATAGTGGTTCAGTGTTAACTACACCTACATCCACTCCCAAGCAACTCTCGGGTACGCACTATAATCATCCTGATTACAGCAGAGTTGTTTTACAGGATCACAACCCGAACTTATTGTTTTATAATGGGATCACAACGAACCCAACCGGTTTTCACAGGTTCACAAGCACACAACCTAACACAAGCTAATCTTAGCTTGCCCGAGGTCAACTATTTTACCTGATTCAATCCCCTGATTGAATCAGAAAACAAGTGAATCAAGTAAATGATTACAACAATATAAAAGCTCCTCAAATGAGCAGATAAACAATATAAGTAAACATGGGAATAGAAAAAGCCTAATTAGAAGCTGTTTGATGTTGAACTTTTCTTCTTTTCTTCTTTTCCTCTTCTCTTCTGAATGATCTTTCACAAGATTGAACTTGGACTCTTGAAGAAATGTTGGTGTAGAGAAGGATGAAGAACTAGGGCTCTTGCTTTTCTTCTTCTAATTGATGAAAATCCTTCGGATTTGACTTTTGAAAGCTTTTGGATTTCTCTTCTATCTCTTTTGCATAGTTAGGCTTTGAATCAGAGTTTTCCCTCTTTATTTTTCTATTTTTCTCTTTTTCTTTCTTTCTTCTCTTCTCATTTTTGAACGGTCAGAATGCCCTTTTATAATTTCTCTTAATCCATGTTTTGATGCAAAGTAGCCGTTGAGAGTACTTATGGATGAGTTCAACATGCAAAGAAAAAGAGCCGTTGAAGAGTATTTGAAGAAATATGACCGTTGGAGCCTTTTCTGACAAATCTGAGAATCACCTTTGACAGATTAGAGTCGGCTCTAATCTTGCCTGGTGTCAGCTCTAAGTCAGGTTTCCCAAAATAGAAAGAAAATGTTCGTCGTGGAGTCAGCTCTAGAATTTTGTGGGGTCGACACAACTCGAGCTGGAGTCGGCTCTAATTTCCTTGGGATCGACTCTAACAATGTTCCAAAAAATGCAGTCTCTATTCTCAGGTTAGAGTCGGCTCTAAAATCTGAAGCAGAAAGATAGTTAACTGTAACTTAGGTTAGAGTCGGCTCTAATTTTCTGGAGTCAGCTCTAAACCGTGCCGAATGTGCCAAATAGTTTTGATACGCTTCGGAGTCGGCTCTAATGCTTATGGAGTCGGCTCTAAAGTCTGAACTTCAACATATACCACTAAAAAATTAATTCAAGCTCATTTTGTATGAATTATAAATACTTAATCTTTCTAAATTCCTGAAACACTTGTCAATCTCATTAGTATCATAGGGAATATACTCATGGCTTTTGTTAATCATCAAAATCAATGAATGGGTCAACACTTCTTGTACCCAATCCTTAAGTGTGTTGGCCCTGCAGATGCCGACTACGTCCTCCGTGAGATCCATAAAAGCATTTATCGAAGTCATCTGGGAGGCAGAGCATTGGCATTTAAGGCTTTGTACCAAGGGTACTACTGGCTCCCTATAAGGGAGAACATCGTCGAGCTGGTTCGGAAGTGTGATAACTATCAGCGACATGCCAACATCCAGCGATAGCTAACCTCTCAGCTGAGCCCCCTGATGGCTGATAAGTCTATTTATTATCCCAATTTAACTATTAAAATAAATATTAATTACTTTAAATTTATTAAGAATTGATACTTTTATGGATATTTGCAGAAAAGAAGCCTATAGATGGAAAGAGCTCAATTTTTGGAGTCCAATGACGCAGATGACACTATTCGGTTTACCCAAAAGGAAGAAAAAGATGATTTCGCATAATTCTCGGTGCAAACTAAGGCAGGTGATATTGAACGAATGGCTGAGAAATTTTCTCACAATATCTGAATGATCTTGAGCATCCGATTGACTCCAACTTTGATTAGGAGGAAACCCTAGATGAGCTCTATAAAAGGAGGACCTCAGACAGTAGTTAGGAGGAGGAGTTTCTACAAAGCTCTTTTTATTCTTCTTTTATTTAGATTATTGTATTTAGGCCTGGGAGAGAAAAATTATGAAGGGGATGCTGGCAGCAGCAATGCGTGGCTAGATTCCTTCAACTTGGAATGATGATGAAGCTGTAATCAGGTTTTATCTTTCTTTTTGTTCTTAATTTCTATGCAATAAAAATTATGCTCTTCTTTATTATATCTTTTGAGTTATTTTTCTGATTGAGGTTTTGATCTGGCATACACGGCCTGTACCCTCTATCGACATACCGTGATATCAGGATATGGTACGTGCCTAAGAGAGACAGATCGTAGTATGATAGATTAGACCCTTAATCTTAAAATTATTAGATAGTTTATACTCTAAACGGACGTACCGTGATCTCCTGATATGGTCCGTGCCTGATAAGAGATAAATTATTCTAATTTTAAATTTATAAAAATTATTACTATTGCAACATTAAAAAAAGAAGATAAAACATGTTTGCATGGTGGATTCGGATTCCTGGGTTGCTTCTCCTGCTATTTGAATTTCATCAATTAATTAGTTGTTATCTTTTAATAACCGTTATTCTTATATAATCCTTTTTTTTCTCTTTCGTGAAATAATTGCCCTTGATCCCCGAGGATACAATCCTGATTCACCACTAGCTATAGTAGTGAGTAAGTTTTATTTTTGACCGCCAACGACAGCGATCAAATTTTGGCGCTGTTACTAGGGATCCAGGCACGATTACTTCACAAAAAAAAAAAAAGTAAAAAATTATTATGAATTTTTTCTTAATTTTATTCTAATTTTTAATTTTTTTATTGTTTCATTATTATTTTTGCTTTTATATAAAAGAAAAGAGTAAAAAAAATTCCTTTTTTTGAATAGTTATTGCTCTCTTTAGCTTATTGCTTTTTTTTTATAGTTACCTTAATTGTTAGATTTCTTATTTCCTTTTTAACATAAAAAAATTACTTTCCTTCTTATCACAAATCCACTTTTAACCTAATCAACTTTTCATTTTAATTAACTTACCTTAAAAGAACCTAAAATAAAACCCTAAGACACTTTCCATAAAACATAATTAATTTAAAAAAATAAAATAATAATAATAATACATAATAAAAATAAAAAATATTTTATTTCTATGCTTAGATTGACTTAGGTAAATTTATTTTCTACGAAACTCAAAATTTTTTTCAATGACATCTCATAATTTATTAGAAAATTAGAAACTTAATCACAAAAATCTAAAAAAAATAATTAGATTAATTTTGTTTGATAATTTCAAGAGGTGGACATCTGCTTATTGCATAGCATTTTTATAATTAACTTTAAGGGCACAAACTCCTAATCAAGATAAGGTGGGAATTTTATCACCCTTCCTTAGCCCACAAATCACATCCTTCATTTTACATTAACCCAAACCTTTAACTCTAAAATTAACTAGACATCAGCCCCTAAGGAACTCGAGCTCAATAGGACAAGGCACCCAAAAGAGTTGGACCGGGTTGAGATTAACTGCTTAATTGGTGTCTAGAAAAGGAAAGGAAAGTGGTTACTTAATTGATTCTGTTCGCTTACCTAGTAAGCAACAGGGGGACCCCCATTGACATTACCCTTAACTGGCTAGTTGATCAGCTCATTTTTGACTTGGAGGGCTCCAAGGCGGTCTTGGAAGTTAGGAGCTGTCTAAATATAGGGTAAACCTAGAGTAGAGAGTCTAATCTTTGTTAACTTGATTGCTAAGAATTTTAAACCCTAATTAAATTATTCATTGCTCTTAGTTCTAGGAATCTTTTAGGATATTTGCTTTAGAATCTTCTTCTTTCTCTTCTATTATATTAGTTAAAAAAAAACAACTGAATTACTGTTTGCTTTAGAGTGTATTGGTAGGGTATATGCTTGTCACCAATCGTTACAATCCAACCTCATACCCTTAAACCCTGAAATAGAGAGAACTTGTAGAGCAAACAGAGCATGCATTATGGATCTTAATCAAGAAAATAATTCACCACGTCAATTGAAGGAGTACTTCGCCCCTTCACAATATACATATTCACCATGCATACAAGTACCCCCAGTAGAGGCTGTTCAATATGAAATTAAGTCCAGTGTAATCCAAATGTTACCAGCTTTTCATGGATTTACAAATGAAGATCCCTATAAACACTTAGATAAATTCTTAGAAATTTGCTCAACTGTCAAGATTCAAAATTTGTCCGATGAGGCACTTAGGCTTAAGTTATTCCCTTTCTCCCTAAAAGATAGAGCCAAGTATTGGTTAAATTCACTAGACATTATAATTTCAACTTGGGACCAACTTCAGAGGGAATTTCTTAAGAAATACTTTCCTATAGGAAAAACAAATCAAATTAGAAAAGCCATAACCAATTTTTCTCAGTTAGAGGGAGAAATGTTTCATGAAACATGGAAGAGATTAAAAGAATTAACTAGAAAATGTCCGCACCATGCAATACCTAAATGGCAGTTAGTTCAATGTTTTTATGATGGATTGTCAGAAAAACATCGACAAATGATAGATGCCTCATGTGGAGGAACATTTATGCTAAAAAATGAACATGAGGCATGGCAGCTTTTTGAAACTCTAAGTGAAAATTCCTAGTACCACATGTCTGCTGCCTGTAGAGATCCTCCCATAGAACCTAAGAGAGGGGGAATATACAACATAGGTCAGTCTATATACATTTTTATCAAAATTGATGAACTATCCCAAAAACTTGATCGAATTCTACAAGTTGGAAACACCTCTTTCCCATCTACTCAATTACATGAGGTTTGTATAATCTGTTCGAGTCCGACCCATTCTATAGGTGAATTTCCTGAGCTTATTCAAGAGCAAGCCTACCCAGCCCAAACCCGAATGGCTCATAGACTAGGAAATGATCCATATTCGAATACTTACAATCCTACCTAGCAAAATCACCCAAATTTTTCTTGGAAACCCCAACCTATCATCAGTCCAACATCAATTAGGCCTAACTATCAGGAGACCCAATTTAGAAGCATGTCGTTTTCGAAGAGAAGGTGTTACAAGCATTGAAAGGGCTATAAATGAATACTCAACTTCTTCACTCACACACACAATCTATTACAAAACTAGAAACCCAGATAGGTCAACTAGCCATAGCATTCAATGAAAGAGAATGGGGTAAGCTACCGAGTCAGCCTGAAGCTAACCCTAGGAACCTAAATATCCAAGGATCCAAACAAGGAGCCCAGATTAACCAACTAAGTGTCATTCATACATTAAAATCTGGAAAACAAATAGATAATCAGATGGATACACATGAAGAAGAAGAATTAGAAGTCCCACCACTTGAACAACTTATTGAGCTGGATCAGCCCGAAACACCTAAGGCATCAGAGTCTAATATAATGCCTAACTCACCAGCTGAGCCCATGTCAGAAGAAGATAAACAAAAAATTAGGGTTGTAGCACCATTCCCAAATAGACTTAAGTCCAATCAAAATTTAGCCTAATTCGATAAGATTTTAGAGGTCTTTAAGCAAGTTAAAGTGAACATCCCCTTACTGGACACGATCCAACAAGTTTCAGCCTATGCCAAATTCCTTAAGGATCTATGTACCAAAAAGAAGACCATCAATGTGCCCAAGAAAGCCTTTCTAGCAGCCAGTGTAAGCTCTTATCTATCAAACTATATGCCAATAAAATACAAAGATCCAGGATCACCCACTATTTCATGCATTATGGGGAACGCCCTCATAAATAGGGCTCTATTAAACTTAGGAGCAAGTGTTAATATATTGCCATACTCTGTATATGAGCAACTAGGGTTAGGAGAACTAAAGCCTACGAAAATGATCCTACAACTAGCTAATCATTGAAAGTACCCAAGGGAATAGTAGAGGATGTATTGATCAAAGTTGGTAACTTTATCTATCCATTGGACTTTGTGATTTTAGAAACTGAATCGATGACAAACCCAAAAAGCCACATCCCAATGATTTTAGGTAGACCATTTTTGGCCACATCTAATGCCCTAATTAATTGTCGAAATGGATTAATGAAACTCTCCTTTGGAAATATGTCAATTGATCTTAATATTTTTAATCTTACAATACACATCAAACGAGCGACTCAAATTATGTTCAAGATACTGGTTTTGATTCAATTGACCTTAGTGATAAAAAGCTTGACCTAAAAACCTGCATAAACCAAGATGGGGAGCAAATTAATGAGGTTGCTATAATTGATAAAAAATCAAGATGGAAACTTCCAACTGAACCACTAGAGAAAGTACCTCAAACAATCAATAAAGGAAGCACCCAAATTAGAACTGAAATCACTTCCCAAGCATCTCAACTATGCATATCTAGTTCCATCAGAAATCCGCCTGTGATTATTTCAGCTGACCTAGACTCCTCACAAGAAGGAAAACTATTGAATGAGAATAAAGAAGCGTTAGAATGGACCATGGCTAACATAAAAGGAATTAGCCCCTCGATCGTTCAACGTAGGATTCACTTAAGGGAGAAAACCAAGCCTATAAGAGACCCCCAAAGAAAACTTAAACCAACCATGAACAAAGTAGTAAGGGAAGAGATCATCAAACTTCTTGATAATGGCAATCAAAGTGAGCCATAACGTCTGGCTGAAGACGTTAAACTTAGCGCTTTTTGAGAGGCAACCCAAAATTTTTATGTTCTAACCTTTATTTCATGATTCTTATTTTAGGAATAAGAGACTACTCTGCACGGTCACTCCTAACATTACACGAGGCATATCTCATCCAGGTGGTATTTCTCCTTGTTTTATTCTTTCTTACTTCATTGAGGACAATGAGAATTAAGTTAGAGGGTAAGAGAAATCTTTTTGAAAAATATTTTGAAAATACCATGGCATTTTTTAAAAATTTCAAAATTTTTATAAATAATGTGTTGTGAAAGAAATTCTTGAGCAAAATTGATCAGAAAAAGATAATAGAGTTAGAAAGTATTGGCTAATTACTGTAGAGAGCCAAGGAGTAGACTAGCTAGTCAGACTTTTAGTAACCTACTTAGGTCATCTAAAGGCTATTAGCACTTTCATTGCACATGCACACTGACGAGGTAAATTAGGTATTAGTTGTAAGGTCAATTGGAGATTCAATTATTACTAAAAATTAGTAATTGATATACACCCCAATGAGAGAAACTTGAATTTAAGGAAAGAGCTACCTGCCTGATAAAAAAAAAAAAATAAATAATATATATTAGGCAGTGTGAAAGCTACCTTAGGTCATATGCTTAATTTGAGGGTGTATAAAAAATTGATCAAAGTAAGTGATAAGCGAAGATACCATTGTTTCTTACAAGCTAATACCGAAATGCTAAGTTAGTCATCACAAACATAAGTGTTGTAGATCTATAGATGAACTCTAAGAAAGTTTTAATAGTTCTGACAGCAAAATTTACTTCAAAAACTTAATACTTTAGTGATACTGGCTATCTTCTTTCAACCTTAAGCCTAGATTTAATTTTGCAAAAGAGAATTTTAGTGATGCATGGTTTTATTTTAATTACATTGCTAAGGGACTAGCAATGATTAAGTTGGGGAGTATGATAAGTCTATTTATTATCCCAATTTAACTATTAAAATAAATATTAATTACTTTAAATTTATTAAGAATTGATACTTTTTATGGATATTTGCAGAAAAAAGCCTATAGATGGAAAGAGCTCAATTTTTGGAGTCCAATGATGCAGATGACACTCAAATTAGGATTCGGTTTACCCAAAAAGAAAGAAAAAGATGATTTTGCATAATTCCCTGTGCAAACTAAGGCAGGTAATGTTGAACGAATGGTTGGGAAATTTTCTCACAATATCTGAATGATCTTGAGCGTCCGATTGACTCCAACTTTGATTAGGAGAAAACCCTAGATGAGCTCTATAAAGGAGGACCTCAGGTAGTAGTTAGGAGGAGGAGTTTCTACAAAGCTCTTTTTATTCTTCTTTTATTTAGATTATTATTGTATTTAGGCCTAGGAGAGAAAAATTATGAAGGGGATGCTGGCAGCAGCAATGCATGGCTAGATTCCTTCAACTTGGGATGATGATGAAGCTGTAATCATGTTTTATCTTTCTTTTTGTTCTTAATTTCTATGCAATAAAAATTATGCTCTTCTTTATTATATCTTTTGAGTTATTTTTCTGATTGAGGTTTTGATCTAGCATACACGGCCTGTACCCTCTATCGGCATACCGTGATCTCAGGATACGGTACGTGCCTAAAAGAGATAGATCGTAGTATGATAGATTAGACCCTTAACCTTGTAATTATTAGATAGTTTATACTCTAAACGGACGTACCGTGATCTCCTGATACGGTCCGTGCCTGATAAGAGATAAATTATTCTAATTTAAATTTATAAAAATTATTACTATTGCAACATTAAAAAAAGAAGATAAAACCTGTTTGTATGGTGGATTTGGATTCCTGGGTTGCTTTTCCTGCTATTTGAATTTTGTTAATTAATTAGTTGTTATCTTTTAATAACCGCTATTCTTAATATAATCCTTTATAGATAAATTTTCTTTTTCTCTTTCGTGAAATAATTGCCCTTGATCCCCGAGGATACGATCCCGATTCACCATTAGCTATAGTAGTGAGTAGGTTTATTTTTGACCGCCAATGACAGCGATCAATGGCCCCATAGCCCTTCGCCCAGTGGGGGATGGACATTCTGGGACCATTTCCCCCAGCCTCTGGTCAACGAAGGTTTCTACTTGTCGCCATCGACCATTTCACCAAATGGGTGGAGGCCGAGGCGCTGGCAAAGATCACCGAGAGCAAGGTGAGATCCTTCTTTTGGAAGTCCATCATCTGTCGATTCGGGCTGCCCCACACCCTTGTCACTGACAATGGCCAACAATTTGACAATGCCCCCTTTAGAGAATTATGTGCCGAGTTAGGCATCTACCAGTGATTCACCTCTGTCGGCCATCCACAAACAAATGGAGTGGCTGAGGTGACAAACCGCACCATCCTTCAAGGGCTCAAAACGCGGCTGGATGACTTCAAAGGAAGATGGATAGAAGAGCTCCCTAATATGCTGTGGGCCTAGCACATGACACCACGGGCTTCCACTAGATAGACCCCCTTCAGTCTCGTGTTCAGGTCCGAGGTGGTCATCCCCATGAAAATCGGCATCCCGAGTCCTCAAGTGGAGTCATATAATGAGGAGGACAACCCAAACCAACTGCGGGCCAGCCTCAATCTTGTCGAGGAGGGACATGACTAGGCATGACTCAGGATGGCTACTTATTGCCAGAGATCCACCAGGTACTACAACGCTCATGTCCGCCCTAAGGCATTCCTTCCAGGGGATTTGGTTCTCAGGCGAGCCGAGGTCTTAAGGCCAATGGAAGGAGGCAAGCTATCGCCCAACTGAGAGGGGCCTTACCGGATCATGGAGGCCCTACATCACGAAGCATACCGAGTCGAAGGGCTCCATGGGACCCCACTCCCCCGCACCTAGAATTCGGACAATATCCGTCGGTACTATCAGTGATGAACACAACCAGCTGATCTTAAGTTTGAGCACCTCATCCTTTTAGCTTATTGAAATAAAGATAACTTTCAATATCTCAGCCCTTTTTAGTTAATAAAGATATGTTCAAATATCTTGTCTTTTTAGCCAAAGCCTAACCTCAGTCGACACCTAAAGCCCGAGGCTAGCTCGATACCAAAGCCTAACCTCGATCGACACCTAAAGCCCGAGGCCAGCTCGGCACCAAATCCCGACCTCGATCGGCACCTAAAGCCCGAGGCCAGCTTAGCAACAAAGTCCGACCTCGGTCAACATCTAAAGCCCGATGCTAGCTCGACACCAAAGTCCGACCTCAATTGGCACCTAAAGTCTGAGGCCAGCTCAGCACCAAAGCCTGACCTCGGTCGGCACCTAAAGCCTGAGGCCAGCTTGGCACCAAAGCCTACTGCAAAATCAACATCCAAGATCGACCTCCAGTCTTCACAAAGGCCAATTCCAGAGCCAGCCTTAGCACTCGCTCTGGGATCCACTCCGGCACTACAATTAAGCATTGTCCCGAGCACACTTACAGCGAATAGACGAGTATTCTGACCTCGCCGAAACCGATGCAACCCTATCGGGGGTCCTACAAGTGCGGACTAAGGGAGGAACGTGCTACACAGAGCTAAGTATTCGAAGAAATTTTTCAAAGGTTAAAAATTTCAAGAAAAGACATCATCTTCATTACTTGTCAAATGTCTACAAAATGTTGACTCAAATCGGAATTTGCTACAATGGTAAGGAAGGTAAAAAAAAAAAAAGTACAGAAGGAGGCTCTCAGGCATTGGTCGGTGAGGATCCACCACTAGTTGGCCCCTCTGACTCCTCTCCGGTATCGGGCTCGAGATCACTAAGGCTCGCGATGTCGGAAACCCTCGTAGCCTTCCCCTTGCCATCTCGGAAGCCCTGGAAGTAGGCATCCATGGAGGTCAGACTGTTGGCTCTCCTAGGATGAGGTGGGGTCTCATGATCAGACTCAATGTGGGCCTCACGGGCTTCTTCTAGGATGCCTAACCTAGTTTCGACTTGATCGAACTTGGACCCTAATTTAGCTTCAGATTGCTTGATGTCTTGGTTCATTCGGGCTAGTTGTTCAGTGATGATTCTTAAATGATCCTCAATATTTTGATTAGTCATGGGTTCAGCCTATAATGGAGATGGTGACGAGCGAAAAGATGCTCCTGATCTAGTGCACATGCAAGCACAATCAACCATATAAGACTCAACTGACTCGGACTATGGTATGCTAGACCTAGTCATCCATAGTAAAGGATTTGGCATAACACAAGCCAATCTAATAGTAACTCTTTAATTGGCCAATTGGGATAGGTGGAAGGGGGAGAGGCTTGTCCCGCAAATTGCAAGTGCCTAATTAGAATAACTCCAACTCTTCACTTAAGTCGTTTGACATTTGACCTCCCTTCTAGACACCAATTTCAGAGCACACGCCAGATTGATTTGTACTAGTCTCCTCTAGTACACTAGACCGACTGTTGGTGTCCCTAGCCCTCTGGGCAAATGTTAATTAAGTTGCTACTCAGTTTTAGATTAGAGGCTTGGGATTGGAATGCACTGGTGGTTGTTTTGGGCCAAGAAAGGGGTCTCAATTTCTCCCTTATCTGACATTAATGAGAGCCCTTAAGAGTAATTTAATGCAGATGAATGACATGCAAAACACAAACCCTAATCTTGAAATATAAATAGCAATAAATCTTAGAATTTTTTTTCATATATCGAATTAAATCCTCAAAATTAACAAAAAATACCTTCAATTATATTAAATCTAGATAAATAAATTTCATAATTTTTTAATGTGTATGCAAACAGAAATAATTTGATTAACAAAAATCTCAGGAATTTTCATATTTTCTATAAATAATCAGGCATGCAATTAATTCACATATGAATTAAATTCTTAAAAAATACAAAAAATACTTTAAATTAAAATAAATCTAAAAAAATAAATTTTGTTATTTTTTGATATGTATACAGGCAAAAATAATTCAATTAACAGATGATATACTGATAATAACGTGAATTAAAAATCAAGCCCTAACCATGCTCTGATACCAAACTGATGCAGGACCGATTTGCATACAAGTAAATTTTATATGATTAATGATTGCAGTTGATTAGTCTTCCGAAGTAATAGCCTAAGAGGGATTCAGAAAAACTCATGGTAACTTTGCACACAAAATAGTTACATAGAAAAGTAAAGAAGAAAGATCGCTGAGGCTAAGAAGCCCCGGTAGGGCTTGCTCTCCTTCAATAAAGTTACTAGTAGATTAAAGGGGGTATACCTGGCATGAAGAAAAGATTAAAGTCCTGAAGGAGTCGCTTTGCCTGGCAGATGTGCTCTAGATGACCAAACCTCGAGCCTACGGATCTGCGGTCAAGTGTCTGCTGATGTGCTCTAGATGACCAAGCCTCGAGCCCACGGATCTGTGGTCAAGTATCTGCTGACGTGAATGATGATCATCTTGAATCCTAGATTCATAGTTACTAAAGGATTTGCAAGATCACCATACAAGGGCTAAATAAAAAAAAATCAAAATAAAGGTAAAGAGATGAAGAAGAAGTGGAGAAGGAGGTGGGAACGGCCGAGAGTCCTTGGGCGTTCCCTCGATGGGGCAAGGCGGTGGCTAGGGCTCTTGAGCGACTGCTTGGAGGGGTGCAAGGGATGGCTAGGGTTTGGGGCATCCACTGGTGGATGGCAAGAAGGCGGCTAGGGTTTAAGGTTGGACGACTTGGATGCAGGTATGCACAGAAGCAAGAATACAAGAACACCAAAGAAAATATAACTCAAAATAACTGATTGATTGTATTGATTGATTGAAAGGTTCGATCATTTTTTTATACAAGAGGGTCTCTTTTATAGGATAAGAGACTTGGGGCCAAGTAAATACAAATATGGAAATAAAAAGAGGCGCCCCTTTTCATGAAAGAAAATTCAAATAATTTTAAAATTGATGCCCACTTTCTTCCTAAAATATGAATTAATTAGCGCCCTTTGAATTTGAATACATGAAAGAAAATTTAAAATTTAATAATTTGGGGTGGCCATATTGGGCGTCCTTCACTTGCTTCTTTGAGCTGAATTCAGGATTAAAATTTTTAAAAGAACTGGAGGGCAATATGGGCATATGCAATTTAGGGTTGAAAATTTAAATCTGGACGACATGTATTTAGGCGTCCCTTCATTGCTTCTATGTGTAGGCTTTGTCTTCTTCTCCTATATGGTGTCTCTTCTTGTAAGCTAAATAAACTTACTACATGACTCACATTAAAATAAACTGAATTGGACGGAACTCAAATTAAAATAAACTGAACTGGACGAGACTCAAATTAAAATAAACTAAACTTAATTTTTCAACTCAAGACTTGAATCAAAATTAATCAGATATCTACAGAGGGTTAAAATCCTCTACATGATCCTAATGCCCGCACCATTGATGCTTAAGTTAACAGAGAGAAGGTGAAAGGAAAGCCAAGGAAAAATTTTGTTGCCTTAAGGTGTACAAAGAGTGCAATGATAGAGGAGAAAGAATAAGAGATCCTTTGCTTTCATGATTTTTAGGATAGAAAAGATTATATATACAGTTGAGGTCTTGCCCATATCCAAATAGACATTTCTTTTATAGATGATATTCTAATTTGATAATGAGACTATATTGATTGTTTAGATTATGGCCATATGTTTTGCTATAATTGGCTTGAACCCTAGATGGAATAGTATGAACTACTATGGCAGTAGAATGGTTGATGGCTTCATAGTTTAATTGAAAGAAATGTGGTCCTACTTTTTCAATTGCATGTTATCAGCTAATTTTTCAGATACGTCCTCTCATGTTACCTGTCAAGCATATTGCGAGTGATGCCGATATAAGATAGGTTGCCACGTGATATTCAGTAAAAACTATAGAAGGGTTTAGCTTCATCATAGTTTATTAAATAACTTATTATATATATTTTAAAATAGTTAAAAAGGAAAAAATATCTTGCCTTATCGATCATGTAAGGCTGTGTTTTTAGATAAAGACTCAATTAGAACATTTATTGGTATTAATAATAAAAAAATTATTTAATCATCATTACATTTTATTTCTTAATATATAAAAAGATTGAGTGTTGAATCTTCTGTACAATAAAAATGTGGTTATTAAAGCATGTCATTTATTATAAATTACTATATCTGCATATTGCTTTTCAAATTATTTCAAGAAAGGAAAAAAAACCATATCAATATGCGATTATTATATGCTACTTATTGAATAAATTTAATGCACACAAAAAGAAATTCTAATACACATCCTTCATGACCCTACAAATTTGTGACAAGCTCTTTCATTAATTATAACATTAAAATTTATATTACTAAAAATGGTACGATGAGTTGCTCTACATGACGTTGGTCACATTAAACAACCAAATTATGGTAGACCCGGTTCAGCTCGCTTCAAGGGCACGCATCCAGCGATCCAATCCCTGCCTCCGATCTCGCTCTCTCTCCGCGTGACGCGGGGTAATCATATCCCTTCCAAGCCCGTACACATCAAGCGTCCATATCCTCACATGCGGTGACCGTAACCACAGTAGTTACAATAGGCACGCACGCACGCGCTCGCATCACGCTTTTCCTTCCCGAGTCCCCTCACCGGCTTTCCGTTCTCTGCTCCGATCTCCATTTCCAGCGATGGCGAAGCAGCAGGTCCCTGCGGTCGCCGCGTGGGCCGTGGCGGCGGTGGCGCTTGCTTTCTTCCTCCCGGGGGCGGTGAGAGGCGTGCGCGACGTGAAGGTGGAGGCCGACAAGGGGTTCGTCGTCCAGGGCCGCGTCTTCTGCGACACTTGCCAGGCCGGCTTCGAGACCCCCAAGACCACCTACATCGCCGGTAAGATCTCATCGCCACGGCCGCTCCCTTCTGCCTTTCGGGCTTAATTTTGAACTACGGCCGTCGGATCTCGGGCGGTCTACCTGCCGGATCCGATAGGAAACGCGTTTTTATGATACTGCGTGTAGTATTTTGCTGGGAAACGGATTAGGGTCCTCTTTGTTGTCGTTTCCGCTTCGTTTAGCTTTTCATTTGTGTATCCATAGAGGAATAACTATATGCGTCAATCTTCTTGGAATTGCTTTAGCTACGTTTGATGGAATATGCGCTCCGCTAGCAGCTTCCTCCTTGTTGAGGGTAAAGTTGGTGTTTTGCAGAATAAAGTGGAATAAACTGAAAAAAAAAATAGAGGTTTGTTCAAGAAGAGTACGTAGTTTAAATTTTGAATCCAGATACCATTGGATCGGGTTTGGATGTGTTTGTTGCTAATTTACGTGTCTGTTTGTTTTGTTCATTAGGGGAAAAAAAAAAAAGGTCTAATGTCTTCTTAAAACCTCAATCGACCTTTTTCTGTTCAAAAAAAGACCCGGTCAACATAAGTTACAAGCTGCATTTCTTTCCATGATGATGGGACTTCACTGCTTTTCCACTAGTGTTCCGTAGGTAATTCTTTCATGGTAACTATGCGCATAAATTTAAGTTATAAGTATATCACATAATTTTTTTCTACCGAATATAAAATTAAATTTAAGGTATTACAATAAAATTAAAATCTTATAACGTTTAAAGCCCATATGATGGCTCATTTAACTTAGAAGCGAATTAAAATCATGTGACTTAAAAATTAAAATAAAAATTAATGAGCAGCAAATAGATTTAAATTATAATATATAATATTTTTTATTTAATATAAAATTAAATTTAAAGTATCACAAGAAGATAAAAATGTGTTATGGGTTTATAACTCAAGTTCATATTTATTCATTAGCTTTCATTTAAGTTTTTGGGTTATATAGTTTTAATCTACTAACAAAATTAATTAAACTAGTTAAACTAGTAAATGAGCTTGGGGCATTGTAGCATGTGAATTGATTCTTTAATTAAAATAGTTTAATTTGATCAAAATTAGATAAATTAATTTTTTTTAATTAACCTAGTGACGTAGCGTGAATCAGCGAAACTGGACTAGTTTTTCCATGTCCTTAAAATTTTTTTAATTGATATAACTTAAATTTTAGTTTTATTTTTTCTATACAAATTCCATTTACGAATTGTTTAACCTGAACCAATGTTGCCGGTTGGTGAGCTGGCTTATATAGTTTTTTTTTTAAAGCTTTGCCATGCTGGCATGGTGAGAACTTACACACATTTTTAATTTCTTTTATACAAGTTTTAAACATGATTTACATAAAAGAATGTTTGCATGGATTTGTTTGATGCCAGAATACATTGAAGAAGTTGTGCAACAAATTCAATTATTTAATGTTGATCATTGCATAATAGTCTTGGGCCTGAGTATGGCATGGAGGCTAGGCGAGCATAGGGTCTTTGCTAGTACGTTTATGTTGGCCATAGACAAGGTGCGGGTATCATCTAAATCTATCTTGCATTTGAATGTAGATAAACAGGAAAAATTCTTGATATCCATACATTGTCTTTTTAGGCAGCAAAAGTATACAAATGAATTCAGACAATTACATGAATTCTTCTATGGGCAATGTTGGCCATGAAAAGGAAGGACGTCCCTCGTTTTCGGCCGAGAACAACGGTGAATCGTCAGATGATGGAGGCTACCAGATGATGGAGGCTACCTTAGTCTCCAGTGTATTCGGAGGTTCATCCAAGTGGATTCGGGCTAAAAGACAGCGTGCGTTCTTCTGTTCCTTCTTTCTTTCTTTTTTTTTTTTCATAAATTGCAACGGAGGGCGTGAACGGGGGGGGGGGGGGGGGTGGGGTGGGGGGGGGTAAAACAAATTACGATGGCTGCCACTGGTGCTGGTGGTAGAACGGAGGGAATTCTTTGGATCCAGAGCCGTGGGAGTAAGAAAAATAAGAGAAGAAAAAAAAAAAAAAAAAAGGTAATATAGGAGACCGTATCTTTCGATGACGCAATCTTTATATCCCTATTATTTTCTTATGATTGTTTCTCAAGTTCAGGCAAGGAATTTTGAGACTTGAATATTTATTATTTTATAGTGGATCTTCTTCTCTGGTTTGTCCGTGATTTTTTTTTTTATCTTGAAGGGATTTTTTATAAATTTTGGTGTTTCTATGTTATTGTGTGGTTATGCATTTTATTTATTATTCCGCTACTTATTATGGTCTGCTAGTATTTGTTCGCATACGGATTCTTTCCATATCAGAGCATGGTTCAGTCTTGAAGTTTTGTGTGCGAGCATGGAGGCCGGTAAAACAATTGGATGATATGAAAACCAATGATGGAGGACCTCTTGTATTGCAAGGATCTATATGGACCTTTGGAAAGGGTCAAAGCAAAGCCTGTTACAATGACAGATGATGCTTGGATCATGTTAGATCGGAAAGCAGTCGGTTTTATTCGGTGGTGGTTGGATGATAGTGTCTTTCACCATGTTTCCACTGAGACTTCTGCAAACTCTCTTTGAAAAAGTTAGAAAGTCTCTATGAGAGAAAAACAGCTGGCAACAAGGCTTTCTTGATCAGAAAAGTGTGCTTCTATTGCTGAGCATTTGAATGAAATGCAGAGTATTATAACCAGTTATCCTCTATGAAAATGTCTCTTGATGATGAGTTGCAGGCATTGTTACTTCTCAGTTCATTGCCAGAAAGTTGGGAGACACTGGTAGTTTCCCTCAGTAAGCACCAGATGTTGTCACCATGAGTCAAGTAACAGGCAGTTTGTTGAATGAGGAGTTGAGGAAGAAGAATTCAGTAACTCTCATATTGATCAAAGTCTAGAAATAGAGACAATTCATACAAGGGTAGAAGCAAATCAAGGTCAAGAAAAGATATTACTTGCTATAACTGTGGTGAGAAAGGGCACTACAAGAATCAGTGTAAGAAGCCTAAGAAGAGTAAGGAAAAGAGAGAAAAGAAGTAGAGCATAAGGAGAATATCACAGCTACTGTGCAGAGTGATGATTATTTGATTTTGTCTACTTCTGATGGTATCTTCTCATGTGAGTGTCAGAATCATGAGTGGGTGATTGACACAGGTGCTTCTTATCATGCTACACCACGGAGGGAGTTTTTTTCTACATATAAGACTAAAAATTTTGGTGTTGTCAAGATGTAAAATCAAGGCACAGCAGACATCATTGGCATGGGTGACATCCACATGAAGACCAATCTTGGCTGTAAGTTGGTGCTCAAGGATGTAAGGCATGTAGCTGACTTGAGGCTAAATTTAATCTCAGTTGGAAGACTTGATGATGAAGACTTTGATAGCAGATTTCATAAAGGGCAATGGAAGCTCAGTAAAGGTTCACTTGTTGTAGCCAGTGGGAAGAAATGTCACACTTTATACAGGTTGCAGGCTAAAGCTTATGGTGAACAGTTGAATGTTACAGAGAACGACTTCAGCATGGAGTTGTGGCATAAACGACTGGGACACATGAGTGAGAAGGGGCTGCAAGTTTCTTTCCAAAAGAGAAGTTCTACCAGACTTCAAAGGTGTACATACATCTGAAGCCATAGACTAGTTGCTTTATCTAGAAAAATGCATATTTGGATCGTATCTATACAGATGTTTGTGGTCCTCTGAGGACAAAAACTCCTAGTGGATCAGTTAATGTTCTAGGCATCAGTGGTGCACTTTATTTTGTCACTTTTATAGATGATTTTTTCAGAAAAGTTTGGGTCTATGGTTTGAAGACTAAAGATCAGGTTATTAATGTCTTCAAAGAGTTTCATGCCAGAGTTGAAAGAGAGACAGGAAAGAAACTGAAATGTATAAGGTCAGATAATGGTGGTGAGTACACAGGGTTATTTGATAATTATTGCAGATCACATGGCATTCAACATGAGATGACAGTTCCTGGTACTCCTCAGCATAATGCAATTGCAGAGAGAATGAACCGCACCATCATGGAAAAGATCAGATGTATGCTTTCACAGTCCAAGTTACCTAAAAGATTTTAGGATGAGGCATTGAAGACAGTGATGTTGATGTAATAAACTTGTCACCACTTGAGAAACTGGATGGTAAGAAAAGAATGTGCTTTGCTTGGTTACTCACATGATGAGTTTGGTTATAGACTTTGGGATCCAGAAAAGCAGAAGGTATTCAGAAGCAGAGATGTGGTATTTTTTGAAGATCAAACCCTTCAAGACTTCAAGAAGGAGGTGTCAGTCAAGTCTTCTGCAGGAGGATTAACAGACTGTGATCCAGTTACTCCTCTAGTAAATCAGGGTGATAGGGGAGATGTGCAAGAAAATAGTGCAGGAGCAGATATTAACTCACCTGTAGGACATGTTGAGCAGGAAGGAGATCAGGAGCAACCTCCTACAGAGCCTCAGCTGAGAAGATCTATCAGACAACGTCAACCTTCCAAAAGGTATTCTACAGATGAATATATAATGCTTACTGATGCAGGTGAACCAGAATGTTACCAGGAGGCAGTTGAAAGTGAGCAGAAAAAGGAGTGGTTAGTAGGTATGCTGGAAGAAATGGATGCCTTACAGAAGAACCACACATATGATTTAGTGGAACTACCAAAAGGAAGGAAGGCTTTAAAGAACAAGTGGGTTTCTAGGTTTTTTTTCTCCTATTGTTAAAATGTCTTCAATTCGTGTTGCTCTAGGTATTGCTGCTAGTCTAGACTTGGAGGTTGAGCAGTTAGATGTGAAGACAGCTTTTCTTCATGGTGATTTGGAGGAGGAAATCTATATGGAGCAACCAGAAGGCTTCAAAGTCAAAGGTAAAGAAAATCTTGTCTGCAGATTGAAAAAAAGCTTATATGGGCTGAAGCAAGCTCCAAGGCAGTGGTACAAGAAATTTGATTCATTTATGGCTGAAAATGGATACAAAAGAATGGCTTCAGATCATTGTGTGTATATCAAATGGTTTAGTGAGGATTTTGTCATACTCCTACTTTATGTTGATGACATGCTTATTCTTGGGAAAGATATGTCTATGATTGACAGGTTGAAGAAGGAGCTGAGCAATTCATTTGAAATGAAGGATATGGACCAGCAAAGCAAATACTGGGTATGCAGATTTTTCGTGATAGAAGAATCAAGAAAATATGGTTGTCACAGGAAAAGTACATTGAGAAGGTATTGGATAGGTTCAGTATGATCAATGCAAAGCCAGTTGGTTCTCCTCTTGCAGGTCACTTCAGGTTGTGCTCAGAGCAAAGTCCTTCAAGTGATGAGGAGAAGGAGAAAATGAAGAAGGTTCCTTACGCTTCAGCAGTCGGAAGTTTGATGTACGCGATGGTATGTACGAGGCCAGACATCGCATATGCAGTGGGTGTTGCTAGCAGATTTCTTGCAAATCCAGGGAAAGAGCATTGGGCAGCAGTGAAGTGGATCTTCAGATATCTCAGAGGAAGCTCCAAAGTTTGTTTAAGCTTTGGGGGTGGTCCAGCTGTGCTGATTGGTTACACAGATGCAGATATGGCGAGAGATATTGATACAAGGAAGTCCACATCAGGTTTCATACTTACTTTTGCAGGGGGAGCTGTGTCATGGCAATCCAGATTGCAAAGGTGTGTAGCTCTCTCTACCACAGAGGCAGAATATATTGCTGCTACCGAGGTCTGTAAGGAGATGCTGTGGATGAAAGAATTCTTACATGAAAAATTATGTGGTACATTGTGACAGCCAGAGCGCCATCCACTTGTGCAAGAACCCAACTTTTCATTTCAAGTCAAAGCATACCACTGGATTCGAAATGTGTTTGAAGAGAAGCAGTTACAGCTTCAGAAAATTCACACAGATGAAAATGGGGCAGACATGTTGACAAAGACCTTATCAAAAGAAAGGCAAGAGATATGCCGACAGCTGGTCGGCATGATTTCACACTAAGGAAGCATGAGACAGCCTCCCTTATGGGCTGAAGGGGGAGGTTGTTGGGCCCATGGCCCACTTATTCAGCCCATTAGGGCAAAAGGGAGCGCTAACCTGGTTTTTCTGTTCCTTCTTTCGTTCTTTCTCTTTTAAGGAGCAGTGGAGGAAGCATGTAGCAGGTATTTTCTAGGAGTGGAAAAAGAAAAGGGCTGCTGCTTGGTGCTTGACTACGTGGGAGGACTTCTTCAGGAATCCAGAAGCTGGGAGCAAGAAAAACAAGAGAAGAAGAGAAGGGAAAGAAATAAGGAGGTAACGCAGGAGACCGTATTTTTCGGTGACGTAATCCTTATATCCCTATTATTCTCTTGTGATTGTTTCTCAAGTTCTGGCAAGGGACTTTGAGACTTGGATATTTATTATTTTATAGTGGATCTTCTTCTCTGGCTTGCCCGTGGTTTTTTTTTTCTTTATCTTGAAGGGAATTTTCTTTTTTTTTGTGTGGGTGTGCATTTTATTTATTATTTCGCTGCTTATTATGGCCTGCTAGTATTTATTTGCATACGAATGGATGCATGCTGTTGGCCATGAGAAGGGAGGACGCACCTCATTCTCGGCATCTAAGTAAGGCAGCCGATCATTTGACGATGGAGGATATCGGAGTTTTTAGTGTGTCTAGTTGAAGAGAAGGAAGTTGAAGGTTTGCCAGAGTGGAAGGAAGGAGCGCGTGGGATGATTTCTATTCACTCTCTCTTCCTTTATTCTTTCGAACAGGGGCTCCACCTCTTCACCACTTTGCAGGGAAGCGGTGGCCATGGGGGAGGACTTGGGTGGACGCATGACCTGGCACTAGGTGCTCAAGTGGTCATGAAGGTTTGGGTAAAACCGTGCTCTAGCGGTCATGAAGCTTTCACGCACAACTCGGCTCTCGTGTCTTGAGATAAAATCCCACCGCAGATGAATGCTTAGTTCTCTCTTAAATAAACAATTGAAATTCTGTCGGTGTGAAAAAAGAAATTGAATTTTCTTTTGGGTGCTTTGCAGGTGCGAAGGTGAGAGTAGAATGCCGATCTAGAGAGACTGATTCAATAGCATCCAGCTTTGATGGCGAGACCGATCACACTGGCACCTACAACATCCTTGTTACTGATGAGCATGAGCATGAGAAATGTGAGTCTGTGCTTGTTAGCAGTCCGGAGAAGGGTTGCGATAAGATCCTTGAAGGCTGGGAGAGGGCTCCGGTGTTCCTCACTCACAACAATGGCATTGCATCGGACAAAAGATTTGCAAACTCCCTGGGCTTCCGGAAGGATACCCCCGTGGAAGGCTGCGCTAAGCTGCTCCAGATGTATCGGGAAAACGAAAATGATAATTAAGAGAAACCAAAGAAAATAAAATCAGGTCCATAATATGTAGCAAGGATGTATGTCCGGTGGTGCTTCCTTTGCTGTCGTTATTGCTCGGCACTTTCTTTATTTTGTTTGCTTGACAATTAATAAATCTATCTAGCGCACCTCTCCTGGATTATATTTGTCATGGCATTTGCTACCGTCTCCGTCTGCTTTAGTTCAGCAGCGTAGTGACTCTGTAGTGGTTGCCACAGCCAGGAAGGATGGGCTTTGGCGGCAGATTTTGAGCAGTCTGGTGTTCGTTGAAAGCACACAGCTTTATTTTAGATGTCTTATTATTCTATTATTATTATTATTATTGCTGCTAAATTTTATTCTTCGGTTTAAGGATGATACACATCGGGATTCGGATAACATTCTTCTTTCCGGATGGACCTGCAAGATAGTCTTTACGTAGGAAGTATGGGGGTAATCCCTACGAAAAACCCTTCGATACTCAAGTTAGTGCAAACCCTTGGTAAACAGATGAGAGAAGAATGCTTTGACAGAAGGATCTTTCTCTCTGAGAGGGTTTCTCAGGAGTAATGGCCTTTTCTAGAGTTGCAAGAATATGAAAGCTCTTTTTTTTTCTTATCCGAAGGGTCTAGGGACATCGTATTTATGCGCTGTCAGGATGGTGAGTAGTTACTTGACTTCTTGGACGTATTTTAAAGAGTTGGCATCCGATAAGATCGGAATTCATCGGTTACGGGGATTGATAGTTGATTCGATAAGGCCGGAATCCCATCGGTTACAAGGACCAACAATTGATGAAGTTGACGGATGTTTTATCAAAAATTTGAAATCCTATTAATCACAGATGGAGTGCTGTATTTGGCTTACATTTCTATTTTGGTAAACTCACTCTGTAATCCTTGTGATCGGGGTGGTTTATCCTTCAAGATATCCGGTGTGGTTTAAAGCAGTTGAGGTGATGAGGATCGATCCTACCAAAGTATGAAGGTGGTTCAATCCTACTGAAGTTCTGAGATAGCTTGGCCCTGCCAAGGTACTGGATAACTCGGCCCTGCTGAGGTTCGGAGATTGCTGATGCAAGATCATCTCTCTTGAATGCTAGTGAGGGAATGGTGGTCTTCTTCTCCTTTTGTCGATAATTATCGGTCCCAAGGTGCCATCACTTGGCAGAGAATAAGCATTGAGGCCATGTCTCGTCGGACATGTATCGACGCTAGAGACTGAGGTAAATTGGGGTCGGTGCTGAGTCTGACTCTGGAGTCAGTGCCAACTCTAGAAGCTAAGACCGACTCTGGCGTCGATATCAAGCTCGACTCAAACTGCTATTGGACTATAGCTTCGTCAGTCAATTTGAACGTGGCTTGATCAACCACATCGAAGATAACTCGGCCCTTGATGCCATACATGCTTATTGATACGGTGATAAATTTTTTCTGCATCACATGTCCCTCACTCCCTAATCCGAAGCATAGGTTCGGACATAGGGAGTAGAGTCCCCAGATGGTTTTGTTCTCTACTTACAATAGCAATTGAAATTGCTCGGTTGCACCGAGGCTCAGAGAAATTTTTTACTTGGGCTATCCAAGGTACGAAGAAGGCTTGGCCGTGCCAAGGTTTGGAGGACTCCGATCGGCCTTGCCAAGGCTCGGAGGATCTTTTACTTGGCTATACTAAGGTACGGAGAAAAGATTTTACTTGACCCTACTAAGGTTCGAAGAAAACTCGACTGTGCTAAGGTACGAAGAAAGTTTTACTTGGCCCACCAAAGTACGAAGAAGGTTCGATCGTGCCGAGGTTTGGAGGATTTCGGTCGGCCTTGATGAGGCCCGGAGGATCTTTTACTTGGCCCTGCTAAGGTACGAAGAAATCTCGGTCATGCCAAGATTCAAAGGACTTCGGTCGACCTTGTCGAGGCCCAGAGGATCTTTTACTTGGCCCTGCTAAGGTACGAAGAAAAGATTTTACTTGGCCCTACCAAGGTTCAGAGAAAACTCTGTTGTGCTGAGACACGGAGAAAGTTTTACTTGGCCCAACCAAGGTATGGAGAAGGCTTGGCCATGCAGAGGTTCGAAGGACTTTGGTCGGCCTTGCCGAGGCCCAGAGGATCTTTTACTTGACCCTGCCAAGGTATGGAAAAAGCTCAGTCATGCCGAGGTTTGAAAGACTCTGGTCAGCCTTGCCAAGGCCCGAAGGATCTTTTCCTTGGCCCTGCTAAGGTTTGGATAAAGCTCGGTCGTGCTGAGGTATGGAGAAAGTTTTACTTGGCCTAGCCAAGGTACGGAGAAGGCTCGACCGTGCCAAGGTTCGGAGGACTCTGGTTGGCCTTGCTGAGGCCCAAAGGATCTTTTAGTTGATCCTACCAAGGTGCGGAGAAAAGATTTTACTTGGCCCTGCCAAGGTTCAGAGAAAACTCGGCCATGCCGAGGTACGAAGAAAATTTTACTTGGTCCAGCCAAGATACGAAGAAGGTTAGGCTGTGCCTAGGTTCAGAGGACTCCGGTCGGCCTTGCCGAGGCTCAGAGGATCTTTTACTTCCCTGCCAAGGAACAGAGAAAAGATTTTACTTAGCCCTGTCAAGGTTTGAAGAAAACTCAGCCGTGCCGGGGTATGGAGAAAGTTTTACTTGGCTCAACCAAGGTACGGAGAAGGCTCGACTGTGCTGAGGTTTGGAAGACTTTAGTCAGCCTTACCGAGGCCCGGAGGATCATTTACTTGGCCTTGCCAAGGTATGGAAAAAGAATTTTACTTGGCCCTTCCAAGGTTCAAAATTTTTTTTACTTGGTCCAGCCAAGGTACAGAGAAGGCTCAGCCATGCCAAGGATCGGAGAACTCCGATCGGCCTTACTGAGGTCCAAAGGATCTTTTACTTGGCCCTGCCAAGGTACAGAGAAAAGATTTTACTTGGCCCTGCCAAGGTTTGGAGAAAACTTGGCCATACTAAGGTACAAAGAAAGTTTTACTTGTTCTAGCCAAGGTACAAAGAAGGCTCGGCCGTGCTAAGGTTCGGAGAACTCTGGTCGGCCTTGTCAAAACCCAAAGAATCTTTTGCTTGGCCCTGCCAAGGTACGAAGAAAAGATTTTACTTGGCCCTGCCAAGGTTCAGAAAAAACTCAGCCGTGCCGAGGTATAGAGAAAGTTTTACTTGGCCTAGCCAAGGTACAGAGTAGGCTCGGCCATGACGAGGTTCGGAGGACTCCAGTCGGCCTTGCCAAGGCCCGAAGGATCTTTTACTTGGCCCTGCCAAGGTACGAAGAAAATATTTTACTTGGCCCTGCTAAGGTTCGGAGAAAACTTGATCGTGCTAGGGTACAGAGAAAGTTTTACTTGGCCCAGCCAAGGTACAGAGAAGGCTAGGCCGTGCCAAGGTTCGAAAGACTCTGGTCGGCCTTGCCGAGGCCCGAATGATCTTTTACTTGGCCCTGCCAAGGTATGAAGAAAAGATTTTACTTGGCCCTGCCAAGGTTCAAGGTTTAGAGAAAACACGACAGTGTCAAAGTACGGAGAAAGTTTTACTTGGCCTAGCCAAGGTATAGAGAAAGCTCGGCCGTGCCAAGATTCGAAGGACTCTGATCGGCCTTACCGAGGCCCAGAGGAAGGACCCATGGGTCAATGATCTGGCAAGATCTGCCTTTCATCTACAACTCAAGGAAGATTATTATTCAATAAGAAATATTTGAATGAAAGAGTGAAGTTTTATTGCAATGACCAAAGTGGCTCAGTTTAGACATACTTCATTGGTAATATGCTCGGGGTTTATCCGAGTTCCATGTTTTGGGGTACTGTGTCCCTTAAAGGTCTTTATTGCTCGAAGGTGATCCGAGTTCCATATCTTGGAGGTATTGTATCCCTTGGAGGTCTTCATTGCTCGGAGGTGATCCGAGTTTCATGTCCTAGGGGTACTATATCCCTTGAAGGTCTTCATTTGAAAAGGCGAGCCCCTCACACTGAGCCCTTGTAGGCCAGTTCTCCTCTTCGTTTGGTCGTCCCTGGGAGGAGTCCACCATAGTAATCATATTAACATTACCAGTAACCGTGGGTTCGGCGGGGGTAGTTGTCGAAGCTCTGATGGACGTTCTACTTTGTGGGCTGCTTCGGGGTGTATGGATTGAACCTCTGTGCCAAACTTCTGGCGTGCTTTCTTGGCGGTAAGGCCTTATGGAGATGAGGCAGGCTCGCAGGGCTAGTCGGTCGGTTCTTTTTGAAGTCTTTTTTCTTCTTCTTCTTCTTGAATTGTTCTGCTCAGGCTGACCATCTTGATTCTACGACCCTGGCATACTTGTCTGCCAGAGCCATCATATTGAAGAGGTTCTTCGAGTAGTTGACTTTCAATGTTAAATAGAAGTCCCCCTCCTTTGACACTCCGTCTGCTAGGGTGGACATGGCCACCTCGTGGTTGAGGTGGTCAACTTCTAGCATGGCCGTGTTAGGTCAAGAAAACTTCTCAAGGACTCCCCCTCTCGCTGCTTGACTTCGGAGAGGGAGTCGGATCTTCTTCTGTGGTGATGGTTGCTAACGAACTGGTTGATGAATAGGTGACCCAGTTTGTTGAAGAAATCGATGGAATTCAGCTTCAAAGTGTTGAACCACATTCTTGTGGACCCCCCGAGAGTGAAGGAAAAGGCCCGATATAGGATCGCATTCGATGCTCTATAGAACATCATAATTGACCGAAAGCTACTTAAGTGGTTGTTAGGGTTGGTGACCCCATGGTATGGCTCGATGATGGGAAGCTTGCCATAGGACGAGATCACCTCTTGCATGATCTTCTTGATGAAGGGTATACGTTGCTCCACCTTGGGTTGAGGATGGGGCGCCTGCTTGATGATGTCTAATTCCTGATGCAACTCTTGGCAAAACTACTGGCGCATCTTCTGCAATTGTCATTGCACCCCATTATCCCGAATAGTAGAAGAGACGGGGCGGGGGATCGCGGCTGTAACGTCGAGTCATGGCGAGAGAATATGGGGATAAGGAACGAGCCCGATGGAATTTAGGCAGGCTCCTATCTTTGCCCTTCTAGGGAGGCAGTTCAACTCCTTCATGGCCAGTCTACCAGGGGAGGCTCATGGCCTCGAATGAATTGGGTGGAAGAGCCACCGACAGAACAGAGTGGCTATTCCACTAGGAAGCTGTTGAGTGGGCGCAGCTGAGAGAGAAACTTTAGAAAGTCTCTGCACCAGTTGTGACAAGCTTGAACTTGTTGGACCAGCATGACAAACTGGTCCTGGATGACCGAGGCTACTGGCGATGGAGGAACTTCGGTTGGTGATAGCTGTGAGGGCATTGTATTGTCTGTACGATCAGGTCTTTGAGAGATGGCCTGATCAAGAGCATCTATGGTTGCTCTCTTGCGGTTGCTCTCTTGTGGTTGGCCATTTAGGAGGACTTCCTTCTTGTTTGGAATCTTGTCTCCTTGATTACAAGTTTTAATGAGACTTGAGGCCCTTCCTCTAGTGCCAATATGGTGTTGCTGAATTTTGTTCTCCGGCTTGGGGACGGTGCATGTCAGAATCCAGATAGTGCTCTTCTATCTGGATGGACCTACAATGCAATCTTTACGTAGGAAGCACAGGGGGTGGTCCTTGCGAAAGACCCTCCGATGCCTAAGTCAGTGAAAACTTTTGGCAAACAGATGAGAGGAGAAGGCTTCGACAAAAAGATCTCTCTCTCTAAGAGGGTTTCTTAGGAATAATGGCCTTTGCTAGGGCATCGTATTTATGCGCCGCTAGGATGGTGAGTAATTACCTGACTTCTCGGGCACATTTTAGGGAGTTGGCATCCGTAAGGCCGAAATTTCGTTAGTTACGGCGATCGGCAGTTGATGAAGCTGACGGACGCTTTATTGGGAGTTTGAAATCCCGTTGATCACGGATAGAGTGTTATATTTGGCTCCCATTTCTATTTTGAGAAGCTCACTCCGCAATACTTGCGATCGGGGTAGTTTATCCTTCGAGATATTAGGCATGGTTTGAAGCAGCAATGTCACTTACATTGAGGGAATGAAGGTCGATCTTGCCAAGGTATGAAAGTGGTTCGGCCTTACCGAGGTACTGAGATTGCTCGGCACTATCGAGGTTCTGAGATAGCTCGGTCCTGCCGAGGTACAGGATAACTCGGCCCTGCCGAGGTTCGGAGATTGCTGATGCCAAATCATCTCTCTTGAATGCTCGTGAGGGAATGGTGGTCTTCTTCTCCTTTTATAGATAATTATCGGTTCCAAGCTGCCAGCACTTGGTAGAGAATAAGCAGTGAGGCCAGATCTCGTCAGACATGTACCGATACCGAAGATCGAGGTCGAATCTGGGGTTGGTGCTGAGTTCGACTCTGGAGTCGGTGCCGACTTTAGAGGCTGACACTGACTTTGGCGTCAGTGCCGAGTCGACTCTGATTGTCTGTTTGACTATAGCTTCATCAATCAATTTGAACATGACTTGATCAGCCACATCAAAGATAACTCGGCCTTTATTGCCGTGCATACTTATTGATGTGTTGATAATTTTTTTCGTATCAATTATTATTATTATTATTGTTATCATCATTGTTATTGTTATTGTTATTCCTAAAGCATTGTTCCTTTGTATGCCGGACGGATATGTTATATCTTAATGCAGACGCTTAAGCTCAATATCCTGCGGGTTTCAGATTTGCGCAGCATACAAAATCTTACACAGTGAAAGGAACCTTTGCCTTGTCCCACTCTCATGAACGTTGAGCACCGGACTGAAACATTTCCGAAGTCTTACGCAAAGCGAATAGCTCCTAGGGTAATTGGTAAAGGGCCACTATTTTATCCCTTCATCTCTATCTCCATCAATAGAACAGAAACTTTTTCATCCTTATCCCCATAGAAATTTTCTTTCCTACTGATCTTACTTTTTAATCAAATTTAGATTTTTATTTAGAAAGATTCCCATGCTGCTGAAGACAGCATTCCCATTAATCCTATTTTTTATATTAAAATATTTTTTAATTTTAATTTTTACTCATTATATTTTAAAAATAAAAATAAAATATCAAGTTTCATATAACAAATCAAACAAATATAAATAAATTTACTATAATTATAAATTTTGTAAGTTAATCCATAAAATATATATTAAAGTATAGCCTCAAAGAGCATAATAAGATAAGTTGATGCTACGATCTATTTTATAAGAAATAAATATATCTAATAATAAGTCTTAATAAATATTAAAAAAAAAGAACATATGTAGTTTTGAGTTATATATAAAGCTATATTTATAATATTAAAACAATATAATAATATTTAAATAGGATCTCGTAGGATGAGAATTGAAGATTTAGGAGTATTTTTTTATCTCTATTTCGTTCTTATTTATGAAAATAGAATATTTCTTCTCTTTGGGAGAAAAACCTTTCTCATCCTCACTCTGTTTGGAACGGAACGGATCCGACAAAGATAAGAGTGAATGAAAAAAAATTTCATCTCTTATAGAATTTTTGTTAGGTTTGACCTGACCTAAGTTGGCCTAGCAGAGCTCGATTCGATTTCAGTGTCTCAGAGAATTCTGATCATCTGGAGTTGTGAGCATTCTATTCGCCTCACGCATCTTAAATTCTCGACTAGACCAGTCTCGGTAGAAAATCCTCCCCAAAACCTTATTTTGTTTCATCTCCCTCTCCCGAAACTCAAAACCTCCATCCTACAAAGCAGTCTAGTTAAGAAATTCTCTTCAAAACTCTATGTTAATTCTTCTCGGGCTTTGACATGAGGTGGTGAGGCTGTAGGGGATCGAGGCAGAAGCAGTGACGAAGAAGGGATTAGAAAGCAGCAGCTGAGAGGAGGGCAGCAAATAATTAGGTTTATTGGGGTTTATCAAAATCAACTTTGATGGTAGTGTTCAAGGTAGTCTGTCTGGTCCGGCTTTTGTGATCTGTGGCTCGGATGGATCGATGCTTGCGGCTGATGGAGTTGGTTTTCTAGACCTTTCAATGCCGCTAGCTGAGTTGTATGCTACGTGGGCAGACATATCCTATGCTATCCGCAGTCTGGGCATTTACAGACTTATTATCGAAGGGGACTCTATTACCGTTGTTCACTGGCTCCGACAGGACTTGGGCGATCCTTTGCCTATCAACCCTTTGATATGCGACATCAAAACTATGCTCCATCATGTTTATAGTACCCAGATTCAGCATATTTATCGGAAGGCCAACTCAGCGACTGACTGGGTAGCTGCCCGGGCTACCCACCATTCCGGATCCTGGAACTGGCTACCGGATAACTTGTGCCCGATGGTTCTTATTCAGATTTTGTACTTTGATATATCGGGTTTGACTCATCCTATATTGGTGTGATCGCTGGTTTGTAACAAAAAAAAAAAAAAAAGAATTAGGCAGCTGAGAAGAGGTCCATCAAGACTCGAGAGTTTGGTGGGGACTCCGGAGTCTGGCGCTCTCTGCCTCTCTCTCTCTCTCTCTCTCTCTCCCTCTCTCATGGGCCAGATGTAGGGTCTAACCGGTCAAGTTTCGGTCAGATCGTGTGCCGATCCATTGACGCGTCCAGCCTGCCTTGGTTCTTTTCTTGGAAAAGTCTTTGTACATAATCTTCGATGCAGCAAGTTCTACGTGGACTGCACAATCCCTTCTTATTGGTCCATAATACGATGAGGTAAAAATACCATCCTAAATTTTAACGCGACGTGCATTAATACCTGTTTAATTTTTTTTTTTAATTTATGTACAAGCTATAGTACACATTTTCTAAATGGATGTCATAATTTTATAACTACGGTGTTGTAAATTTACAACTGGAATGTCGTAATTTTTTTTGGCTTTCTAAATGGGTGTAAGTTTGGAGTATCATCTTAAATTTTGACTTGACGTGCATTAATACCCATTCAGCTTTTTTAAAAAACTTGTATACAAACACGTTTTCTGAGTGGATGTCATAATTTTATAATTACGGTGTTGTGAGTTTACAACTAGGATGTCTTAATTCTTTTTTGACTTTCTTAATGAATGTTTAATTTTATAACTATGATGGGAACCCTCCTGAGGGCGGTGCTCCTGCCCCTTGCTCCCCTCCTCTGCCCTCGGCGGCGCGGCTCATGCCGCGGGTTACCTCCTCATGGCCGACCGGTTCTCCTGCCCCTTGCGGTTGCAAATGTTGTGATGCAGCCCGAGGCCAGACAACGATGATGGACACACAAGCCCGCTAAGGATAAGGCCTCGATGGCCCGAGGATTCGAGGGGCGACAGGACCTGGGGCCTCCAGCGAAACAAGTGGCATTGCAGCTCGGTCCGCAATGGACAAGTGCCCTGAGTGTGCTAGGGACCCTGCTTGGACCACCGCCGATGTATCCACAAGCTCGTAAGTTTACAACTGGGGTATTATCTTAAATTTTGCATTGCGTACATTAATATTCATTTAGCTTTTTTTTTTGGAATTTGGATACATACACGTTTTCTGAATGGGTATCGAATTTTATAATTACAGTGTCATAAATTTACAACTGGGGTATCATAATTTTTTTTGGCTTTCTGAACGAGTGTCGTAATTTTATAACTATGGTGTCGTAATTTTAAAACTGGGATATCATAATTTTTTTTTGTCGGGATATCGTAAAGTTGTCTTAACAAATTATTAATGAGTATCGTATTTATGTGGATCAATAAGAAGATGTGGTGCAGCCCACATAGGACTTGCTGCACCGGATGCTGCTGTGTACAAAGTCTTTTCCCTTTTTCTTTTGTTAGAGAATGATAAATAAAGAAAGAAAAATGGAAAAAATAAGGGCAAATGCCACTTTTTTTCGCTGTTTATCATAGCTATCAAAAAATTTGTTCCGTCTCGCAGCCAAATTCTGTGGGCCAACAATCTTCACGAAGCTTGTCTATTCGAGGAAAAAGAAAATAGAATCGATCTTGACGCTGAGGACCTCTACAATTACTTCATTCTCATTTGTTCTCCCATCACGATATTACCAAATCGTCCCAAGGTGTCCCATGTGGAAAGGGGATTTTTTTTAAAAAAAAAAGGCATTTTCCAAACTTTGCAACAACAATTATATCCACCACAATGAAAGCCCTCCACAGAACACTATCAATTTTACCAACCAGAGAACACCGCAATCATACCTAATTCATGAATATATTTGTGGTGTTAACATATTTTAACAATAAAAACTAAATTGAAATGAATAATGAAATTTAAGGGCATCTTAAAATGTTTTCATACTAAGAATCAAAGTAAAACGCCTTGAAGTTCAAAAGTTAAATATATATTTTAATCAAACTTGAAATATTATAAAATAATTATTTGCTCATTGGAAAATGCTGATCATCTCCTTCAGACCTATGTCTTACGGTTTTCTATGTCACTTTTATATAAACTTAATTTATCCAATACATTGGAACTAAACGAACAGCAGACATATTCCCAACCGAGTCATTGATTAGATTTATATTTAGCTAGGGCTGCTTGGTGGGCTAAGTTCGTGTGGTAGGGTAAACGGCATTTGAACATCCAGAGTTCACTTCAGGCATGGCTTGGGCTTTGCTGTTTGGATTTAGATCAGTGTTCCAATGTATATATAAATCATTTCTGCAACTGCTGATCTTGCCTTGCTACCCTGCAGCCTGAGATCTGGTCCCTTATTTTTTCCATTTTGATTTTTGTTTAACTGCAGTTCCATTGATGGATTGGACATTTGGACTGCATATATTTTAGTTGTTGTCATTGTTTTCGATAAATATGAGCATGGATCCGCTTTTCTTTGAACTTTCCTTGCTATGGGGATTTGGCAAGTTAGTTTCTTATATATATATATACATAGAGGCATTTAAAGCTTCCTCGCAATTCCAGTCCCTCCCAAGGAAGCCATTGCTCCATTTCTTTGGATTTGAGGTTAGTCGATATCCATTGAACTTGCATCTTTTGGATTCAAAGAAACTTAAGAAAAAAAATGCTCATCCTGTCTTTCTCATGCACGCTATTTGTGGCTGTTATGTTGGCGTGCTTGAAGGAAATAAACGCTTGAATTTTCGTTCACAGAACTTTTCAAGAGTCTTCTAAGGCACTCCCAACGGTTCAAAGATTAGTCCATACTCTGTACAGCAAGTCAAATTCAAGAATTTGGGTCCATTTGGACTATAAGATCCACTGTCTTTCTGTTGCACAGCCGGTCTGTTGCTAAGGTGTGGACAACTGGTGCTTCTATGTTGCATTCCTCTACCTTCACCTCCATTGTTTATTGCTTACAATACTGCTGCTGTTCCTTTATTTCCGTAGGTACTACTGCTACTGAGTTCTGCTATACATTATGCTCCTGTGATTATATTTTGGGGTGCCTCTTTTTGCTGTATATTCTTTGAACCTATCTGCATCTCTTTTCCTCACAATAAAATTCCGTTTGGCAGGCCATGCCTCCCTTTTCATCAAAAAGAAGGTCCGTGTTGTAATCTATTTTGTTGTCTACATTCAAATGGCATGCATTGTAGCTATGTTCTTTCTTCCTGCCGTCATGAGTAGGTTGATGAATTAAAATGGATGGAAACCGACATACGTGCATGAACATGCCTTGGTGTCACAATAGATGCAGAAAAATACAAATTTTAGTAAGGTTTTATTCATGAACCCAAATTTTGCTTTCAGGCATTCAGAGACATCTCAGCCTACGTGGTTGTTATGAGTATCTTCAGCCTTGCTTCATTCTTTGTCTACATATTAAAAATTGTAACCATCCTGGTATTAATACCAAAAATTATGTTGGTATTTAAAGGTACTGTTCAATGCACATCCTATACTAAGGCAACATATAAGAGCTTATATTGATAAGTATTTAGTCTTATATTTATAATATATAAAATAAATATTAAATACTTATACAAAATTAAGAAATTTTTAAAAATATTTTATGATTTATCTTTTTGGACGAGATCTTGAGTTATTACAAATGATTTCAGAGCGGCCTCATGTTATAACTCATATAGACTAAAGGACATTTTGCATATGGGTTCTTTTGGGACTGATTAGAGTTATGGTGTTTGTAATTATAATTAGATTTGGATTTGAATTCTTGGCCTACTAATGATGTTAAGGCTTAAACTAAAAGAGTACGTGAGAGTTTGTATTGGTGAACATTTAGTTGATAACAATTATCGCTCGAATAAATTATGAGTACTTGTACTGAATTAACAAGTTTAAATAATATTTTTTAAAATAAGGTCATAGGTTATTACATAAAATATTAATTCCTTTAATATTGGATGGAACAAGACATTATCATTAAATTTGAGTTTATTTGATTTATATAAAATCAAATTTTGGTATCATATTAATATTTTATTAATATGGTATTATATGATATGAATCAGCCTGTTAAATCTTTGCTCAAAACTCTTTACTAGCTTTTAGGGCAATCAAAGTAAGCCGAGAAGGAGATGAAAGATTCCTTAGGTTGGGCTTAGCTAAAATATAAATGAAAAACAAAAAGATCCAATCAGCGAAATCATCTTGTTGGCCCATTCAAGATGCAAGGCGCATGACACGATACATAAGCAGATAAAATTGTCCCTCACCGGCAGGACGAACATCAGATCCGATGGCAACACCGAATCTATGCTTTGCACCACTCAGTTCGTTCATCTATGCTTGACTTTATATTATTGATATTCCTTTTGTCTTGTAGGAAAGGCAAAAGGACCATTCTTTTTGCAATGGAGGGAGCTGTCTTCAGCTTTTATTTATTTTATTATTATTCTCCGTTTGATTTTGATAACGACCGCTGCCATGGTAAGATTGATTTCACTTCGTGATGTGCGAGTCACATTTTGGCCAACCCATTAAGCTCTCCGTTTGGAACAAGAACTTGGGCCGGGGATCAACATCACTTAGTTTTCATAGTATAAGATAGCTGAAAAACGAGGCCTTCGATGCATGAATGCATGCACCGGATGCGATGATTAGCCGCATGCCCATACAGACACGCGTGCCATGGTTCAATGGACCATGACACACCTCGCACATACGTCCGCACAGGCGTGCGGCCAATGTATGCATCCAGTGCGCCCTTCGTGCATCGCCTCCGGTACACGAAGACTTTTCCAAAATAACTGAGAGGCGGTGCACGAAGACTTTTCCAAGATAACTGAGGTCATTGGCAGCCCCAAACAAGACATAAGGCCATTACTTCCTCTTTCGATGGCTATAAATATGATGGTATTGTCTTGTTTAATAAGATAAAGTAATTAAATTTTATTTTTGAAGTTCACCAAGGTGCTCTTATTAAAGTTAATATTGGAGTTAATGCAAATAATGAAACTTTAATTAGATATTAGTTATCATGCTGACCATAAATTTTCTATGAACTTCTATCATAGTGGGTATGACCACAAATGGTTTGGATCAGATTTTATTTCTTCTTTTTTCTAAAAAAATTATCTTTAATAAATTAAATGCCATTACAAACAAAACAAAGTTGTGCTACTTGTCTTGTGAATTTTGAGAGTATGTGATAATGTATATGTGAGCTAGATTTGGCTACATTCAAATGTAGTCAAGTCTAAATCTAATTATTTTAAATATAGCTAAGTTTCACTATATATATATATATATATATATACATCGAGTCTAGTTTCGAGGCAGGGAGTATATATATTGCCCCCTTGAAACACATTTTGAGCTTGATCAAAGTTTAAAGATCCTATCCTAATTGGAGCAGATTAGGGAAGACCTCATTAGATTGAGGTAAAATTACCATCATTGTTCCAAGATAGATAGAAACGCATGTATTTTTTATACTAATACATTTTTCTAATTATCATTCTAATAGATAATATTTCTTCTTTACAAGCATGGCGAGCATCTTCTTAACCAATTGACAACATTTCTGCACCTTAAAACAAGGAGAATTAGGAGGCTCAAGAGTTTTTCTTTGAAAAAAATGTTCGATGCTTAAGTTAACACTAAATCTTTTAGACGAGCAATCTAGCGTTTAAACTAGCAAAGAGGGAGAGAGAAGAAAGAGGGTTGAGAACTTGTTCCATTTGAAGTAATCAAGGCTTTTTTATAGAAGCCTAAAGAAGTTTTATCTTGAGCTGAACTCTTATATCGGACGATTCTTATTGGACGATCTCAAAGGAGATCTAGCTTTGATAGGAATTAGTTGGCTATATTCCTTATAAGGTTAAGGTTGTTATTCCTTTTATGACCGACTTTGTCTCTTATAAGAAGAGTTCTATAATTTAGACAACATGACCACCATGAAGGTGAGTCCTCAAATTTAGCCTTGGGTTGGACTAAAGAGCTAAAAAGCTTAAATTAGAAATCCTATAATAACCCACCATGAGTTCAACACAAGCTAGGCCAAGTTAATGTTATAGATAATGAACAGTTTTGCTATGAAGTTATGGATCAGGAATCAAAGCCCCACCTTTAAGGAATTTTGATGTAGATAGAGCCAACCATCATCTTGGTCGATGGCCTTCTCCTATGGATTAGGAATAGCCAACCAGTATGAATTAGGAATCAAAAATGCATGACAAATCCTCATCAAGTTGCTTCATTGAGTATAGTAGCCTCGTCGGCCAATGAAACCTCTTCTAACTTTGGTGGGGGAGAAACTGATATTTTAACTGACCTAAGAGGGAAGAAGGGTATACCTCAGAAATTGAGGTGAGTCGAAGGAGGAGGAAATTGAGCTGAGGACTATAGAGATTTTTGATCGACCTAAGCTTTAAAGAATTTGGTAGGCTCACCTCTTAAATGATGAAGGTGAGGCCTTTGAAGACCTTCTCTCCTTGTAGTTGGAGGGAGGAAGGGTGAGGCGTGGGAATCAAACTGTTACTATTTCAGCACCAGCACTCGCTAAATTAGCCATTGACATATGGCGCCTCATTTTAAAGAGCTATGATGATGATTCTTCAGCATTAGTATTGATGAGACCGTATGAAAAGCTATCAATCACATTAATTTTGGCACGCAAAGCGAAGGAATGCCTCAATAGTGATGGACTATTTGATTGTCTCTTTATTTTCTGCTTAAAGATTCATGCAATGATCATTTCACAGTTAGAGTAAATGATCATTAAATACCATTTGACGATTGCTTGACTACTTAAATACTCAATTGCTCGGCTAAATCTAACAAAATTTTTTGGACTAAAAAAGTTGATGCAATCGAAGATGACAATAGTCATAGCATACCTACATCGAGCTACATACTGGCTTAGCTTAAACTTTGGGCTACCTAATAGACAATTTGCTAACCATGTAGAAGATGAGCTATGAGATAGCTCGATCTACAGAAGCCATCAAATGGCTTAGAAAAAGATGTATTATGCTAAACAACAATCATCTAGAAAAGAGCCGGTGAACCCTAGTGAGATTGAGTAAAGCAATATATGAAACTATTTTCATGTTTTAACCATCAAATTAAGCTCAACTCTCGAAAGTGAGGGGGCAATTGATGTGGGTTGATCCAATCTGAATCCCTGATATACAAGAAAATGATATGATAGCTCAATTGGGTCATCATGGATGACATACGACAACAACAAAGGCACAATATGGCTGACTTTTTTTGTTTGGTTGATCCAAACCCTCAATCCGATTAAATGCAAACCTTTGTTGAAGCACCATCCTTATATGAAGCATAAAGTCAATCGCCATGAAATCTAGTTGATCAATTCAGAAAGAACTCTTCTTTCTTTTATCTTTTATATTCATCAAAAGCCATTTAAGAACAATTCAACTCTAATATAACGCCTTCAGATATCTATAAAAGCAATCATTTGCCATACAAATAGAGAACTTTTTGTTTAGCTTTTAGATTTTGAAGGTTTTACTTAGATAAATCTGACTTTTATTTTATATATTAACTGATTTGAGCATTAAAGAAATTTTTTAAATAAATTTTTTAAATTTTATATTTATTTTAAATGTAAAAAGTTAAGTTAGGTAATGTGATATGTATTTTATTTGGTTGATATCAGAGCGGAAGAAAAGGGTGGCCAGGGCAACTTGAATGGGGATAGGATACCGTAGCGATGCTTATTTTCGTTGCAGTTATCTTTTATTATTTATTTATTAATTAATTTATAGAGACTTTTTAATTAATTAATTAATGGAGACACAGTGGGGACACCAATTTTACGGTTGTCATCTATTTTCGAAAAAGCCATCGGTTTAAAAAACCCAAACGAATGAGGGTGTAGCTTAAGTCAATTCAAAATTGTGCTTGATGTTGATGTATGGGAGTCGATAACGATGTAACAAGTTGCTAATCCATGCTTGCCTGAATGAAAGCAGTCATGATATTTTGTTTGTAGCGCTTATAAATAGTGCAAGCATAGGAAAGAGCAAGTGTCAGTCAAACTCGGGTTGCTCTTGGATGAATCCAACCATCCATAACGAGAGGTGCCATTCCATGAGGAAAGCTGTGGCAACCGGGCTCCAGCGCAGGCTGAGTTGGCTCGCTGGTGCTGGCCAATGCATTGCTGAAGGATTCCCATGTGTCAGCACTGATCCTTCAGGGCTATTAAGATCTGTCCTTGTTGGTGGATGCCAAATATATATATATATATATATATATATATATATATATACGTGTCGCATTTTTCTAACATCATATTTTAATCCTAAAAAAAAAAAAGTCCCCACATTTTAAAATCCAGTTAGTTCTGAAGAAGTTTCAATATTTCAGCCCTGTAAATTATTTAACCTCTCGTTCGGATTTGAATAGTAGAAAAAGTCTTTATACATCGCTTTTGATGAAGTAAGTCCTACGTGGACTGTACCGCTTTTCCTGATTGATCCACGTAGATTCTACATAGCTGACGATACGGAACGGTATGGCTCTGCTACGATGTTACGTTCTAATCGTGACTGCCATTAAAAGCGCTTCGCCTTTATTTTAAAATTATTGTACATACAAAAATGCCCTTTCCCTCCAGCCTATTTCTACCACCATTTTTTTTTGGATTTCATCTGTGCAAAAAAAAACTCTTTCTTTCCCCTCGCTCTGGCTTTCGGATGCTAAGAAATCAGTCCAATGTTTGAGCAAGATCCTAAGCCCTCGCTCCAAGGAGTCCGGTCGAAAGAAAATATTTCAGCTTCGAAGCTGGAATACCTGGCTACTAAAGTCTTTGTACAAAAACTTCTAGAGGAAATGTCATCCGCAGCACGAAGTAAAAAGTCCTTGTTCCCACTTCTTTGTAAAGCTCCTTTATTACACTAACTATTTTTTCTCGTTAGAGAAAGTTAATATGTGACCAAACCGTTTAATGCGCGGGTAACTTTCTTAGACCAAAACAGTTATGACATTCCGGGAGTCATAACTATTTAGAGTTTACTATTTTGTAGCACGAATGTCATGCTGTATAACTTATGAACTAGGGTGTCATCAGAGTGTTTCGGCAGCCTATATTTCACGTTATTTCCTGTCCATATAGCTCTAATTACAAACCTACGACACCCGTGCTTCGGGGTGTCATCATAAAAGCTACGATACCCCAGATTTACTGTTAAAAGACCATAGTTATAAGCCTACGATACCCGTGCTTATAACTGACATGGGAATGGATATAAAAAGAGAAGAGGGGGGAGGGGCATTCTACGGAGGGCCAAGAGGAGAAGAGAGGGGAGCGACTCCCCAGTTTAAACCTTAAGAGTCCCGGAATGGGTGTCGTCACCTTAAAGCTAGGGTGTCGTCAGATGAGAGCTGGGTGTCGTCGCCTTAAAGGTAGGGTGTCGTCGCGCTAAAGCTGGGGTGTCGTAAGAGCCTAAGTCGAGGATGTCGTCGGTCCCTGCCTTAACAGTCCCCGCACGGGTGTCGTCGCGCTAAAGCTAGGGTATCGTCGGATGAGAGCTGATGTATCGTAACAGCCTAATTCGGGGATGTCATCGGTCCCCGCCTTAACAGTCCCGGCACAGGTGTCATCGCCTTAAAGCTAGGGTGTCATTGCATTAAAGCTGGGGTGTCGTAAGAGCCTAAGTCATCGGTCCCCGCCTTAACAGTCCCGGCACAGGTGTCGTCACCTTAAAGCTAGGATATCGTCGCGCTAAAGCTGGGGTGTCGTAAGAGCCTTTGTCGTCGGTCCCCGCCTTAACAGTCCCCGCACGGGTGTCATCACCTTAAAGCTAGGGTGTCGTCGCGCTAAAGCTGGGGTATCGTAAGAGCCTAAGTCGTCGGTCCCCGCCTTAACAGTCCCCGCATGAGTGTCGTCGCCTTAAAGCTAGGGTGTCGTCGCTCTAAAGCTAGGGTGTCGTAAGAGCCTAAGTCGTTGGTCCCACCTTAACAGTCCCCGCACGGGTATCGTCGCCTTAAAGCTAGGGTGTCGTCGCGCTAAAGCTGGGGTGTCATAAGAGCCTAAGTCTCGGTCCCCGCCTTAATAGTCCCCGCACGGGTGTCGTTGCCTTAAAGCTAGGGTGTCGTAAGAGCCTAAGTCGGAGATGTCGTCGCCTTAAAGCTAGGGTGTCATCCGATGAGAGCTGGGGTGTCGTAACAGCCTAATTGTGTTGTCGTATTTCTTCAAGTGAGGTGTCGTATTTTTTTAACCTTAGTGTCCTAACGCTTTGTCAAGATATATTGACAGCTAAATCTATGAATATCATTGTTCATGACTGTGTGCCTATATTTCCACAGATGATGCTAAAATTATAGATCGGAAAGAAATCGAGCACACTCCCGGTCGTGCACCTTCACCCATCGCTCCAAAAGCAGGGGTTGATATTGTAGTTCCTCAAACTGGAATGGAATTCAATTCAGCAGATAAATATATACTTTCTACAATGGATACGCAAAAAGAGTTGGTTTTGGAATCACAACAGTCACCTCATGGGTGTCGTCACCTTAAAGCTAAGGTGTCGTCAGATGCAAGCTGGGGTGTCGTTAACAGCCTGAGTCGGGATGTCGTCGGTCCCCCCTAACAGTCCCCACATGGAGCCATCACCTTAAAGCTAGCACCAATTCTACGACACCTGTGCTTATAACTGAACACAGAGAGAAGGCCTGCGACACTTCATGATGAATCGGTCGAAAAATAGTGAGGACACCCCAGTTGAATTATTAAGAAACCCAAGTTACAAACCTAAAACACCCGTTCACGCTTAGGAGAAAACTTTACCACATCCCAGGATGAAATCGGTCGAAAAACAGTTACGATATCCAAGCTCCCTTATCCTTCGGTCAGACAGCAAACACAAAAGTTACTAAAATTTCTTTTTATTCATCACACAAAGAAAGACAAAAAGAAAAGAAAAGAAAAAGTATAGGAGCATTGAAAATTTAATGTAATTTTCATTCTTCTTTCATTAAAAATTTAATATAATTTATTCATATTAACACTATTTCATATTGAATGCAAATGTAAATATTTTATATTGAAAACATGATTGTCCTCGATTTATTCATATTTATGCCTTTTCTACTTCACAATTTCTTGTGTTTTCATATATAATGTTTAAATTGAAAACTAGAATGTCGTAAATTGAGAACAGGAGTGTCGTCGAATTTTTGCCTTTCAAGTATTGTCGAGCTAAAGCTAGGGTGTCGTCACGCTAAAAGCATTGGTATCCTTTCGTGAGAACAGGGGTGTCGTAGGACTTTTGCCTTTCGGGTGTCGTCGAGCTAAAGATAGGGTGTCGTTAGCCCAGAGCTGGGGTGTCGTTGCGCTAAAAGCATTGGTGTCCTTTCATAAGAACAGGGGTGTCGTAGGATTTTTGCCTTTCGAGTGTCGTCGAGCTAAAGCTAGGGTGTCATTAGCCCAGAGCTGGGGGTTCGTCGCACTAAAAGCATTGGTGTCCTTTCGTGAGAACAGGGGTGTCGTAGGATTTTTGCCTTTCGGGTGTCGTTGAGCTAAAGCTAGGGTGTCGTTAGCCCAGAGCTGGGGTATCGTGCGCTAAAAGCATTGGTGTCCTTTCGTGAGAACAGGGGTGTCATAGGATTTTTGCCTTTCGGGTGTCATCGAGCTAAAGCTAAGGTGTCATTATCCTAGAGCTGGGGGTCGTCCCGCTAAAAGCATTGGTGTCCTTTCGTGAGAATAGGTGTCTCGTAGGATTTTTGCCTTTCGAGTGTCGTCGAGCTAAAGCTAGGGTGTCGTTAGCCCAGAGCTGGGGTGTCATCGCGCTAAAAGCATTGGTGTCCTTTCGTGAGAACAAGAGTGTCGTAGGATTTTTTCCTTTCGGGTGTCGTGGAGCTAAAGCTAGGGTGTCATTAGCCCAGAGTTGGGGTGTCGTCAAGCTAAAAGCATTGGTGTCCTTTCGTGAGAACAGGGGTATCGCAGGATTTTTGCCTTTCAAGTGTCGTCGAGCTAAAGCTAAGGTGTCGTTAGCCCAGAGCTGGGGGGTCATCGCGCTAAAAGCATTGGTATCCTTTCGTAAGAATAGGGGTATCATAGGATTTTTGCCTTTCGGGTATCATCGAGCTAAAGCTAGGGTGTCGTTAGCCCAGAGCTGGGGTATCGTCGCGCTAAAAGCATTGGTGTCCTTTCGTGAGAACAGGGGTATCGTAGGATTTTTGCCTTTTGGGTGTCGTCGAGCTAAAGCTAGAGTGTCGTTAGCCTAGAGCTGGGTTGCTGTCGAGCTAAAATCATTGGTGTCCTTTCATGAAAACAAGGGTGTCGTAGGATTTTTGCCTTTTGGGTGTCGTCGAGCTAAAGCTAGGGTGTCGTTAGCCCAGAGCTGGGGTGTCGTCGAGCTAAAAGCATTGGTGTCCTTTCATCAGAACAGGGGCGTCGTAGGATTTTTGCCTTTCGGGTGTTGTCGAGCTAAAGCTAGGGTGTCGTTAGCCCAGAGCTGGGGGTCGTCGTGCTAAAAGCATTGGTGTCCTTTCATGAGAATAGGGGTATCATAAGATTTTTGCCTTTCGGGTGTCGTCGAGCTAAAGCTAGGGTATCGTTAGCCCAGAGCTGGGGTGTCATCGCCCTAAAAGCATTGGTGTCTGATTGCTGTCGTTGGCGGTCAAAAATAAAACCTACTCACTACTTTAGCTAGTGGTGAATCGGGATCTTATCCTCAGGGATCAAGGGCAATTATTTTACGAAAGAGAAAAAAAAATTTATCTATAGAGGATTATATTAAGAATAACGGTTATTAAAAGATAACAACTAATTAATTAACAAAATTCAAATAGCAGGAGAAGCAACCCAGGAATCTGAATCCACCATGCAAACAGGTTTTATCTTTTTTTTAATGTTACAATAGTAATAATTTTTATAAATTTAAAATTAGAATAATTTATCTCTTGTCAGGCACAGACCATATTGGGAGATCACGGCACGTTCGCTTAGAGTATAAACTATCTAATAATTGCAAGGTTAAGGGCCTAATCTATCATACTACGATCTATCTCTCTTAGGCACGTACCGTATCCTGAGATCACGGTACATCGATAGAGGATACAGGCCGTGTATGCCAGATCAAAACCTCAATTAGAAAAATAACTCAAAAGATATAATAAAGAAGAGCATAATTTTTATTACATAGAAATTAAGAACAAAAAGAAAGATAAAACCTGATTACAGGCTTCATCATCATCCCAAGTTGAAGGAATCTAGCCACGCATTGCTGCTGCCAGCATCCCTTTCATAATTTTTCTCTCCTAGGCCTAAATACAATAATCTAAATAAAAGAATTAAGAATAAAAAGAGCTTTGTAGAAACTCCTCCTCCCAACTACTACCTGAGGTCCTCCTTTTATAGAGCTCATCTAGGGTTTCCTCCTAATCAAAGTTGGAGTCAATCGGACACTCAAGATCATTCAGATATTGTGAGAAAATTTCTCAGCTATCCGTTCAACATCACCTGCCTTAGTTTACACCGGGAATTATGCGAAATCATCTTTTTCTTCCTTTTTGGGTAAACCGAATCCTGATTTGAGTGTCGTCTGCATCATTGGACTCCAAAAATCAAGCTCTTTCCATCTATAGGCTCCTTTTCTGCAAACATCCATAAAAAAGTATCAATTCTTAATAAATTCAAAGTAATTAATATTTATTTTAATAGTTAAATTGGGATAATAAATAGACTTATCAAACCCCCCAACTTAATCATTGCTAGTCCCTTAGCAATGTAATTAAAATAAAACCATGCATCACTAAAATTCTCTTTTGCAAAATTAAATCTAGGCTTAAGGTTGAAAGAAGATAGCTAGTATCACTAATTAAGTATTAAGTTTTTGAAGTAAATTTTGTTGTCAGAACTATCAGAAACTTTCTTAGAGTTCATCTATAGATCTACATCACTTATATTTGTGATGGCTAACTTAGCATTTCGGTACTAGCTTGTAAGAAACAATGGTATCTTCGCTTATCACTTACTTTGAGCAACTTTTATACACCCTCAAATTAAGCACATGACCTGAGGTAGCTTTCACACTGCCTGATATATATTTTTTATTTATTTATTTTTATTTTTTTATTTTTTTAGCTATATCTTTACATTGCCCATTTTTTGACGCGAACAACAACGCTTACTAGGCGAAGGTGCCCGGTTACTCGATGGGAAACCAATGTTTAGACTTTTTTTTTTTTATATATATATTTTTTTTTTTTTTTTTATCAGGTAGGTAGCTCTTTCCTTAAATTCAAGTTTTTCTCATTGGGTGTATATCAATTACCAATTTTCAGTAATAATTGAATCTCCAATTGACCTTACAACTAATACCTAATTTACCTCGTCAGTATGCATGTGCAATGGAAGTGCTAATAGCCTTTAGATGACCTAAGTAGGTTACTAAAAGTCTGACCAGCTAATCTACTCCTTGGCTTCTACAGTAATTAGCCAATACTTTCTAACTCTATTACCTTTTTCTAGTCAATTTTGCTCAAGAATTTCTTTCATAGCACAAAAATTTTAAATTTTTTTAAAAAATGCCAAGGTGTTTTCAAAATATTTTTTTTAAAAATGTTTCTCTTACCCCCAACTTAATTCTCATTGTCCTCAATGAAGTAAGGAAGAATAAAATAAGAAGAAACACCACCTGGATGAGATATGCCTCGTGTAATATTAGGAGTGACCGTGCAGAGTAGTCTCTTATTCCTAAAAATAAGAATCATGAAATAAAGGTTAAACATAAAAATTTTGGGTTGCCTTCCAAAAAGCGCTAAGTTTAATATCTTTAGCCAGACGTTATGGCTCACTTTGATTACCATTATCAAGGAGTTTGATGATCTCTTCCCTTACTACTTCCTTCATAGTTGTTTAAGTTTTCTTTGGGGGTCTCTTATAGGCTTGGTTTTCTCCCTTAAGTGAATCCTATATTGAACGATCAAGGGGCTAATTCCTTTTATGTTAGCCATGGTCCATCCTAATGCTTCTTTATTCTTATTCAATAGTTTTCCTTCTTGTGAGGAGCCTAGTTCAGTTGAAATAATCATAGGCAGGGTTTCTGATGGACCTAGATATGCATAGTTGAGATGCTTGGGAAGTGGTTTCAATTCTACTTTCGATGCTTCCTTTATTGATGGTTTGGGTAATGGTTCAGATACTTTCTATAGTGGTTCAGTTAGAAGTTCCCATCTTGATTTTTCATCAATTATAGAAACCTCATTAATTTGCTCTCCATCTTGGTTTATGCAGGTTTCTAGGTTAAGCTTTTCACCACTAAGGTCAATTGGATCATAAATAGTATCCTGAACATAATTTGAGTCACTCGTTTGATGTGTATTGGTAAGATTAAAAATATTAAGATCATTTGACATATTCCCAAAGGAAAGTTTCATTAATCAATTTCGATAATTAATTAGGGTAGGGCATTAGATGCGGCCAAAAATGGTCTACCTAAAATCATTGGGATGTGGCTTTTTGGGTTTGTCATTGGTTCAGTTTCTAAAATCACAAAGTCCAATGGGTAGATAAAGTTACCAACTTTGATCAATACATCCTCTACTATTCCCTTGGGTACTTTCAAAGAGTGATCATCTAGTTGTAGGATCATTTTCGTAGGCTTTAGTTCTCCTAACCCTAGTTGCTCATATACAGAGTATGGCAATATATTAACACTTGCTCCTAAGTCTAATAGAGCCCTATTTATGAGGGTGTTCCGCATAATGCATGAAATAGTGGGTGATCCTGGATCTTTGTATTTTACTGGCATATGGTTTGATAGATAAGAGCTTACATTGGCTACCAGAAAGGCTTTTTTGGGCACATTGATGGTCTTCTTTTTGGTACATAGATCCTTAAGGAATTTAGCATAGGCTGGGACATGTTGGATCGTGTCCAGTAAGGGGATGTTCACTTTAACTTGCTTAAAGACCTCTAAAATCTTATCGAATTGGGCTGAACTTTGATTGGACTTAAGTCTATTTGGGAATGGTGCTACAACCCTAATTTGTTGTTTATCTTCTTCTGACATGGGATCAACTGGTGGGTTGGCCATTACATTAGACTCTAATGCCTTAGGTGTTTTGGGCTGACCCAGCTCAATAAGTTGTCAAGTGGTGGGACTTCTAATTCTTCTTCTTCATGTGTATCCATCTGATTATCTATTTGTTTTTCAGATCTTAATGTATGAATAACACTTGGTTGGTTAATCTGGGCTTCTTGTTTTGATCCTTGGATGTTTAGGTCCCTAGGATTAGCTTCGGGCTGACTCGGTAGCTTACCCCATTCTCTTTTACTGAATGTTGTGGCTAGTTGACCTATCTGAGTTTCTAGTTGTGCAATGGATTGTGTGTGTGAGTGAAGAAGATGAGTATTCATTTCTAGCCCTTTCAATGCTTGTAACACCTTCTCTTCGAAAGTAGGATAATAATTATTTGGTGAATGTTGAGGAGCACTTGGATATTGGGGATACGACATGCTTCTAAATTGGGTCTCTTGATGGTTAAGCCTAATTGATGTTGAATTGATGATAGGTTGAGGTTTCCATGAAAAATTTAGGTGATTTTGTTAGGTAGGATTGTAAATATTTGAATATGGACCATTTTCTGGTCTAGGAGCCATTTGGGTTTGGGCTTGGTAGGCTTGCTCTTGAATAAGCTCAGGAAATTGGTATGTAGCTGGACATTCACCTATAGAATGGGTCGAACTCGAACAGATTATACAAACCTCATGTAATTGAGTAGATGGGAAAGAGGTGTTTCCAACTTGTAGAATTCGATCAAGTTTTTGGGATAGTTCATCAATTTTGATAGAAATGTCTATAGACTGACCTATGTTGTATATTCCCTCTCTCTTAGGTTCTATGGGAGGATCTCTACAGGCAGCAGACATGTGGTACTAGAAATTTTCACTTAGAGTTTCAAAAAGCTGTCATGCCTCATGTTCATTTTTTAGCATAAATGTTCCTCCACATGAGGCATCCATCATTTGTCGATGCATTTCTGACAATCCATCATAAAAACATTGAACTAACTGCCATTTAGGTATTGCATGGTGCGGACATTTTCTAGTTAATTCTTTTAATCTCTCCCATGTTTCATGAAATATTTCTCCCTCTAACTGAGAAAAATTGGTTATGGCTTTTCTAATTTGATTCGTTTTTCCTATAGGAAAGTATTTCTTAAGAAATTCCCTCTAAAGTTGGTCCCAAGTTAAAATTATAATGTCTAGTGAATTTAACCAAAACTTGGCTCTATATTTTAGGGAGAAAGGGAATAACTTAAGCTTAAGTGCCTCATCAGAGAAATTTTGAATCTTAACAGTTGAGCAAATTTCCCAAAATTCATCCAAGTGTTTGTAGGGATCCTCATTTGTAAGTCCATAGAAAGATGGTAACATTTGGATTACACTTGACTTAATTTCATATTGAACAGCCTCTATTGGGGATACTTGTATGCATGGTGAATATGTATATTGTGAAGGGGCGAAGTACTCCTTCAATTGACGTGGTGGATTATTTTCTTGATTAAGATCCATAATTCTGAGTCTGTTTGCTCTAAAAGTTCTTTCTATCTCAGGATCTAAGGGTATAAGGTTGGGTTGTAACGATCGGTGACCAAGCATACACCCTACCAATGACTCTAAAGTAAACGGTAATTTTTTTTTTATTATTCTAATAGAAGAGAAAGAAGAAGATTCTAAAGAAAATATCCTAAAAGATTTCTAGAACTAAAGCAATGAATAATTTAATTAGGGTTTAATAATTCTTAGCAATCAAGTTAATAAAGATTATACTCTCTACTCTAGGTTTACCCTAGATCTAGACAGCTCCTAACTTCCAAGACCGCCTTGGAGCCCTCCAAGTCAAAAATTAGCTGATCAACTAGCTAGTTAAGGGTAAGGTCAGTGGGGGTCCCCCTGTTGCTTACTAGGTAAGCGAACAGAAGCAATTAAGTAACCACTTTTCTTTCCTTTTCTAGACACCAGTTAAGCAGTCAATCTCAACCCGGTCCAACTCTTTTGAGTGCCTTGTCCTATTGAGCTCGAGTTCCTTAGGGGCTGATGTCTAGTTAATTTTAGAGTTAAAGGTTTGGGTTAATGCAAAATGAAGGATGTGATTTGTAGGCCAAGGAAGGGTGATGAAATTTTCACCTTATCTTGATTAGGGGTTTGTGCCCTTAAAGTTAATCATGAAAATGTTATGCAACAAGCAGATGTCCACCTCTTGAAATTAAAACAAATTAATCTAATTTTTTTTTTAGATTTTTGTGATTAAGTTTCTAATTTTCTAATAAATTATGAGATGTCATTGAAAAAATTTTGAGTTTCGTAGAAAATAAATTTACCTAAGTCAATCTAAGCATAGAAATAAAATATTTTTTATTTTTATTATTTTATTTTTATTATTATTATTATTATTATTATTTTCTTAAATTAATTATCTTTTATGGAAAGTCTTTTAGGGTTTTATTTCATGTTCTTTTAAGGTAAGTTAATTAAAAGAAAAAGTTGATTAGGTTAAAAGTGAATTTATGATAAGAAGGAAAGTAAATTTTTTTATGTTAAAAAGAAAATAAGAAAATCTAACAATTAAGGTAACTATATAAAAAAAAGCAATAAGCTAAAGAGAGCAATAACTATTCAATAAAAAAGAATTTTTTTTTACTCTTTTCTTTTATATAGAAGCAAGAATAATAATGAAATAATAAAAAAATAAAAATAAAAATAAAATTAAGAAAAAATTCGTAATAATTTTTTTATTTTTTTTTATTTTTTTCGTGAAGTAATCGTGCCTGGATCCCCGGCAATGGCGCCAAAATTTGATCGCTATCGTTGGCGGTCAAAAATAAAACCTACTCACTACTATAGCTAGTGGTGAATCAGGATCATATCCTCAGGGATCAAGGGCATTTATTTCATGAAAAAGAAAAAGAAAATTTATCTATAGAGGATTATATTAAGAATAATGGTTATTAAAAGATAACAACTAATTAATTAACAAAATTCAAATAGCAGGAGAAGCAACCCAGGAATCCGAATCTACCATGCAAATAGGTTTTATCTTCTTTTTTTAATGTTGCAATAGTAATAATTTTTATAAATTTAAAATTAAAATAATTTATTTTTTATCAGACATGAACCGTATCGGAAGATCATGGCATGTCCGCTTAGAGTATAAACTATCTAATAATTGCAAGGTTAAGGGTCTAATCTATCATACTACGATATGTCTCTCTTAGGCACGTACCGTATCCTGAGATCACGGTACGTCGATAGAGGGTACAGGCCGTGTATGCCAGATCAAAACCTCAATTAGAAAAATAACTCAAAAGATATAATAAAGAAGAGCATAATTTTTATTGCATAGAAATTAAGAACAAAAAGAAAGATAAAACATGATTACAGGCTTCATCATCATCCCAAGTTGAAGGAATCTAGCCACGCATTGCTGCTGCTAGCATCCCCTCCATAATTTTTCTCTTCCAGGCCTAAATACAATAATCTAAATAAAAGAAGAATAAAAAGAGCTTTGTAGAAACTCCTCCTCCCAACTACTGCTTGAGGTCCTCCTTTTATATAGCTCATCTAGGGTTTCCTCCTAATCAAAGTTGGAGTCAATCGGACGCTCAAGATCATTCAGATATTGTGAAAAAATTTCTCAGCTATCCGTTCAACATCACCTGCCTTAATTTGCACCAGAAATTATGTGAAATCATCCTTTTCTTCCTTTTTGGGTAAACTAAATCATGATTTGAGTGTTGTCTGCATCATTGGACTCCAAAAATCAAGCTCTTTCCATCTATAGCTCCTTTCCTATAAACATCCATAAAAAATATCAATTCTTAATAAATTCAAAGTAATTAATATTTATTTTAATAGTTAAATTGGAATAATAAATAGACTTATCAGTGTCCTTTCATGAGAACAGGGATGTCGTAGGATTTTTGCCTTTTGGGTGTCGTCGAGCTAAAGCTAGGGTGTCGTTAGCCTAGAGCTGGGTGTCGTCGCGCTAAAAGCATTGGTGCCCTTTCGTGAGAATAGAGGTGTCGGCGCTTTAAAGCGAGGGTGTTGTTAGGCGAGAGCTGGGGTGTCGTAACAGTGCAAGCGTATTCGTAAAATATCAAATCCTCTTGGCAGACGAGATGAGCACTTCATTTGGCTAAAAAAGACACCTTAGTTACAAAGTACTTCATTTGCGACCAAGACACCCTAGTTACAAAGTTACGACACCCGTGTTTTATATGTACTACTATGTTAGTTGACTCAATACATAAGCATCAAACTCATCCATCAAAGTTTTGGAAGGTGGTACAATTCTTTCCATGTCCTCTCCGGTGTTAATTGACTGCATACAAGTCTGCATGTTGCTTGAAGCAGCTCTTACTTCATTTTGCATTGGTGGAGCGTCAACGGTTGCCTTGACCAGATTTTTCCTTGATCTTTTTGACTTCTTCTCGACTCCACTCTTTAATCTGTTCTCTCTTGGGTGATCTTTCGTCCTAATTTGTTGAGGATCTTGAATTACAAGCTCTGTACTTGGCTTAGCTGCGCAGTTAGCATCCACGGCAATTTTGAATATAGGTGTTAGACCATCCATCACTAAATTAAATGCATCTTCAGACATGGAGGCTATCTCTGCGAGCTTTATCATCCGATGACTCAGCAAATTATATCTACAATAAATAACATAATTTTATCGAAAACATATTAAGACATTTCAAATAAAAAATTGTCACCTACCATGATTTTCATGTGCTTTTATCACAACCTTTAGTATTGCAGTCAAAATCGTCGAATTGGTATTTCATGTCCTTGCACCATCTCTTCAAGAAGTATTTATCTGGTAAATGAAATACGTCGCTTTGATGAAGAACCAACAAGGCATGCCTACACAGGTAACCCTTAAACTGAAAGGATCGACACTGGTATTGGACATCCTCAATATTTCTATCGTATGACACGATATATTCTTTGATCATCTCCTTGCCGATTCCATCGACTTCAATCCTTTCATACGACTTTACAGAATATACACAACAGTCATCAGCTTCCTTGATCAATTTAGTATTTGATGCAGCTATTTCAAGGATCTCATTCTGAATTTTTTTAAAAAATGCGCCTTGTATACCTTCCTGCAGCTTGTCTTTCAAAATGTGATGATGTCTTTAGGAAAGCAATCGTTTGCAATGTCCTATTATCTTCCTCATTTTCGGCCTCGTACCTTTTCTCCAAGGCATCTTCGTACTTACCTATGAACTCCGTTAGTGTAGTCTTCAAATTTATAAACCCATCAAAGAAGTGATTTATGCCCTCGCTCCTTTGTGAAGATGACATCCCTGTATATAATTTTGTCAAAAAAAGAAGCGTTGAAGGCGAACATGAACCAAAGACAATGACATACAAACCTGCGAAGAATGTATCCTTTAGGTAAACTAGGACCCATTTATCTCGACATTCGTAAAGGACATTGAACCAATCTATAGCCTTGCATTCTTTATATTTCTCCATAACATGTGCCCAACTTTCCTCGAATGATGTATGGTCAATGAATCATATATCGCCTCATCGAAATCAACCATAAATTTAGGATTTGCTATGCAAATGTGGCCAATCTTTTCAGGTATCTTCTTCAATATACCAAAGACAAAATCGATGTTGTGTGTTAGGAAAAACTTCTTTAACAGCAGCCTCGATTGCCTTATCTTGGTCAGTTATTATGGCAATAGGTGCTTGACCACCATTTGCATCAAGCCATGACTGAAAAACCCATTTATATGTCTCAGTACTCTCATCAGACAACAATGCGCAATCAAGCAAGGTGGACTATCCATGATGGTTGACCCCGACGAATGGATAAAAAGGCATTTGATATTTATTTGTCAAGTAGGTCGAGTCAAAGCTTAGAACATCACCGAAGTATGTGCATGCCAATCTTGACCTTGGATGAATCCAGAAGACAGACCTGAGATGACCATTATCATTGAGGTCTAAGGTGTAAAAGAAATTGGAATTTCTGAGTTGCATTTCGGTGAAATGGATTACCATCGACTGAGCATCTCCTTCTTTCAGCTTAGGCTAATGTTCGCGACAAATGAAATTACGAGCATCCTTCTCGGTAAAATCCAATTGTCTTCTGCCCCCTTTTCTCCTTGCTATGGCAGAGTATATCTGAGTTGTCGGAACATTCATGGCATGTAAATTGCTAATCTCTGCCTTCTCTGGTGTGCTGATCCTCCTATGCGACCGTAGATAACCAGTTGATGTTATGGACATTCCATGGTTATGTTCTAGAGAAACCTCAACCAATATCCACTTACTACTTGTAGCATTCAGTCTTGCTTTTATGGATGCCATGCAATCAACTTTCCCAATATCCCTATGATTCATGCTCTTCTCTATTTTTCTAGATTTTTCTTGCCTCCAACACGCCAGGTGCTTGAAGCAAAGTTGTTTATTGTTGTTGGCCCTGCTACATACTGTTGTGATTCCAAAACCAACTCTTTTTGCGTATCCATTGTAGAAAGTATATACTTCATCTGCTGAATTGAATTCCATTCCATTTTGAGGAACTACAGTATCAACCCCTGCTTTTGGAGCGATGGGTGAAGGTGCACGGCCGGGAGTGTGCTCGATTTCTTTCTGATCTATAATTTTAGTATCGTCTATGGAAATATAGGCACACAGTCATGAACAATGATATCCATAGATTTAGCTGTCAATATATCCTGACAAAGCATTAGGACACCAAAGTTTTAAAAAATACGACACCTCACTTGAAGAAATATGACAATACAATTAGGCGGTTACGACATCCCAACTCTCATCGGACAACACTCTAGCTTTAAGGCGACGACACCTATGCGAGGACTGTTAAGGCGGGGACCGACGACTTAGGCTCTTACGACACCCCAGCTTTAGCGCGATGACACCTTAGCTTTAAGGCGACGACACCTGTGCGGGGACTGTTAAGGCGAGGACTGGCGACTTAGGCTCTTACGACACCCTAGCTTTAGCGCGATGACACGCTAGCTTTAAGGCGACGACACCCGTGTAGGGACTGTTAAGGCGGAGACCGATGACTTAGGCTCTTACGACACCCCAGCTTTAGAGCGACGACACTCTAGCTTTAAGGCGACGACATCCGTGCGGGGACTGTTAAGGCGGGGACCGATGACTTAGGATCTTACGATACCCCAACTTTAGCACGATGACACCCTAGCTTTAAGACGACGACACCCGTGCGGGGACTGTTAAGGCAGGGACCGACGACTAAGGCTCTTACGACACCCCAGCTTTAGCGTGACGACACCCTAGCTTTAAGGCACGACACCCGTGCCGGGACTGTTAAGGCGGGGACCGATGACTTAGGCTCTTACGACACCCCAGCTTTAGCGCGACGACACCCTAGCTTTAAGGCAACGACACCCGTGCCGGGACTGTTAAGGTGGGGACCGATGATATCCCCGAATTAGGCTATTACGACACTACAGCTCTCATCCGACGACACCCTAGCTTTAGCGCGACGACACCCGTGCGGGGATTGTTAAGGCGGGGACCGACAACATCCCCGACTTAGGCTCTTATGATACCCCAGCTTTAGCGTGACGACACCCTACCTTTAAGGCGACGACACCCCAACTCTCATTTGACGACACCCTAGCTTTAAAGCGACGACACCCGTTCCTGGACTTTTAAGGTTTAAACTGGAGAGTCGCTCCCCCTCTTCTCCTCTTGGCCCTCCGTAGAATGCTCCTCCCCCTCTTCTCCTCTTCTTTATATCCATTCCCATTGGCTCTCCATGGTCAGTTATAAGCATGGGTGTCGTAGGCTTGTAACTACGGTCTCTTAATAGTAAATCTGGGGTGTCGTAGCTTTTATGACGACACCCCAGAGCATGGGTGTCATAGGTTTATAACTAGAGCTATATGGACAGAAAATAATGGGGAATATAGGCCGCCGAAACACTCTGACGATACCCCAGTTCATAAGTTATACAGTATGACATTCGTGCTACCAAACAGTAAACTCTAAACAGTTATGACTCCCGGAATGTCATAACTATTTTGGTCTAAGGAAGTTACCCACGCATTAAACGGTTTGGTCACACATTAACTTCCTCTAACGAGAAAAAATAGTTGGTGTAATAAAGGAGCTTTACAAAGAAGTGGGAAGAAGGACTTTTTACTTCGTGCTACGGATGACATTTCCTCCAGAAGTTTTTGTACAAAGACTTCAGTAGCCAGGTATTCCAGCCTCGAAGCTGAAATATTTTCTTTTGACCGGACTCCTCAGAGCGAGGGCTCATGATCTTGCTCAAATCTTGGACTGATTCCTTAGCATCCGAAAGCCAGAGCGAGGGGGAAGAAAGAGTTTTTCTTGCACAATGAAATCCAAGAAAAAATGGTGGTAGAAGTAGGCTGGAGGGAAAGGGCATTTTCGTCTGCATAGCAATTTTAAAATAAAGGCGAAATGCTTTTAATAGCCGTCACGATCAGAACATAACATCATAGCAGAGCCATACCGTTCCGTATTGTCAGCCACGTAGGATCCACGTGGACCAATTAGGAGAGGCGGTGTAGTCCACATAGGACTTGCTGCACCAGGGGCGGTGTACAAAGACTTTTCCTTGAATCGTAACTCTAAAGGCATCAACATGACTCGACATGATATGCGTAGCCCAGCATGCAACGTGACATTTAAAATTTTGATTTAAATTATAAAGACTTGAATGTCTTTAAACTATTATCGATTTTTCTTTTCTTTTTTTTTCTGTTACATGTAGGCGATCATACAACACGAGTACGAGTCAACCCATAAAGGTCAGAATACACTATTTGCTGTAAGACAAAAGGGCAGTGATCACCCTGCCTCCAACTCCAAAACCCTGAATGGTGAGCCACACTCGAAGCCACCCAATCGGCCACCGAGTTAGCTTCGCGATAGATGTGACGGATGTGAACACCCTGGAGCTCCCTGAAAATAGCCCAGATGTCCTGCAATAGCGGATTGGTAGTGGGATGGGAGTCACTATCCCTCTGCAACCATCTAATAACAGTCATAGAGTCACCCTCAATAATGAGGTTATAAACATGTAGAGTCCTAACTGCGAAGGAGATGCCCGCCCAAGCTGTATATAGCTTAGACATAGGGACCGATGAGTCCAGACTACCAAAGCCACCAGCCGCCAACAGGACTCCCTCTGGCCCACGAATGACAAAGGCGGAACCCGCTAATCACCCATGGACACTCCTGTCAAAGTTAATTTTGATAAATCCTGGAGGAGAAGGCTCCCAAGATATAAAAACCGTATGTCGGTTCGCTGTCGAAGCAGCAGGGGAGCCCCAGAGGCCAGCGGAGTCAAAATCACCAGAGACAAGGCCATGGGCACAATCCGTCGACAGAGATCAGATATTCCTCATGATCCTATGGTGAGATATAGAAGCATCAGTGAAGATAATCTGGTTCCTAGACAACCAGATCTGGTAAGCGGACGAAGCCCAAAGAGCACTTTTGTAGTGAGGAGCCTTCCTGAGGTCTTCCAAGAAAAAGGAGCACTGAGAATCCCCATGATCCGGTCTACACTGGTAGCCAACTAACATCCAGATCTACCCCACCCTAGGGCTAGAGAAAATGGCATAAGCCATGGTCTCCACCTCCAAACCACATAACGGGCATGTCGGCTGGATAGGTAATCCCCTCCTCACAAGCAATGCACAAGTAGGAAGGCATTCCCACAGAATCTTCCATATGAAAAGCTGGATCCTGGGAAGAATGGGAAGCTTCCAGAGCCACCCAGCCTCCACCGACCCCTGAGACTGAGGCCTGAATATCTTTACAAGATCCTTAGTGGGGGCCTTAGATAAACAAGATCTCCTCTAGAGTCTAAAGTCCGTAGATATGCCCGGGGTGAGTGGAATGGACAGGATCCGATGAGAAAGCTCTGCACCAAATAAACTAGTCACCATCGGAACATCCCAGGAGGAGGGATCAGTAGAGATCATATTCTTAACTGTCAAACTACTCGGGATGTCAATACTAAAGAAGGAAGGCCATCGAGAAAGTGGTATGTCAGAAAACCAGGTGTCCTGAAGAACATCAATGGAAGAGCCATCTCCAATCATCCATGATGTGTTATTCAGAATGGAGCTACTATAGCAACACACCTCCTTCCAAAAGGAAGAATAACGCCGAGATGATTGAATATGCACAGAGGAAGACCAATCTCCATATCTCTCGTGCAAAAAAGAACTCCAGAGGCATTGCGGCTCCAGGATGAACCACGAGGCATGCTTGGCCAAAAGGGCCTCCCTTCTGATAGCCAAAGACTGGATCCCTAGACCGCCCTCCTGGATAGGCATACAAACCCCTCCCAAGACATAAGGTGAATACCATGCCTTTCCTGCATAGAAGCCCAAAGGAAATCCCTGAAACATCTCTCGATCCTCCTAAGGCAAGATAACAGGATGGCAGCATTGGAGAGGAGATACATAGGAAGAGAGGAGAGGACCGACCGAATGATAGTTACCCTAGCCATCATAGATAATCCCATAACCTGTCACCCCTCAATGCGCTGACGAACCCGCAACTCCAGGGCAGAATAGTTTGCACAGCGAGGAAAATGACCAGTTATAGGAACCCTCAAATACTGTAATCGGTCAGTCTGAGACGACATACCCAGTAATTGGGCTATAGCTGCCCTGGTAGCTCTAACCGTCTTCGGGCTGAAACAAATAGAAGACTTGTAAACATTGACCTTCTGACCCGAAGCCTGACAATACCGCTAAATAATATCTGCAAAGGAAGAAGCATTGGCAGTGGAAGCCAGGCCCAGCAAAATATAATCATCAGCGAAAAGAAGATGAGAGAGGGCAGGACCCCTGGGACTGGCCATAAAAGGGGCAATGCTATGATCGGCCTGTGCCTTATAGAAGGCACGGGAAAGATCGTCAGCCACCAAAATAAACAGAAGGGGGGATAAAGGGCATCCCTGATGCAACCCCACCGAAGAGTGGAAAAATTCAGTCAGACTCCCATTTATGATCAGCGAGAAGGAAGGCCTTTGAATGCAAGCCATAATCCATTCAATGAACTGATCATCAAAACCAAACTCCTGAAGGGAGTGATGTAGGAAGACTTAACTAAGTCTATCATAGGCTCTTTTCATATCTAGCTTAACCGCCATAAGGCACTGCTTGGCCGGGGCTCACTGAAGATCATACATAAACTCCTGAGCAATAAGGACGTTATCCGAAATACTGCACCCACGAATAAACGCCCCCTGTTCCACTGCTATAAGGCTGGGAATCACCAAACGGAGACGACCAGCCAGAAGACGAGCGCTGATCTTATATAGAGTTGTACAGAGACAAATAGGCCGAAAATGCTGAGGGAGGGAAGCATCATTGCATTTGTGCACAAGAGTAATAAGAGTTCGGTTCCACTCATCAGGGATGGCTTTGGCTTGAAAGACAAGATGAATAGCCTAAGCCACCTCCGATCCCACAATGTCCTAGTAATGACGAAAGAAGAACGGTGGAAATCCGTCAAGCCCCGGGGCCTTATTCGACCCGAGCTTCCATAAAGCCATACGAATCTCGTCAGCAGTGACAAGACGAATAAGCATTTCATTTTCCAGAGAAGAAACCTTTCTAGACATAGGGACCTGAACGATCGGAGAACCTAATCCAGAGGACTCCGACCATCTGGCCTGAAAGAAGCGAAGAAGCTGGTCCCGAATAGAAGGAAAATCCTCATGATAGTGGCCCGAATCGTCAGCAACTCTGCGAATCTTGTTTGCTGCACGTGGCTTCAGAGTGGCCTGATGAAAAAATCTGGTATTACGGTCCCCTTCACGGATCCACTAGATCCTGGACCGTTGCCTCCAATAGATCTCCTGCTGGGTGAGAAGAGAGTGGTGTAGAGCAAGCTTAGCCCGAAGAGCGGTTAGTTCAGAGTCCAGTAGAGCACCCTCCTGATCCTCCTTAGCCTGCAGAGCACTAATATCAGCTTCAAGTAATTCCACCTACCTAGTCAAATCACCAACCTCTATTCTATTCCATCTGACCAACCTTTGTTTAGTCATCAAAAGACGACGAGAAAGGCGATAAACAATATTACCCTGGATAGGAAGGTGCCAGATCTGGGAGATGATAGCCCGGGCCGCCAGATATGTAGACCAAAACTGCTCAAATTTGAACTGCCTCCGCTGATAATGATCAAACTCTGTAAAGATAAGAATGGGGCAGTGATCAGAAGCAATTCTCGAGAGATGAGTAACAGAAGCAGAAGGGAATTTCTGAAGCCATTGATCCGAAGCCAATGCTCTATCAAGTCTTTTCCAAACTCGAGCCGAGCTCTGACGATTATTACACCAGGTGAATTGCGGGCCCGAGAATCCCAGGTCCATAAGACCAGCAGAACTGATAAAAGCCCTAAATTCAGAGATATCAGTTGTGCCAGTGACTCTTCTACCCCCACGTTTTTCACTAGCATCAGAGATACAGTTGAAATCTCCGGCAACAATGGTAGGAAGACCCTGGGCAAAGAGGGGAAGAAGATCAGACCATAAACTCCGTCTTACCCGGTAATCATTACTGGCATAAACAGCCAATAGAAGCCAAGGGTCAATAGACCCCTCAGAAACAACAAGGTCAAGATGCTGGTTACTTTGATGAGCAAATCGACCGTAACAGCAGAGGGACGCCATATGGCTATAATACCTCCTGATAGACCCATAGCCTCAATCACAAACAAGGACCAAGCACGAACAATCTGTCTCCGGAACCAGGCCAAACCATCCCCCGATAACCTGGTTTCTAAAAGAATACAAATTTCAAAGTTATGAATTTGCATCAATCTGCCAAAAGAGGATCGAAACGATGACTTTCAAGCTCCTCTTACATTCCATACAAGAATCTTCATTTAGCAGGAAGAGGAAGCTGGGACCCCCCTAGTCTTCTGCCATAGCACTATCTGGAAGGCACCTAGAGTGAGTGACAACCTCAGAGATCTGTGGAAAGCAGATCATCGAAACTTGAACCTCATCAGACCGAGGTGATTGATTAGAGGATTTCAAACCTATACCCTGACCCAGGATATCCGAGTCAGAAGAGGAGCCTGTAGTCCTAAGAGACTGGACCTTCTCATCCACCAGACCCTTATCCGGACTCAGAATTGATGGCCCTAGAGCAGCAGTCGAATGAGCCAGAGCATCCGATTTCACTTGTTTAATTTTGGAGGAAGAAGCACAACCTTTGCCTTTCTTTATAAGTTTTTTAGTGATTAGCCTAGGGGCCAGGTACTCGGTCAGACGGGCCTGCTTAAGGGGACCCATACAAGCATCCCTACTCCCCGATGGACTAGCATCACCAGACTCAACTGCAAGAGAAGCAAAAGGATTCTTGGACAGCATGGATTGGGAGAAATCAGCCTTAGACTGCTGAATTCCTGAGACAGCCGAGACAAGCCTGATACCCCCTTCACTCGGACCGACACGCCCAGAAGATCCCGGCGCACTAACAACCATAGAAGCCTCCTTCAACGAATTCCCAGGAGCCAGTCCCGATTCCACAGCTAGCGAAGCTGATACCCTCTAACCATGAGCATGTCGCCGACGAACCAGCTTCGATGGAGCAGCCCACCCCTCAGCCAAGACCGCCGGAACAGAGGCCGGAGAAGAACCCTTAGAACGCAGAGTAGAGGTCACATGGACAGAATCCTTCATCAGCTTCCCTCTAGTATCCGCCTGGGAGCCCTGAGACTCGTTTCACTACCTGATTGATGACATCCAGGAACCAAAAAGGGGAGCATCCGAAGACGAACCAGCAGCAGGGCTGTCCGCAGAAGAGCAGCCATCGAGAGATGCAATGAGCCGCAGTGCTGGCAAATACCATCCAAACTCTCGTAGACATACTGTTGCCAGAACGGCCCTGACAAGCCCTCAGTCGAGACCCCAACGGAGAGGAGAACGGAGCTCGACACAGGCACAAACCTGGGCGAAAGCTCCCCTATTCCTCGCCAGAGTCGCTGCATCAGCAAACATGAATTGGCCAGTCGGGGCGACGATCTCTCTGAGGATCTCCTCCCTCCAAAATTTGATTGGGAGGTTAGGCAGCCTGATCCATAGGAGAACCGACGAAATAGCGTCAACTGCCGGGAAAAACTCCGGCCTCCAAACTTCAGCTGCTACAGGCTGTCCGTTAATGATCCATGGCCGGTTCAGCACCATGTCACGGGCAGTAGAGTCGGCAAACTGGAAGATGTGGCACCGGAACGCCAAGCTAAGAGGGGATATCTCACCAGGAATACCGCCGCGCCGGAACTTCCTGAGGAAAGCCTCCGCTGGAACCCAACGATGAAATGTCCTTACCAACACAGCCCGTTGTTGCCAATCCACTGATTCAGCCTCCAGCTCCACCATCGGGGCTTGGACCACGTCTGGATAACGGGCCTCTAGCAATGCTACCTCGGCCGGCGTCGGAGAAGACGAAACCCAATGGATGCCCGAGTTCGCTGCCCGTCGCCCAGGAATCCGGCCATCGGAACCACCATCCGAAGCCATTGGACAGGCGGGGGACAGGGAAACCAAAACCAGAGCGTAAGAGCACGAAGACAACGAAGATCACCGAAGATCAGCTCTGTAGAGGCCAGTGCACCAATCTTAAAGCAGACCAAAAGAGCAGAACCAGGGAGCTGCTATAGAAACCCACTTGCTCAAGTTGATTTTTCTTTTTTTAATGCTGAATCTTTGCTGCCAAGACCTTTCTTCGGGTTACTTGGTGCTTTATTGATTGAAATTTTTATTTGCACCGTCTAAATTATTTAGTAAATATTTTTATATTTTAAAAAAATTAAATTAATTTTTTTTTAATCCACACTCTTCTTTTCCCATCCCACCTTCCCTCTTTTAAACCATAGTTCCTTTCCTTCCATTTTCTCTCCTTTTCTTAGCATCTTTTCCTTATTTTTTGATATTTACTCTCTTTTAGCGCCCTTCAGCTTTTAAGCATCGATCCTTTTCAATTCTTAACATTTTTTTTTTCTCTATTCAATTTTATTTAGTCGAATGATGCTTAAAAAAAAAAAAAAGCGTTAAGGATCAAAAAGATTGGTACTGAAAAGCTGAAGGGCATTGAAAAAAAAGTAGATGCTAAAAAATGAAAAAATAGTGTTGAAGAAAGAAAAAAAATAAAAGAAAAAGGAATGGTACTGAAAAGAAAATGATTTTGAAAAGGAGATAAAAACGATGCCAAAGAGGATATGAAATGAAAATGAGCTGGTGAGAAGGTGTTGCTGAAAATAAAAGGAAACGAGGACGGCGCTGAAGGAGGAAAAAGATGAAAAGGGTGAGGGAGGGGGATACGTATGTGTCATAAAAAAAAAAAAAAAAAATTAAAATTTATTTTTAAATGAGGGGAATGATTTGTGAGAGTAATTTGGACGGTGCAAATAGGATTTTCCTTTGTCGATGGATAACGCCGCCCAGCTGGAGCGGATCCACGGGATGGCACCTTGGATTACGGAGGATCCCTTGCTCCTCTTTTAACACAGACAGCACAGATTCTGAGAATCGATGGGAAACAATTACAATGACCAATCCACCCATGCCTCGAATGAACCAACCCCTTCCCCCGGTCACGAGATTGAGGAGGCCCAGTTCCCCAAAAACCTAATGAAAAATCGTACAGTGAATGCACGCCTGAAACTTTGCTGGTGGCCATTGCCGAAGAGCAATTGAGTCTTAAAAACTGTCAAGATTTTCAGGCTGGGGTTTTAATTTGGAAAGAAAATTATACTCTTTTCGGCTTCGAGGGATTATTATTTTTTTTTTTTTCCTACCAAAAACGCCATGGTCCCCTCAAAGCCGAAAGAGGAAACAGGGGAACCCCAGCACAAAAAGGCCTTAAAAAAAAAAAAAAAAAAAAGGCAAAGGCAGCGGAAGAGGAGCAGGGAGGAGAGAGGAAATCCCTGTTTCTCTTTGTTTTCACCCTACTGTTCCTCCTCTTTTTTAGACTTCACATGACTCGAGGGTCTCTCTCTTGGCGGATTCCTTGCTTTTCCCATTTGTCCTACTCTCCCTCCGAATGCCTCCCAACGGCTCCTTTCTTTTATCAGAAAGGAGGCACCTTTATGGTGCAGCACTTCGTTCTCTACGCCTCGTTCTGGCTTCGTCTGTTCGCGAGTCGCCCTTCCGGAAGAAGAGAAGGGGAAGAAGGGATTTTGGTTCTAAAGTTGGCTGCTGGATTTCGTTGGTAAAGCGGGGGCTTCGTGAAGAAAGATCGGAACTTGGTTCTGGGAAACTGGAGCTCGTTCGGGGGAACAAGTCGATCCATTGATGCCTTCTTGGACGTAGTTTTTGGTTTTGTTGCAGATTTGCGTTCTCTTTTGGTTTTGTGCTGCCTAAAGGTCAGGGATTGAAAGAAATTCCGGAACAGATGTGCTTTCGGAGGCGCTTAGACCGCAGGATGGTGGATTTCTGAAATCTTGATCCCTTTTGTTGTCTTCGGTGATCTTGAAGAGCTCTCTCGGGTGGGAAAAAAGGTACGCACTTTTTTTTTTTTTTTTTAATCTGCGACTGAGGTTGTGAAAGTGGGTATTTTGGTACTTCCTTAATAGCTCTTTCGTTTTCCCCAAGCCAAAGTTTTCTGGGCTCAGAAAGAAAGCAGGCCATTTGAGAAATAGGCGGTGGAAAGACATAAAATAGTTCTTTCAGGATTTTTGACTCCTTGGAGAGAAATTAAAGAAAGTGTTGCTCTTTGCTATTTCCACTGAGGGATCATGAAATTAAGAAATTGAGCTTTACGATGGAAGTGTGGCTTTGGGTACTTCAAGATCTTCCATTGAGAGAATTTTGTGCACTTACTTGCAGCAAAAGAAAAACCAATGCCAAGTAGGCTTTTTGTGTTTCCAAGAAGAATGAATGCTTGATGAAGTTAGTTTCCTCTGTAGCGTAGGGAAGCAGCAGAGTCTGTGAACTAAATGGGTTCTTCAGGGTCCAAGCCTTGTAAGAATGAAGCTTTGATTCTCTGCAAGGAACGCACACAATACATTAAGGACGTTATTGATTCACGGTATGCTCTGTCGGCAGCTCATCTTTCCTACATCCAATCCCTTCGTGCTGTTGGTACTGCTCTGAGGCGATTTGTGGAGGCTGAAATTGTGGCAGAATCATCGCTGTCCACTTCAGAGGTGGACAAATCTCCCACCCATTCCTCCTATGCCTCACCATCGCCTTCTCGCTTTCCTGAGCATGTCAGCTCGCCGTCGCTCGGTGAAAGTCCATTGTCACCTCGACTATCCAGTATGAGTTACATGAGGGCATCAGGTAGTGCTGCTGTGACAGTGACAATCAATGCATTGGCCACAGATTTTGTTGAAGAAGAGTCTCTTACCTTTCCCCTCCCTCCACCCACCCCTCCAGAAATCAGTTCCTCATGGGACTTCTTCGATCCCATCGATGTAGTGGACAGTGCGGGGGTACAGAATGGTGAAAGTGTTCACAGCTTAAACTTTAGTAGGTTGATGGGTTTGAGACAGCTAAAAGAAGCAGAAGTGGTTCCTTTATTGGAAGAGGAAGCACCAAGCTCCTATGGGAAGAAAGAGGAATTCAAATGGGGTAAGGCTGATTTGGAAGGAATAAACAAGAACGCTAGGTCTGTAGATTTGATTCAGCTGAAAAGAGATGAAGGAAGAGAGCTGAAGGCCGGAAGTGATAGTGTTAATAGGTCAGTTGAAGCTTTAACCAAAATTGCCTCATCTGAGCTAGATGTGTCAAAGATGGAGAAAGAACTTCACGCAGAAAGGGAGGATGCTTCTGAGTTCATCACTCACAGGGCCAAAGATTTCCTGTCCAGTATAAGGGATATTGAGCACCGTTTTCTTAGGGCAGCAGAGGCTGGCAATGAGGTATCTAGAATGCTTGAGACAAGCAAGATTCGGCTTGGTATCAGTTTGGAGACAGGTAGGTAACTTCCAATGTAACCACACTTTGCTTTGCTTGAATCTCTACTACCTCAGGGTTCAATCTTTTAACATAGTTTCTTGATCAAACTTTTGGTTCTACAGGCCAACCACCTGCTTCTCAATTGCTTTCAGCCTTTCATCATGCCTGTTGCAAGGGAGAGACAGTACCCAAGCAAGGTATGTTTGTTTCAGTAACTAAATATGATTATTCAAAATTCAGAAAAAAAGAAGCTGCTAAAGAATGACCCATTTCAGCTGATGCTGTTTTGTTTTTTCGGTTACTAATGTGATTATTTTGCTAACATCACTAATACTTTGCAATTCTATGCAGAATCCACCCAGCGTGTGACCAAGATTATTACTTGGAATCGTTCAATCTCATCTCTATCATCATCATCTAGGACTCCTCTTGCATCAGCAGGAAAAGATGATGGTGGTGATAGCAGTAGCGATTTTATTGAAGAATTTTCCATGATTTCAGGAAGCCATTCATGCACACTTGACAGGCTTTATGCATGGGAGAGAAAGCTTTATGATGAAGTAAAGGTATTTTAATTTATAATTCTTTAATGTTATTCAGGTTGCTTTACTTGTTTTTGCAAATCATAATAAAATGGTCATCTTCATGTGTCATTGATTCATTGATAATAGAAGACTAGACAATATTATTGAACTCAATAATGCTTTCAAATCATTTTGTATATGCTCTAGTTCAATTTTAAGTTGAAAGGGAGGATCATCTTTTTAGATGTGATGGAATTTTTACTTTGTAAGCTTATTTATTCACAGCCAACATAAGTGGACGATAGTATATGTTGCTCAATACAAAGGGAACTGGAGTCATTTCTTCAAGATTCCTCAAATGCAATATCCCACTGGGATTATGTCAGCCAGGGCACCTTGTATTCAAACCAGATGTATATTGCTCATGTTAGCTCTGTGATTGTTCTTGCATCAAGATCTACTAACCTAGAGAACAGAAACTTCCTCACTTGTTGACTCATCTCTGATACATTTCTCGTGACATGTGATGAGGTGATATATAGGTTCTTCGGCCAGGTAACAGTCGAAGATTTTCCATGTCCTGCAACAAAGTCAGTAAGCTCCAAATCTAAGTGTTGCAGCTCTAGTTCAAAGACTTACCCTTTTGCTTGCGTGCATGCTTGCATGAGAGAGAGAGAGAGAGAGAGAGAGAGAGAGACTTCAGGGAATACATCCAATGAGACCCTAGATCATCCTATCAGATTAGAGGCATAATAGAATGAGGCTGGTTATGTTGATGATTTAATACATGATGGAACTATATCAAAATTATCAGGGATATACTGTTAAAAAATACTGAAGGTTCTTTTATTGATAAAAAAGGCTGACTCTATGATAACAATTAAATTTTTTGAAAGAGAGAATGTGGGATTATATAGTTATTTGAAAGAGGATAGAGGGGAGACAGGTTTGTTTTATTTTGATCTAGTTTTAAGGTTATCTAGTTTGACTCATAAGTTTGTCTTGTGGCTTAAATTCTATTGTGAATTTTATGCAAGTCAGTGGTGGTCCTTGGGGTTGTGTTTATCTAACATACCCAATTGTGTTAAATTATGCGTTGATGGCATGATGATCTTTTTCACTTTGGTTCAATTAAAAGTTTCTGCTGTATTGCTTCCATGATCTGCATATACTGATGGAATGGGCATGATGAAGGTTAATTGGATTAATAATTCGCAAAAACAGTTCCCTTCTTTTTCTCCAATCCCTTTCTTGTCCCTACCTTTATATGTGAAACTATAAATTCTAGAAGGTGATAGTCCTATCTACCTTATGCCAGGGGCTAATTCCTTAAGGGATGACTTAATTAGGCACATACTCTCAGTTTTCTTTTACCATTAACAATTGAATTACTTATATTATCCTGGAACTCTAAAACTAGTTGTTAGAATATTGATCCCATGCTTAATCAACAACATTGTTGTTCATTATTTTTTAATGAACTTGCCTTGGATTATTTAAATTATTGCTTTTATCTTTTGAACTTGCTAACAACCCTTTACGCTGTTCCTTTTAGGTTTTTGGTATTATTTGATCCAATATCTGTCGTACTAACTCATACTAACCTACACTGTACTATAGTGGTACAATACTAAGTTTATATTCAGTATAAACTGAACCAGCCCAAATCGACCTATACCCCTTGGTACCGATCAGAACCCCTTGATACTGAGTATTTAAGAGTGAAAAAAGAATGAAACCCTGTCTCGATACAAGATGTGTATTGTATTGTACTGAACCAATAATGTATCAATATCGATTTTGTGGACCTTGATTCGATCTAAGCCAAATCCATATCTTTACCCACATCTGATTTGTAGATTCACATCATCACTTTTCTTAGTTTAAAACCTAGGCACAATTAATAATTGGCTTCATTGCTATGTTGTGTCTTTAATGATAAGATGAGGCAGAAAGATCCTTTGAATGCTTGATTATGAGCCCTTGCAGATTGCACAGCAACTAGGTAATTTCAACCATTATGTTACTACTTACTACTCCTTTAGACAAGAGAAGCCTCATACCATGCATTCTTGAGTAACATATGGGAAGTGTTAACATGTTTTACATGAAATTAACATCTAGTTAGCCTCCAAAGACAAATTGGATGAGTTACACTAGTTGATTGAGACCAAATACTCCCATTTGAGGTTTGAGAATATCATAATCCCTTCTGTTGTAAAAGCGATGATGAGTTGTTTATCAAATTGGCAGATACAAGTGCTACCAGATTTGATTTTGGTGAACATCGCATATATTTTATTAGTCATTCTTCAAAAAATGGTGCAGGAAGTTTAGCATAATGGAAAGGCCAAGACCTCTGCACTCTTGTTTAAAGAATGCTTAAAGCGGAAGAAAATATGCCATCTCCACAAAGAGAGTTGAAACACAAATCCTTGTTCATTTTTTATGGTGATATCATGCTTAAGCGACTAGAAAGATCAAAGCAACAAAAAGCAAAAGGATTTGACTACAAAATCAGGAGTCACAATGCGACTACCAACAAAGCTGCAAGGGTATTTCCAGAAGTGTTATGAGCAGACTTGTGACACCATGGAGGAATAGTTGCAAGTTCAAGGAGCTAAGTTGTCTAGGAAATGCAAGGGTGACTCCACTAAACCATTCAGAGTAGACTTCATGCCACAGATGCTCTCCAGGGACTGAGACTTGCACCCAGGAGGGTGAGTTGAGCATGGGTGAGCGAAAGTAGTGGCAGTTAAGTGATCAAATGTTTGTATGCATGTCAAGACGAGACCTTCTAGAGCCTTTTTATTATTGGAATTGGGTATTAGTGTGGTGGTGCTAGGGGATTGAAGAGCAACACAACTTGTGATGTTTGGTGGGGAGAATTTCATTGAAGTCTTAAACTTCTCTAGAGCTTTGGTGCATGTTTGAAATGCTATAGAGGACGGAAACGTATAGGAGATTCCAATGTTCTGTTGGCGATGGAGCACTGATTGTCAAATGCCACTTTGGCATGATCCATAGGCCTTAGGATAAAGGAGATATGTATGTAATACCCAAAAAAATACTGGTAAGTTGCTACAGTCATGTAAATAAGGCTTTGCAACATGGCTTACAGGGTTACAGGTGTTGTGCAAGCTTCAAATCAAGAGAACTTCTAATTCCTTGAAGCATTTCCTCTTAGTTTGGTTGTTCGCAAGGAAAACTTACATCAGCTTGTGAATCTTGATTTCTGATCAACGTTGTGAGGGGAAAAAAAAGTGACATTGAGCATAAAAAAGGGGTAGCCTATTGTGTGAGTGTCACACCTAGACCCTAGGGTAGATCTGGGATTGACGTCCGATAACAGAAGTAATTATTCATCTTAAAGAAATTATGAACTAATATTCATAGAGCATGAAATAAAATTCTTATTACAACATAAATAACATAAAGGAAACAAGTGTTCTGACAACTATCAAGTTTAAATAACTCTTAAGATAAATAGGACAAGCTTGCAGATACTGTGTTGTACCTAAGTCCCTTTTCATTTCTTGAGTCTGAAAAATAACAAATATAATTTAACAAGTTTACACTCAATAAATATGACTAATTATAAACTTATAATTCAAGAGATTAATACTTATAAAACTTTCAAGATTAAAGTATGTTTTAGTTGCAAATTTTCGTATCTTGAAAAGACTTATGATTTTAGAAGCATTTATAAATTAGTTTCTGTAACATACTATTTTTTTCAAACTCTCATGTCATCAAGCTGTACGTCTTTATTTGTTAAAGTTTACATGTCATCTTGTTATCATGTCATCATCTTTAATTATTATTCTAAATTTACATATCATTTTGTTATTAATATGCCATGGTCACAAACTATGGTGACATATATTCTTGTGATAAGACCAGAGCAACACATCTAACTCTGTGGATGGGAATGTATTCTCCACATATATCCCTTATGAAGGTGGGTTCTAGTATTAGTCATCAAGTCATATCATAGTAGACAAAGGATGATATATTTATCATTCTGTTTCATTTTACTCATTTAATTATTCATGAAATTCCTTAGATAGGAATATATATTATCTTTATTATCATAATTTTATTTTTTCATAATTATACAAATTCTTAACTTGTACATTTTTATTTATTTATTATTTAATAAATAATTATGCACTAATTAATCAATAAAAATAGGCATTATAATTTAATATTTTCCTGCACATAATAAAACAAGAAGATCAAAATATATAAAATGATAACAGTGTAATAATGATCATGTTCTAGTTATGCATATTTAAACATTAATATTTAATCAGAAATTATATAAGATATTTAAAATTAAGTAACTTAATAAAATTGCTAATTTATAATTAGCCTACTTTCCTTCTTTGCCAACCCACAAGTGTTAATTCAATTCAAACTGCTGATTACCTACACAACATTTAATTAGAAATCCATCCTTCCATGATATGATAGTTAATATATAATTCCCAAAATACCCATCCTAACTTAGGCTTAACTGTTTTCTACACTTGGACTTGCTTGGACCAAAATCTTGAGCCAAGGTCTAATTAAGCCTGGGTCTCAACCAGACTAGGACCTACTTCTACCATAGATCACTTGGTTTAGACTACTTGATTAGGCAAAATGAGTCAAACTCCAATTAAGTTGAACCAATTTCAAAGCAAAGCTAGTTGGCTACACTAATGTCTAAGCCAAGGTTGGTCTAGGCTTAACAGTGAATTATTAAACCAACCTCAAACCCACACTAAGGCCGTGTTTGATAGCTTTTTGGCTATCCCTGGATAAATGTACAGGATAGCATTTATCCAGGGGATAGTTGGGGGATAAGCACCTTTTTAAAATTATCACTCTGCCATCAAGGGATAACTTTAGTTATTCCTGGGTTCCTATGGAATAAGTTCAGGGGATAAACATGGGTTATCCCCTTAGTTAAACTTTTTCAGCACTATCCCCTGTAGCTATAGCATTTGGGGATAAGGGGGGATATCCATATCTTCCCTTATCCACCATATCAAACACAGCCTAAGTTTAGATCTTAAGAGTCCCAACAACAAGAAACCAATCTCCATTTGACTTTTTATGACCAGGCTTCCAAAATAGGTTATACCCAATTATATAAAGGCCTATTTCATGCTGGTTCACCAGAGAACCCATTTCTCCTTCTTCCCATGACCCGACCCTGTTGCCTTGGACCGACCATGTTTGACCTTTTGGCCGGCCATGGTGCCACCAAAACCCAGCCAAACTCCGGCCACGGTTGGGCCCTAGACCAAGCAAGGGCCTGATTGAGCTCCCACTTGGAATCAGCCACCCAGCAAGCCGAAGAGGCCGAACATCCCACGCATGAACATAGTGTTTTCATTGGCAAATCACCCAAGAAAATAGGCTAATTTTTGGCCTTAATTTCTTCACCTTCGTTGGCCATCACCAGATCTAATTATTGGCAAGAGTCTAATCAACTCTGGTTTCGGATTCTTGCCATTAGACATGGCCGTGAGGACCAACACCCAAAAAAAAGCAGGGCATTGCCCATCCCATGGCCAAATCCAATCTCCGGCGATCTCCGGCGATCCATGTTAGTGCTAGGATGAAGAAATAGATGAGGGAATCAGGACTCTTACCTACACTCATTGTTGGAGAGGACACGGATGCTGAGGCGCACAAGCACAGCCTTTTGAAGCCTCTGTTCTAACTGAAATAGAGAAATCAAACACCATTAGAATCTGTTTTTCCCCATTAAAATCCATTATGAAACATATGCTATCATGGTTTAAGAGATGGCAAAAAAGTGGTCTATGATATTGAGTTCTTACCTAAGTGGGATGGATCTACTCCAAAGAAGGTGGTCACTGCTTCTCCCACGGCTTCTTCCCAAGGTTTCAAATGCTTAACGATGGCTGGGGAGATGAGTTTTAGGGTGATTTAAAATTACCTTGCTGATGATCGATCAGGATCATGGGGGTGCAAATGTTCGCGGAGTAGGCGATGCAATGGCTTTCTCCTCCTTCGTCTTCAAGCTTTACGCCCATAAACTACTCGCCTTGTTGAGCTAGACCGGTCAAATGGATTAAGCCTCGTTCAACCAGGCTGGGCCTTGAGGCTCCAACTATTGTGGAGTATGGAGAGGGGCAGATGTACGTAGCCATGCCTCTTCATGTGGAGAAGCCATTTCTATGTTCCAAAGGACAATGGAGAACTATACAATGAACACTTTTAAATGCAGTTAAAGAGTGATCTCTTAACAATTCATGATAATGATAGAGGTGGAGGTAGACCTAAACTAACATGGACAAAAATAATTAAAAAAATATAATTATTTATAATTTAAGTATCGATTTAGTCCTGAATAGAGTAAAATGGAGGAAGTGGATTCATGTAGCTGACCCTATGTAGTTGGGAAGAGGCTTAAATGAGTTGAATTGAGTCGAGTCGTTTAAAGGACAATGGAGAACTATTGCACGAAGGCTCACCCTCAAATAAATTTGTTTCATTGTCGAGATTTGATCTCAGGTTGCCTAGGTGAAAGCCAGGTATCCTGATCAGACTACATGATAATGGATTTGTACACTGAGCATACAATAGACATGTAAAGTGATCAAGTTACATCTAATAGTATTGCATCATTTGTTGCCTGTTGTGCTCACGTGATCAACAGGAGTGCTTCTTTTTAGAGCAATAGTTTGCTATTCTATATCGAATACTCACAGTTAGTTCTATTTCCCTGAACGGATGTGCATATGCAATCTTGTCTTTATTCCCTTCAGTCAACTACAAAGGGGTAGGCTGAAAGCTTTTACATGTAAACATGATGGACATGTCACAGAGTTATTAAAATATTTGTTCATCAAATATACTTGCTCATCTGTCTTATGGCCATTTGTATGCATTAATTTTGATTATATCTGTTTCTTTACTATTTTAGGGTAGTGAGTATATTAGAAAGGCATATGATCAGAAATGCAGTCAGCTCAGACACCAATTTGCAAGGGATCTCAATGTAAAACTGATCGACAAAACTCGAGCACTTGTAAAGGATCTGCATTCACGAGTAAGGGTAGCCATTCAATCTGTTGATTCAATATCCAAAAGAATTGAGAGGTTAAGGGATGAGGAATTGCATCCACAACTTGTAGAGCTGATACAAGGGTATGTATCTGTAAACTTCTTTGAATCATCGTTTTATTTAGTAGATTTATTGCATGTTTCTGATAGGAACCTTAACTAAATCATTTTTTAAAAAAATTACTTTTGGTTACTGTCTTGGTTGTGAAGACCAATTGGAAGAAAGAAACACCATTTGATATGTTATGAACATGGATTCTTAACCAAAACTACCAAATGTTTCAGTATTAAATTGGTGATTTGTCAACTGGCCTTATGGTTCCTGTTCATCATTTCTTCTCTTTTGCGAAGGGCATATCTGCCATCATCATGCCAACTGCCACCTCAAGATTGTTGTCTTTTTGCATTCTCTCAATATCATCACAGATCCTTGTACCCAGATTTTAGCCCCTCCTGGCTTTATTATGATTTCATACATTCATGGCTTTCAGTCACCATTGCAAACTAATAACCAATAAGCCAACTCAAATTCTTTCTTAATAATCAAATTAGAGATGTAAGTATTAACTTGTAGGATTAATATATTTGATTTTTTTCAGAATATAAATCCAAACCCTGCTTCTTGTGCCATGCTTGTCATCAAAAAAATTTTTGGTTGATTTTTCTTGCTCTCCTTTGTATGTGATGACGGTCATTTCAGACTTTTAAGACAAGCAACAGCACCCTCTTCTTCCCACATAGACCTCCTTGGAGACAAGGTCATATGCTTAATTTATTCCCTTTTTTGAGGTGATCGATCTTGTTAGACAGTGGTCTGACCTCTTCAACTGTTACCACTGATTCATCCCACCATGCCTGAAGGGCTTCACTGCATTGCTCTACTAGAACACCTCAGCCTTGGCCTCTTGATTTTTTCACTATTGTCTCCACCATCAGTCAGCTCAGGATGAGCTGTAACTCAACATCATGAGAGGAATTGCTGGATTGAAACTGGCTATGCCTGACCTTAGTTCTAATTTCACCTAGCCATAAAATTTCAAGCCCATGCATATCCCCACCTGACCCCTTAAAAGCTTTTGGTCCCAAGGCATGAGGGGAGAGAGACACGGAAAGAGGGAATTGGGGTTAAGGGGGAATAAAAAGGGAGAGAGGGAAGGAGGGTTGTTAGGTGATGAAGGTGCCACTGTTGGTGGCGGTGGTGGCAGTAGCAAAGATGAAGTGTTTGGGATAACATTGGCAACAAGGGGAGGGAGGGGGTCAAGAGAGGGACCAGAAAGCATGACTTGTTTGGGCCTACTGAATGGCCATGTGGTGGTGGCATTGGAGGGAAGAAGAGAACCAGTGATGGAGCAGGAGGAGGTTAAGATGATTTCTCCCCTAAGTAGAGGATGGGAGAAAAAGGATTTCAGTATTTTACATATACTATTATTTGGGCTGGACTAGGCCAACTTGGGTTATTTTGGAGCAAATTCGAGCCTAGCCTTAAAGTAGTCGGGCATTTGAAAACACAAGCCTGGCCCAACTCATCAAGCCAGAAAAGTGTGTCCAGTCTTGACCAAATTTGGGCCAGGTGGCTTGGGCTGAATCTTTTAGGTATACCTCGCACTGCTGAATCCAGTAATTAGAACTTAAATGCAGCCAATACAATGAACCAAAACTGAAATAAGCAGGGAGCAAAAGGCTATTGGTGGCATTTTTTTAAAACCTCGGTAACCATCATCTGGCCATGAAACAGGAGGATGACTCCCTTCTAGAGGAGAATGCCATTTTGGTCGTGGCCCTAAAGGAAAGCCTGCCAATTTCTGTGCAGCACTCCTCTGATGATCTTCCTACTGCTGCCTCCACTCCTTCCCCTCCTTGCTTGTCACTGCCAACAAGTTGAACTTGCCTCTCCATGCCTCCATCTTTGTTTGGCAGGTCTTGAGCATATTAACAAAGTCCTTCTAGAGCCCCTTATTAGGCTTGTTTGATCCCACTTAAACCTATAATGCTATCAAATTCACGCCCAGAGTGGCTGAACACTGATTACAATTGATCACCTTGAATTAGTTAAGTGTAACCCATTAGTGTGAAATTTTAAGGTCAGGCCACTTACTGTTTAGAGCCGTCTTTTTTATTTTATTTTATTTTTATTTTTGCTTCCATGTTTTCAAAAACTTGCATATTAAATTAGTTTTGAAAATTGGATCAATTGCTTGATTGCTTGCTGCCCAGCTACAAAGGGTGCCTGGAAGGTGGTTTGTTGATTGCTCCTACGGGTGTGCTAGGTGTGCATATATCTGTGGAAGGGCTTGTAGTATCTTAGAAACAGAACCTTGCCTGGAACTCATGGGCAAATTCCCGTCTTATAGAATGTATGGTAACCCATACAATGTGAACCAGCTTCTGCAACTCTTACTTTCCCTTTTTATGGCAAGAGTTCTTTTAGTTTTAAATGGACCAACTTTTGGTCTAATGTTTTTTTTTTTCAAGTTGCAAGTAGTTAAAAGATTTGGCCAGTTCCATTTTCCACCACAACCCAAAGGTGAACAGCTTCTGTCTCATCTTGTTGTGATGTCTGTTGCCACAAATTAAGCTCTACTCATAATATTTGATCTTATTGTATTTGTCACTCCCACTCTATGTCCAAGTGCATTTTATGCCCCAGCCTGTACGAAGGACCAGCCGTAGACCCTCTTTTCCATGCAAGTGCTCTATCATCTATGTATGGGTATGTAATATACATGTAAATCTGACAACATTGGTTTAGATATGGTGATGTTGTTGCTCAGTGAGGGCTTTGCTGATATCTGATAACATGCCTTACAGCCAGAGTGAAACTCCTCCATGCATTAAACGTGATATATAAACACAGTTGGGATCCACAACACTCTTTTTTTCTTTGTTCTTTTCTGTGCTTTCTGTGTTGATGAAATCACCACAATTTACACTTTATATTCTGATGGCAAAACATATTTGAACAAAGGCTTGGTATAGGATTTTCAAATCTCTCAAAATGTTTAAACACAGTTTGACTCAAGTTTATACCTACACGCACAGAAACAAGTGCACCTGCACAGCCAACTGAAAGTGCTGATGATTTTGCATCGGTTGTACCAGGATGCCTCCTGCATTATCAAGTGAATTACAAGCATAATGATGGATATTCCAGAACACTTTTGTCCTCTACTACTGTCAAAGTGTTTCTGACCTATTTTCTGATTCTTAAGTTTCAAGCTGAACCGTCATTATTGTCAATTCTTTCCAACTTTTGTTATTGTTATCAACAGGTTTCCTTTAATTCCAACTTAATAGCTGGACCAAGATGAAAACCTCATGATCCATTGAATTTCAGCACAATTGCAAGCTTGTGGATGCATCGGATAATGTGTTATGCTTTGAAGCCACTGCCAAATTTTAATGAACTTAATTCAAATTAAAATTCTTGTCAGATGTTGATTCTGATCAGGATCCCACCAGAACTTTGATCAGTAGACATTCCTAGTGATGATCATCATTAATTATGGTATTTAACCATGGGAATAGAGAAACCAGAAATTACTCCTTAGTGAATTCTGAATTGTATAGATGACAACAAAGGATGGTAATTTTACTAGTTAAAACTAGATCATGGAAGACATTATTGAAAGAATTTTGTTGCATTATCCTGTCAGAACTCAAGAAATTTTGGGCTTTGTTTCTCTACTGCATTAAAATAAAAAGGTATCTTGCTTCTGACAGTAATTCATCATGCATGGTCCCTGCAGGATGATCGGGATGTGGAGAGCTATGCTTGAATGCCATCATTCACAGTTCATTACAATCTCCTTGGCCTATCATATGAAAAGCTCAACAGCATCGCCACATAGCGAGCTCTACAGGCAGGCATTAATGCACCTTCGGAGTGAGTTGGAGTGTTTTTGTTCAAGCTTTGCAAACTGGGTAAATGCTCTTAAATCCTACGTAGGAGCTCTAGATGCCTGGCTTCAGAAGTGTGTCTTGCAACCCAAAGAACGCCGGAAGGGAAGGAAGATGGCATTCCCCCCTCGTCAAGCCCTTTCTCCCCCTATATTTGTTCTGTGTCATGATCTTCTCGCTGGGCTTAATTCACTTCCCTCTGAAGAACTGTGTGATTCGATGAAGGGCATTGTTTCCGTTCTACATGACTCCTTTGAGCAGCAGATGGAAGAGAAGCAGACAGGAAAAAAAACAGAAAAGCCAGACGGCAGTGGAGAATTTGGGAGCAATGAAGATGAGAAATGTAGGAGAGCATCCAACTTAGACTGCTTGCAGTCAAGCTTAACGCGGTTATTTGATTGGTTCACAAGGTTCTCTGAGGCCTCACTTAAAGTTTATGAAGATGTCAAGCAGGGGGATGACGTAGCTCGCAATGCTTATACAAGTGGTGGATTAAGGTAGTTGACATATGGTGACATAAGCATTGTTCATGTAAATTTATCATCAGAAGAATTCTCTTTCGCAGATTGAAATAAATTTTGAGTATGAAGGTTTGCACTGGGGATGCAGAAAGTGGAATCCAAGGAACTTCTAGACTGTTTGATCCATGTCTTCAAATGGACCGTGCCGTTCAATGCGGTTGCATTTGTTGGTGAAGCCTGCACCAATCAAGATCATGTATGGTTTGTGTTCTTTAGCTCAGGTGATGGAAAATTTTCTAGGCATGTGGGTATGGGTTGCCTGCGTCTGAAATATGCTCCATGTCCAGAATTAAGAATCCTTATATAAGTCTTTATTAATTAATAAAATTGCCTTTGATGTAAACCTTTGCAAATCTTGCGCAAAAATGTTTTAATTACCTTAAAACGTTGCCTTGCTAGCAAGGCTACATACAAATGCAAATTTTCCACGTACCTTGGCCAACAAAATTTTCTTGCTACTATTTTGTAGGGTATTTACTGGTGTCTTTAAAACGGAACATGGAACTCTCCACCTTTTAGTAGGGAAAAGAGATGATGAAACTGAGATAATGCAAAGGTTAGGGAGGGAGAAAGGTAAAAAGAAAAGAAAGGAAAGCAGAAATAAAGAAGAAAAAAGGGGAAAGTAGAGCGCTGGTGCAATGGAAAAGTTCGCTGGTGGTACAGAGGATGGGGAAGGTGGAAATGTCTTGCAAAGCACATCTTTTAATTTTTCTCTTTGGACATAATCCAAAATGGATGAACCTTTCTCTCTCTCTCTCTTTCTCTAGAGGGCTGTTTGGTGACCAAAATGGGTCACCACGATAATGTACATCCTTTTAGCTGATCTTATGCATCCATGCATCGTGTTGTGTTAGCGGTTAAAGGTGTTTAGATATTCATCCAATATCGCTGACTATGGTGTTATGATTTTATCAACTTTAGTCATTGAAATGGATCATCCATACCAAACACCTTGTAGATGGTATATCATCTATACCAAATACAATGCATGTTGTATGAAAAAATGAATCGAAAAGGCCTTTCCACTGAATATAAACTATATGTGACCAGTACCCAAATATTCAGATTTCATGACAACGCCCCCTCTATAATATTTAGTGTCTATATGTATATAAATAAATAAATAAATAAATGCTTAGCTTATACAAAGTTCTCTATTTCGTTAATTAAATACTAGTATTAGTATATGTAATCATCATTAAAGTTGATCATAACATGCAATAGATATTAATGACATTAGTCATAATTAATACTTAATATGCAATAAAAATTTGGTTATTAAAATATTCTATTTATTATATTTTATTACATTATTATATTTATGTTTCTAAAATAGTTGAAAAAGAAAGAGATTAGTATTAATGATAAAATTTATGCATGAAAACTTGCATAAAGTTCTCCATTTATATAATTATGCTATATTTTAAAAACTGTTGGGAAGAGGTGAAAAAAAAAAAAAGCAAAAAAATCGCAATGCGCACATCTTGCAAGTTATGTAATCATATAATTTATTCTGGTAATATAGATTTCAATGTATTAATTAAAAAAGTATCTAAATCTAAATTTTCTAGCCAAAGGTATAGTTTACGTAGAGGCTTGTAACAATCCTTTTATGTCACGGCTTCCAGTATCTCTCCAGCCGACGTCGAAAAAGTATTTTGATTTCGATCGTTTAATCATTATTTTGTTACAATTCTTTTGTCAAAGCTTATTCTAACATCGACCAACTTATCGTCTCAGGCAATCTAAATTCTCTATAAGGAATCGTCTGATTTTATTAAAGTATTTATGAAGAAAAAAGAAAAAAAAATAGTACCGTATGCACACCTAAATGAGGCAGCGAGGTTGAAATATAAAACATACTTTTCTTCAAAAGCGTAGAGAAACTAAATAGATATTTTTGGTCGTTGATTAATCCTTCAACAAGGAGTAAGGAGTGTTGCCTTGTCACTGCTGTGCAACGTCTCAAGCCCTAATCCAATTAGTAGATCGAATGAACATGAGTTCAAAAATTAGAATGCATATTAATCCATAGACAGCAATTTGAGGTATAATAATTCCTTTAAAATTTTCAGCTCTTCGTCTTTCGTGTCAAACAGGAATTATAGAGAGGAAGGAGAAATCAGAAACAGTAAATTGGTTTTCTTGGTGGACGTGTTATTAGTTTCCTTCTTTTAACTATTAAAATTTATATATATGCTTCTTAGTTATATTCTCAAATACTTTAAAACATTTGGCAGATGCAAGTAATTATATTCCATGGAATCTTTTTTAAGAAGGCATTGCACCACAACAAGACTAGTTAGAATGCACCACAACGACGTCCAGCTTGTGATATTTAAGTCAGAGCAAGCAGAGACCATGATTGGAAAAGGCTTAGCAGGAAGAGGACAGGAAGGTCGTATCGGAGGCTGGCGGTGGCTTTTAGCGGAAGGAGAAGGGCTGTGATTTTTGGCCTACAGATTGGCTGATAGGAGACGGAGTACGAGTGGGGAAAGGAGCTCCTTAGAGTAACATGGTCCTCTTTTGGATCTTTTGAGAATAATAAATTATCTAAAAGAAGTCATTATTGTGAGGGACATTGGAACTTATTAGCCTCTATCACCACTGAATATTAGTTTTCTAGCTTCTTCTGGACTATTTTCAGATTTTTCAACCAAGAATTGAACCTTCTTTATTTTCATTCTTTTTGACTTTTGTAATGTTTATCAACATGTTTCCCTTTATTCCAATTTGATATATGGATTGCAAGATCAAAACCTAGTTCTTTATTGCACTGTTATAAAATTTTAAGTTACTGGGGTAATAGATAACGTGCTTATATTCGTTTCCAAATTGTAATACAATGTAATTCAAAATAGATAGTGGTTACTCCTGCTGTATTTAATTGGATGGGAAATTTCAAGAAAGAAATATTTCAATTATCCAATCATAATATAACTGATTACATCCTTATATCCATGAACATACTCCTTGGTGGAGACATCCTCACTGTATGTGTGCATATATATATATATATATATATAAAGAGGGCAGCATAAGCTTGAAATTACTCTATCTGTGTTTTCTAGTCATACCAGTTGATGGGAAGATATTAACAAAAGAATATAGTCTGATTTAAGTTTATATCAGAGCAAGAAACAAATAATTTTGTTGCATCATCGTGTCAGGACTGTAGATGGGCATTCTTTTTTTCTTATCATATATAACTTTATTCATATATGAATTTATATATTCTTTTTTGTTGCATCATTATATAGAATTTTAATATCAAGTAAGCCAATATATCAACAATCCCTGAGAACATACTGGTTTAACTTGTGATCTGCACTGTGGCTTTTATACATCTAGTGATAACAGAACTCAATCAGACCCAGACCCAGTGTCCTTAACATGGGGCTTGCTTTGTGATGTGCTGCAATTCCAACTAGAAGCCCGCGTTCTGCGTGTAGCGAGCATATGCTTCTGATGACATGCCAATGGGTGCACGAGTGACATAATCAGGAAGATCAAATGCATCAACAAGTTCTCTGGCAACTCCCCTCACCTGGAAACTCAGGTATTCTGTCAGCTTGTGGATGGCCTGAGAGATGAAGCAGCCCAGTATAAGCCAGCCATATACATTTAACCACGTACTAGCATAAACCAAATGAAAACAAAATCTCATGCACAAATCAAAGTTGCCATACCTTTGCTTTATTTGGGGCCACATAGTCATCATTACGATATGTTCCAATATAATTCCAGATACGATCCAGTGCATATAAGTCACAGACTAGCTTCAGAACACGTCGTGTGTTCTCATCAGGACAGCTGCAAGCGTACAAACGTACTGGTAAAACATATGAATGAAAAGGGGAAGCAACACAAAATAAGAAAAGCTCACCTTTGCACAGAGTTGATGAACTTTGCCAGGATGACTGACTCAATGTGCGACTCTGAGAGTGTCAGCAGATGATTTAAACATCTGTTCCAGGCACCAAAGCCTCCAAGCTTCCTGGCGTGTTTTTGTAGCCGTACAGCAACGGTTTGAAGTAATCGTGATGTCCGGTACTGTGCAAATAAGTTTGCATAAACCATCAACATAAAACAGGTTCAAAACATAGAAACTCAGTGATCATGACAAAAGTAAAATAATGGCAGCTCACTCTAAATGCATCCAGCTGGAAGCTAGGATCTCTCAAATGGTTTTCTCCTTCCCAGCGAGCAGTCAAAGGATTTGGCTGGGATAAATATAAAGCCATAGACTCTCTCAAGTAACTCCATGTAGCTGCGAGAGTCCCACCTTGAAACTTTCCCTTGTACTGCTTCAAGAGGTCTATTGCAACCTACATAGGAAAAAATAATTGATCAAATCATTATGTATTATTTAAGTAATAAGAGCAAGTTGCAGCTTTACTTGCTGTAAAAGAACTGTGTTGTCGCCTTCAAATGTCTGAAATATATCATGGTCATTCCGCAAGATACCAAAACGGTTCACAGCTGCATAACCATGACCACCACAGGCTTCTCGACATGTGCTCAAAGATTTAGCTGTGTATGATGTAATATAAGCTTTAAGGCCTGCTGAAAGAGTATGAACATCACTAACAGCTTCATCATCATGTGATTTCTTTATTCAGAGTACTTATCCACCAAAGACATAGTAGCAAAGTGGAAGGCATATGTTGATGCCAACATTGGCATGAGTTTGTGCTGCTGAGACTGGTAATCCAGTATGCTGACCTCTGGCTTCTTAGGAGGACCAAATTGCTGGCGAAGTAAAGAATATCTCACAGCAATAGTAACTGCTATTTTCAGAACACCTACAGAGGAGTATGCAAGGCCAACTCTCCCGCCAACAAGCTCTCCTAGCGTAGCTGCAAACCTTTTGTTGACGGATGGGAGGCTGCTTGTGTACTTCCCATCACGTGAAACATCTCCAAATCGGTTGAGAAGATTATCTCGAGGAATCCTTACACAGCGAATCGCAATGCACCATTGTCTACACCATTTAGGCCTATTTTGTGGCCACAATCATTTATTTCAATCCCAGGAAGAACAGAATGGGTTTCAAGGTCTCTTATGGGAACAATGAAAGCATGAACACCCATATCAGCAGAATCTCCTCCCATTCCTTGAAGAGGCAAAATTAACTTTGCGAAAACGGTTGCAAATTTTCCATGTACCGCAGCATTGCCAATCCACCATTTTATGGCTCCATCATTTGGTGTATTGATTACAAACTCATCAGTGACAGGATCAAAAGTAGCAGTTGTTTGAAGGCCTTGAACATTGGAGCCTGTTGACACGAGTAAAAGAGTTAGTCGAACCCAAAGTTGTACAATAATGGAAATAGGCATGATAATTCAAGTAAGATCAGATGATTCAGTTGTCATGCAGACACATGCAAATGGTCCACCATGTCATTGCAACAGAAGGTCAAGAGAAGGACTCACCATGATGAAGTTCTGTCATAGCAAAACAACCAGGATAATCCAAATTGTCGATTCCGTCAAAATATTTATCCCTGTGCTTTTTGGTTCCTAGGTTCATAACCGAGCCTCCCCAAAGGCTACATGATAAGTAGGTTTAAGTTAGTAGACAATAAATATCAGTATAATACAGAAAACTAATTGTTGCTAAATGATTCCAGCATTTCTTTGGGAAACAGATGTCCTAGCATATCCCATCAGTACAAAAGTACCAGTGCATTCTCTCCTTATAGTTAGGCAATGCTTTCTCCCTGCTGGAACTAGCATAAAAAATCTCTCTCCAGATTTTTTTTGTCCACAAGGGATACTGATTCTAGTAGAATATTTTCAGTTTTTTGTAATGATAAATAAGGATACAAAGTTTAGATATATAGTATAGGATACAAAGTTTAGATATCTCAATAGTATAGGGTTCCAAAGATCTCAACCAAAAAGCAGGGTATAAAGATACTTTAAATAATATCAACTTCATCTATGCACTGCAATGAGAATGTGAGTGATTATTTTGGGAGGGAAGGGGCGCAAAAAAAAAAAAAAAAAAAAAACTCCCCTTATAACAATGTGCACGCCATTTTGAAAGGAAACAAGCTTCTCATCCAGCATTCCACATCATACCTAAGAGGTGTTGTCTATGCTACGAAGGTGAAAAGGGAAAGCCAAAAGTGCTCTTATCAACAAAGGCACCCTTCACCCTCTCCTTTTCATCACTCCACAAGGCCACCATGGATCTACTCTTGGAAACTAAGGGTATGTTTAGTTTTTGAGAAAACAAAAATAATCTTGCAAAAATATATTTGGTGATTGAAAACAATTTTTTTTTTTGAAAAAAAATAACTCCAAATAGCAGAAAAATGAAAATAGTTCAAAAAACTTTTAGCATGTTCCATCAAAATAAAGGAAAGAATAAAAAAAGAGAAAGAGAAAGAAAACTTGAAAACATGAAAGCAAACAATGCTCCCTTTATTTATTTATTTATTTATTGCACCTCCCATTTTCAGAAAAATAATTTTTTATTTTCATTTATCAAAAGAATTTTTAGAAATTAGAAAATAGAATATGAAAACTGTTATCAGGAAATGAAAATAAATAATGATAACAGAAATTGTTTTCAAAAACCAAACACCATCTAGATTTCTTGAGAAATAAGTAACCAGCATTTCCATCACACATGCATAACGTCAACCTTTTGCAGCCTGCTCGCTAATTGAGATTGAACCATGATGCTCTGATCAAAAGTAAACTTCAATTTCTTGGCTGAATAAGATGCCCATCAAATACTTGGACACTTATCAAATTCTTGGCCGCATGTCTTAAAGATTGGTGGACAGTTGGATTATTTAACAATGAATTTGATCCACTGTTTTGATGTTAGAATTGAGTATTTGTTCTTTCTAACTTTGGACAATTAGGGATTCAAGTATTGACATTAGGGCTGGGTTCTTCTAACCATATGTGCCACATGCTATCTACATTTATGCAATTGTAAACAGGGAATAAGTAGTACTAAATTTTCAACAAAATTGCATGCATTTGCAGCCATACATTCATATGTAAGTTGCTTAGCCATCTAGTTCCTTTCAAGTAAGGAGTCATCAATTTTCAAAAAAAAGGGTTTAAAACTTGATTCTCTGAAAGAGTCATCTATAGGAAGCACAGTGGTTTAGCCTGTTAGAATTAGTTTTATATTTGGGGCCACAAATGTAATTATTAAATATGTATGATCATCATTAAATAAGTCAAAATTAATGTAGTCTAATTTGGAATAAAGTTTGTGACTTAAGGGTATTAATGCCATGATATTATTGGGTGGATACCATAAATGAAATTTCTAATTTGATGAGGGGCCAAATTAGAAATAACCAATTAGTAACCGTCTTATCGGCAGTTTTATAAAAAGGGGTTATGGTCCCGATTTACAGTATGAACAATTTTTCTTTGCTTGTATTCCCATCAACAAGCAATAAGGAACTAAGGATAAACTGCAAATTTGGAAGGCCATGATTATTCAAGAAATCGATTCAATGAATCCCGGTATGCTTTCGCTATTCTCGTATTTGTATAAATTTCAGTACGCTTCCATTATTCTCCTATTTATTTATTTTAAATTTCTCTTGAATTGAATTGAGCATAATTTTTGGTTTTACCAACAATTAGTATCAGAGCGTCTCATATTCGATTCTTAAGAAATTTTTTGAATTTTTCAGTCATATGTCATTGATATTCAATTAATCTGATTACATTGGCTTCTTAATTTTGAATTAAATATTCGTATTTGTGCATAAGTCTTCTTTGGTTTCATTCCGAATTCATGAGACAAACATTCATTGGTTTATTTGAATTTTGTTTCGGTGCCATTGACATTCAAGTTGGTAGATCATTATCCAAACCTATCATATATCGAGTTTCTAAATAAAATCAAAGGTCCTGGCGCATCAAAACTTTATTCTACTTCTAGTTTGATGATCATGAATCCCAATGTCAAGAGCGAAAGATATTCGTTGCACCATGAAATTAGTCTCACGTGGTGCTCTACGCTTTAGGAGGCAAGATCTTTTACTTGATAAGAGATAAAGCCAAATTATGGATAAAGTCAAATCCGTATTTAATTTAATTTTAAATAAAAGGATGTCATGTTATAAAAAAAATGTCCCCATATCTTCTCAATCGTGGGGATAACAGAGTGGGATTTCAGAATTCCATCACATGGGATCTTCACACATGGTGTTTCACCAAGAATGCACAGGATCTTGGACTCTGTGGGGGCTTCGTGGTCTCTCGCAGGGCATTGCTTCCAAGCTTCCAGCGTGAGATTTCATCCAGCACCTCACACGGGATCGAGCAAAAAAAAAAGGGATGGCTTCACAGGGCATTCCAGCGGATCCGATTCCACAAAACAACACCTTATCCATTAGCCCAAACTATTTTTCTAATATAAATATGGCTTTGAAACAGAAAAGTTTTATTTTTAATATGGGTTGGAACCAACTTATGCAGAGGTAAAAGACAACTAAAAATGACATATCGTTATTTTTTTTAAAAGGTTCAATTAAATTCAAATTAATATTTTTATGCGTAATAAATTTATTCATCGTTCTAAATTGAACTAATTGAAACAAATATCACCAAAATCACCTTTCTCGTATAAATGGTTCACGAAGGATATTGGATATTGTGTATGTGTATATTCATGCGGGTATTAGTCGGCCCAAAAGAAGGTTAATGCTTGGCTGAACTACACACACTTGTGATGGTAAACACGTAATAATTATAAGGATTTATATGTGAGTAATAAATCGATCCAAAGATAGATTTATTATTTGACATGCATTATTGCTAGTGTTTGATTATTACAACAAGAGTACCACTAGCAGTTAATATTACTGTTCAAAGACTTGATATTAATATTGCACTAGATATCTTGAGATGAAATTTACCATTATTTGAATTTGTTGATATTTTGTATTAATTATTTATGTGAGCCCATTATTTATGTATTGCTTTTGTTTTCTTTTCAGCTAATGTTGCTATTTTTTCTACTAATCTCAATTCAGGATGATCCTTAATGGCACTAACTTCAAGGACTGAAAGGAGAACATTCTCATTGTTCTTGATTGCATGGATCTGGACCTTGCACTAAGGATTGAGCAACCCACTCCTCCTACAGCATCTAGTACCTCTGATAAAAGGAATAGATATGAGAAGTGTGATCGCTCTAACCGCATAAGTCTTATGATCATCAAGCGCAGTATACTTGAAGCTTTTAGGGATGTGGTATGCGAAGAGATTACCAGTGCCAAAGATTTTCTTACTAAGATTGAAAAATGCTTTGCCAAAAGCGATAAAGCAGAAACAAGCATAATCTTAAAAAGCATGATTTGCATGAAATATAAGAGCAAAGGAAACATAAGGAGTACATTATGGAAATATCTCATCTTGCTTCAAAGCTAAAGGCACTAAAGCTTGGAATGTCAGAGGACTTGCTTGTGCATCTGGTACTGATCTTTCTTTCTAACCAGTTCAGTCAATTTAAGGTCAGTTACAACTACCAAATGGAGAAATGGACTCTTAACGAGCTCATTTCATACTGTGTATGCAAAAGAAAGAGAGATTGAAGCTACAGAAGACTGAAAGTGCTCACTTGGAAAGCACCTCTAAAGAAAAGGACAAGGATAAAGGCAAGAAAAGAAAGAATGAGGCTGCTAAGAGTTCAGTAAAAAAGAAACAAAATCAGAATAAGGACAGTTGTTTTCTGCAACAAGCCTAGACAAAAAGAAAGAATGTTCCAAGTATCATGCATGGCATGAAAAGAAAGTTACATTTCTTAATTTGATCTGTTTTGAAGTGAATATAGCTTTAGTACCTAGAAATACTTGATGGTTAGATTCTGGTGCTACTACTAACATCAGTGTTTTAATGCAGGATTGCCTGAGCTACCAAAGACCAACTGATGCTGAAAGACACATTTATGTGGAAGATGGCAAGTTGGTAGATGTGGAAACAATTGGGCATTTTAGATTGTTATTAAGTTCTGATTACTATTTAGATTTGAAAGACACTTTTTTAGTACCCTTATTTAGATGAATTTGGTTTCTATTTCAGCTTTGGACAAATTAGAATATTGTTGTTCATTTGAAAATAGTCAATTTAGTTTTTTTTTAAATTCAAATGTTATTGAAACTGATTTTCTTATGATGTATGACAATCTATATTTGCTTGATACTGTTGTTTCTTATAATGAAACCCTGAATATAGAATCATGAGGTACTAAGCGTAAAATTTACAATAAAAATTCAGAACATATAGCACAAGTGCTTAGGTACATCTTTAGAAATAGAGTTGAACGACCTATGTCAGATGAAATTTTGAATTTCTCAATTTTATAGACTTCAATCTGTGTTGATTGTATTAAGGGCAAACGGACCAAAATAAAGAAATTAGGTGCATATAGAACTACGAAAGTCTTAGAGTTAATACACACTGATATTTGTGGACCATTTCCTACACCTTGGAATGGTGAATAATATTTTGTATCATTCATAGATGATTATTCTCAATATGCATACCTATTTCTTATTCATAAAAAGTCCTAAGTTTTAAACGTGTTCAAATCATTTAAAGCTGAAGTTGAGCTTCAACTCAACAAAAGGATTAAATGAGCCAGATCTGACCGTGGTTGTAAATACTATGGCAGATATAATGGTTCAAATGAACAACATCAAGACCTTTTGCTAAATACCTAGAGAAATACGAAATTGTCTCATAATACATTATACCAGGATCACCTAGCATGAATGGTGTAGCCGAAAGACGAAATCACACTCTTAAAGATATGGTAAGAAGTATAATTAATCATTCAACCTTACCAAAGTCACTCTGGGGAGAAGCACTAAAAACAATAGCCTACATTCTGAATAGAATACCAACTAAAGCAACTGTCAAAACGCCTTATGAGCTTTGGACAAGACGAAAGCTTAGTTTAAAGCATTTTAATGTTTGAAGATGTTCAGCTGAGGCAAGAACTTATAGGTCACATAAAAAGAAACTGGACTCTAGGACAATGAGTGTTACTTTATTGGGTATTCTAAGCGATCTAGGGGCTACAAGTTTTATGACCCAAATCAAGGATAATTTTTAAGATGAGAACAGTAACGTTCTTTAAGAATATTAAGTTTGGGAAGAGAAATAAGGTTAGAGACTTTGTCTTTGAGAAGGACTTGGATCCTACTCCTCTTGTTAAAGAGGAGTTAGTTCCTATTCCTATAATTGCTTCTGACAATGATTAGGTTTCTGTTCCTGTCATTAATCAAGTTATAATTCCAGAACAACAAGAAATTATTGTTCAATCCTCAAAGGTACAAACTCAACAACTTTAAGAATAAGTGCATTAAGAACAAGTGCCTTTGCGGCAATCCACTAGAGAAAGGAGGAATGCTATTTCAGATGATTATATAGTATTTCTTCAGGAATATAAGAAAAATAATGGCATGATAAAAGATGATCCTGTCAACTTTCTTCAAGCCATATAAGGTTCCAACTCAGAAAAATTGATTGAAGCGATGAAAGAAGAGTATAAGTCTATGCAAGATAATAAGGTTTGAAAACTTATTCCATTACCAGAAGGTGTGAAAATCATTAGTTGCAAATGAATTTTAAGACCAAACGAGATTCAAAGGGTAATATGGAGAGGTACAAAGCTCATATTGTGGCTAAAGGCTATACTCAAAGAAAGGGATCGACTTTAAAGAGACCTCTCTAGTTTCATCGAAGGACTCTTTTAAGACAATCATGGCTCTTGTTGCACGGTATGATATCGAGCTCCATCAAATGGATGTCAAGACAACGTTTCTCAATGGAGACATTGATGAGACAATTTATATGATGCAACCAGAAAACTTTATGTCAGAAGACCCAAAGATAATGGTTTACAAATTGACAAAATTCATTTATGGGTTAAAGTAAGCTTTTTGTCAATGGTACCATAAATTTCATCAAGTAATTCTCTCATTCAATTTGAGGTGAATGCAGTTGATGATTGTGTGTATCACAAGTTCAGTGAAGTAAACACATTTTTTTGTTTTGTATATGGATGACATTTTACTTGCCATAAATAATATAGGCATGTTGCACGAAACCAAGAGATTTCTGTCAAGAAATTTTCAAATGAAAGATCTTAGTGATGCCTTCTTTGTATTGGAAATCTAGATACATCGAGATCGTTCTCGGATATCCTTGGATTATAACAAAGGAGCTATATCGATAAAGTACTTAAGAGATTTGGCATGCATGATTGCAAACCAAGTGACACCCCAGTTGCTAAAGGAGATAAATTTAGTCTTAACCAGTATCCAAAAGAAAATCTTAAAGTTGAAGAGATGCAGAAGATTCCCTATGCTTTGGCTGTAGGGAGTCTAATGTATGCTCAAGTTTGCATTGCATCAGGATATTACGTACATTATTGAAGTATTAGGCAGATATTTAAGCAATCTAGAAATGGATCACTGGAAAGCAGCCAAAAGGGTTAGGAGATATCTAAAAAGAACAAAGATTACATGCTCATATATAGGAGATCAGTGTTGGAAACTAAACTTGATTATTGGAAATTGCTGCATAGGAAGTTGTTATTATTTAATTACTGCATAGAAAATTGCTGTTATTTAATTGCATAGGAAGTTGTTATTCTGAATTAAGTATTGTGGAAGACCAAGAGTCATTTGTAATTATAAAAGGCCATGTATCCTTCACGTTTCAGCATGAAAATAGAAAAAAACCAGAAATTTTTCAGAAGAAATATCTTCTCCTCTTCCAACAAATTTGGTATCAGAGCCACAAAAGATCCATGGCCTCCATGAACTTTGTTCAATCCCAAATACCCAAACTCACCAAAGACAACTATGACAACTGGAGTATCCAAATGAAGGCTTTGCTTGGATCCCTTGATGTTTGGGATCTTATAGAAAATGGCTACATGGAGCCGACCGAAGGTGAAGCAATGCTCACACAAGAGCAAAGAAAGCAACATAAGGAGTCAAAAAAGAAAGACAAGAAGGCTCTCTACACACTATACCAAAGTGTAGATGAAGGCACATTCGAGATTATCGCTAGAGCTGCAACATCAAAGGAGGCATGGACTTATTGCATAAGGCACATAAAGGAGCAGAAAAGGTGAAAAAGATTCGGCTACAATCTTTGAGGTCTGAATTTGAATCTTTCAAAATGATAACTAAGGAGTCAATTTCTAATTATTTTTCAAGATTGATGTCTATAGTCAATCAATTGAAAAGAAATGGTGAAGAAATTACTAATGTTCGAATCATGGAGAAAATTTTGCGCTCTTTAGATGCAAAATTTGACTTCATTGTTGTAGCCATTGAAGAATCAAAGGAATTAGAAGAGATGACTATAGAGCAACTCATGGGCTCTTTACAAGCACATGAGCAAAAGCTGTCTAAAGGATGGAGGAGAAACCCATCGAGCAAGTACTTCAAACAAATCTTACACTACAAGAAAAAGGTGATCTTAAAGGTCAAACAAGTTTCCATGGTCGAGGCCGTGGAAGAAGAGGAAGAGGTGGAAGATTTCATCAAGATCAACCTCAAAGAAGTCAAGGAGACATAAGAGACCATCATGCCCGAGGTCGTGGTAGAGGAAGATTTTTAATCCTAGAGGAAGAGGAAGGTATGGACAACAAGCACTACAATGTTTTATTTGCAAAAAATATGGGCACTATGCTAAAGATTGTTGGTACAAAGATAATGTTAATTATGTTGATGAGAAAATTCATTTTACAAAAGAACAAGAAGAAGAAGTAACTCTACTTTTGGCCTACAATAACATTTCTGGTGCTATCAAAAGAAGTACTTGGTATCTAGACACAGGTGCTAGCAATCATATGTGTGGGATAAAGGACATGTTTTTTAAGATGGATGAAAGCTTCAAAGGCTCGGTGACTTTTGGAGACTTCTCTAAAAGGCCAGTTGAAGGGAAAGGTAAAATCCTTATCAAGCTTCAAAATGGCACTCAAAATTTTATTTCAGATGTCTATTATGTTCCAGACATTAAAAATAACATTCTTAGTTTGGGCCAATTGCTTGAAAAAGGCTATGACATTCACATGAAAGAATTGGGTCTTTCTATCAGAGACAACAACAATACTCTTATTGCACATGTTCCTATGTCAAAAAATAGAATGTTTGAGCTAAGTTTGCATGTTGATGGCTCCTCTTGTATGTTAACACAAAGTCTTGATGACTCTACTCTATGGCATCTTAGATATGGACATTTAAACTTTGATGGATTAAAACTTTTGTCTAGCAAGAATATGGTGACAGGAATGCCTTGGCTGAAAATGTCTAAGGAAAAATGTGAAACTTGCATAGTTGGAAAGCAACAAAGGAGAACCTTCATTTCAGGAAGATCAAGAAGAGCAACAAAACCATTGGAATTGATACATTCAGATGTTTGTGGCCCAATCAAACCAACAACTATGGGAGGTAATGAATATTATCTTTCCTTCACTGATGATTATTCTGGAAAGACATGGGTTTATTTATTAAAAAAAAAGAGTGAAGTGTTTCAGAAATTTAAGGAATTTAAGTTGCTTGTTGAAAAACAAAGTGGTTTTCAAATTAAAGCTTTGAGATCGGATCGTGGTGGTGAGTATTTATCCAAAGAGTTTTCAAATTTTTTCAAAGCACAAGGAATTTTTCATCAGGTTACTATGCCTTATTCACCTCAGCAAAATGGGGTTTCAGAAAGAAAAAATCGAACTATTTTAAATATGGTTCGATGTATGTTGAAAGATAAAAATATGCCTAAAGAATTTTGGGGAG
>UESW01002029.1:0-65949 GCA_900491605.1 Calamus simplicifolius | reverse complement strand
CGAAATGGAAGGCGAGATTCACCTGTACTGGACGCCCATCTTGATCCCGAGCGAGATGTCGATCCCACCGGCGGCCTCGCTGATGGCGAAGTAGATGGAGGGATCCTCGATGACGTAGCGGAAAGGATGGATCCCGGCGTCCCGGACTAGGGCAGAGAGCTGGCGCATACAGAGCTCGCGGTGGTCGGCAGTAGAGATCTCCACCGGCGTCTGGAGGTCCGGCCGGGACAAGAAGAACTCGAATATCCTCTCCTGGATTTCCCGGTGTCTTCCCCTCATGTACTCCGCCAGCTCCGCCCCGCTTACCGTCACCACCCTTCTGCCCCGGCCGCCGCAGAGGAGCGCCGCCAGCTGTCCCTCGTCGGCGGCGACCGAGGTGGAAGGGGGAGAAGGGTGGCGGAGGTGGAGGGAGAGCCGCCGGATGCGGCGGATCGCCGGGGGGTAGTCGCCGTCGGGTGTCCTGTCGTCCATCGTGGTGGGAAAGAAGCGAATAGGGGGGTCGGGGGAGAGCGGGTGCTTGGCGGAAGGGGAAGGCAGCGATCGCTTACCAAGGCAGGGGAGGCGACGTGGCGGGAGCGGTCCTAATTGCACGTGGCGAGATTACATTGGCTAGGACGGGTAATTCAGTTTTTCTCGGCACGCTATCCGACGTGAGTAGATGAGGATGGGACGCGATTAGTTGACTTGACGACGACGGTCACTTAATGGAGTAATCGCAAGCATGCTCTCTGATAATCTAATAAAATAACTTCGTTTAAAGAATAACAACAACATCGGTGGATCGCCGCAAAATTCACGCGGCCTTTTTTAGAAAAAGCGGTAGCGTAGATAGTTAGTTCTCCATCAAATTTGGATGCCGTTATATATTTCAAACACCGACAGCTTTGATATATTTCAAATTTACAGTCCAAAGCTGGTCCCATCCATTTCTATCCTTTAATCATATAATTTTAAGGTCAAAACCTTAACCGTCTTGTCGTCAAAAAGGCATCTATACTTTTTTTAAAAAAAAATAAAAAATAAAACGTAATGAAAATAAAATTCTCTATGCTGAAGCTCCCATGAAAACAAGAAAAGCTCGATTTGATATTGAAGAGTATTAAATCTTACAAAATACTCTCGTCAAGCAAGAAGAAACATATCACCTCTTGATTTAGAGCACAATAATAAAAATCATTAAGATGCATAAGATGGCGCTAGGGATATCAATTTTTTTGTTTTTTAGTTTATCCGATCTGTACCACTTTTAATGGGTCAAAAAATTTCTGTTTTAAACGGCTTAACGGGCTTTCGTTAACGGCTAAACGGATAAACGACTTGGGGACGATATTCTCTACTCCATTCCCATTCCCGTTAGCTTTATATAATGACTCAATGACTCTTGTTCTGCCTTCTTTCACGCACCATCTTTTGCTCTTCCTTCTTCACGTAGCTGAGCCGATCTGAAGTTCTAAAGTCTGAACCTACTCCATCGTCTTCAATTGCTGATCTGAACTCTGAAGTTCTGAATCTACTTCATCGTCTTCAATTGCTGCCTCATCGATGCCCTCCAACATATTTTTTTTTTTGGTACGCTCGTCTCTTTCTTTTATTTCTAAAGAAAGATATCCCTTTATTTTTTGCTTTGAAATTTAAATGTATTCTTTTGTTAAGATGTTAAAAGCTAATGTATTAGATGGATCAATATCAATGATTGGTTGTTGATATTTATTCTATCTTATCCTAATTAATTTTATTTTTTTAATTTTTAATAAATTAACATTTTAATAAAATAATTTTATTTTTATGATAATGGGCATTTACTCCATGAGTACTTGTTTGTTCGGTCGGATATTCTCATCTTCGTTCCGATCGGGTATCTTCGTTTTTGCTCTATTAACTATAACGACTTAATAAAGCGAAGAATAATTTTTTTTTAATAAAAATAAAAATTAATATAGATTGTTCGACTCATTTTCGAACTGTTGCCATCCCTAGATGGAACATCATTATAGGGATGGCACATCATTCTCTATATTCAACCTAACATTCCATCTCTAATAGACAATCGCTATGATGTCTCTTGGATTGATCTCAGATGTTGCAGATGCTTCGACGGGCGGTGATTTAAATATCAATGTAAAATATAAGAGAGAGAGACTAAATTCACTTTAATACTAAAATAATGCATACTTCCTTAGAAAGAAAATATACCCTGCAATGAAGTAACATGATGAAAGAAAGAATAACAACAAAAATCAATAGGAAAAGACTTTGTACACCGCCTCCGGTGTAGCAAGTCCTACGTGGGCTGCATCGTTCCTTTTTATTAGTCCACATACGCACGACATCTATAAAAAAATGTTAAGACATCCCGAGAGAAAAACTAACGATACCCTAGTTTTAAGCTTATGACACCGTAGTTAAAAAGTGAAGACACCCGTTCAGAAAAGAAAAAAAAAACTCACGACATCCTAGTTTTAAACGGACGACACCCTAGTTCAAAAAGGCGTCTATCCATATTCCAAAAAAAAATTAAATGGGTATTAATGCATGTCATGTCAAAATTAAATAGCTATTAAGAAAGAAAAAAAAAAACCTTACGACACCCTACTTTTAAAGCCACGACACCGTAGTTATAAAACTAGACACCCGTTAAGAAAGCAAAAAAATACTTACGACACCATAGTTATAAAGCTATGACACCCACTCGTTATAAAGCCACGACACCGTAGTTATAAAGCCACGACACCTATACAAATTCTAAAAAAAAGCTGGTATTAATGCACGTCATGTCAAAATAAAAACACATTAAAAAAGCAAAAAAATACTTACGACACCCTAGCTAGTTATAAAGCTACCACACCGACACCGTAGTTATAAAGCCACGACACCTATACAAATTCCAAAAAAAAAAGCTGGTATTAATGCACGTCATGTCAAAATAAAGACACCCATTAAAAAAGTAAAAAAATACTTACGACACCCTAGTTATAAAGCCACGACACCGTAGTTATAAAGCCACGACACCTATACAAATTCTAAAAACGTCATGTCAAAATAAAGACACATATTAAAAAACCAAAAAATACTTACGACACCCTAGTTATAAAGCCACGATACCGTAGTTATAAAGCCACGACATCCATTCAAAAAGCAAAAAAACTCACGACATCCTAGTTTTAAACTCACGACACCCTAGTTTTAAGGAGACACCCGTTTAGAAAAAGTGTCTGTACATAGATTCCAAGAAAAAGCTGAACGGGTATTAATGCACGTCAGATGGCTTTTTTTTTGGAAGTTGTGTACATATACCTTTTCTGAACGGATGTCTCATGCTTAAAACTAGGGTGTCGTGAGTTTAAAACTAGGATGTCGTGAGTTTTTTTGCTTTTTGAACGGGTGTCATGGCTTTATAACTACGGTGTCGTAAGCTTAAAACTAGGATGTCGTAAATTTTTCTCTCGGAATGTCTTAACATTTTTTAATGGATATCATGTGTATGTGGACCAATAAAAAGGAATGGTGTAGTCCACATAGAACTTGCTGTACCAGAGGTCATGTACAAAGTCTTTTCCAAATCAATATCACGGAACGGTGGAGAATAAAGCTAAAAGTTACAATGACCAGTCAACTCTACCTCTAAGCTTTCTGCAAGGGTAATAATATTTATTGAATTTTTTATGCATTCATAGAATATTTTGACGTTGACTGTTGGATAAGATCGCCAGCGCATATGGACAAAATCTCAAGCTCAGATCTTTTTAATTCAAAATTATTTAACCTTTCAAAACTTAGACATTAAGATAGTGTTTGATAGAAAAAATATTATTCATGAATAAGTATATGGGATAGAGTTTATTCTCTGGCTATTTCTAGAGATATCCCTTGGCTATCCCATTGATCATATCAAATGCAAAAAGGTAAATCCATAGGATAACTTTTTTTTTTACTCTTATTTGGTATTCCTGCATTCTCTAGGGAATAAATTGAGGGGATATCCCATGGTTAACCATGGTTAACCATGGATTATCCTTTTGATTAACTTTATTCCCAACTATCCCTTATAGTGATGGCTTTTGGGAATAAGAGGGGATATCCCCTCTTATTCCCTATTTCAAACACTACCTAAGGTAGTATTTGATAAGGGGGATAAGAAAGGATATCCCCTGTATATCCCTCCTTATTCCCAAATGCTATAACTAGAAGGGATATGTCTGAAAAAATTTAACTAGAGGGGATAACCCATGGTTAACCATGGTTAACCATGGGTTATCCCTTGAACTTATTCCCTAGGGAACCCAGGAACAACTAATGTTATCCCTTAATGGCAAACTTGTAATTTTAAAAAAAATGCTTATTCCCTTAGCTATCTCCTAGATAATGCTATCCCGTACATTTATCCAAGAATAGCTTTTGGGCTATCAAACACTACCTAACTCTGATGTTAAATTTTTTTGCTCCTCAGTAAAATACGTATTGGCTTTACCTACCATACGTATCAATTTGTCATTTATATAACATCCTATATCCCAACAATAAAACTATTCCCCAACAAAAATAAAGGTGCACAAAAATCGTTCAGAACACCATAGCTAGATCAACGGTTGGAAATTTTCTTTCAGATGAGACGTTCACAATTTTCCACAAGGCATTATTTACATACAATCCATGTTTGGAATTCAAAATAATTCACGCTTGTGACATTCTTGTACAATATGCAGAGAACCTCCATGATGCTCCACACAGCAGTCACACATCTCATGCGTAACCTTTCAATTGTAAGAATTAATGTTAAAAACCTTCACCTTGCCACCCTAGCAAGAAGTAATTAAAATGTGCAAAATGACCGTCCAAGGAGAATGACAAAATTACATGTCAACATTCAGAACTTTTACATCATGAAAGACATGAAACATATCATCTGCCCTCTCCAGTATCTGGCTAAGATTAAATCCACCTTAGAGCAATTCCTGTGAACTGAAACATAGACTTAACGATTTTGCATCAAATCCGAGCTATCTTATAAAAGACAAACAGCCCATGATAGCAGTTGACGAACAGAATGACATAAAAAGGTACAACTAGAATCATTTAACTCTTCAAAACCAAAGCTCTTTCTCATAAAATAACAAGTCCCACAAATAAGAAAATCAGAAAGAGGAATCTCAGATGAACTAGCAGATAACAAAACTCAAGACACCAGAGAATATAATTGCCATAAACGGCACGACCATATGTGATATAAAAGATAACCCAACACCTCCCTTTGCCACCGCTGGTCCAATACTCAGTTATGCATCCAGACCACACAGAATTGATGGACGTACACCCACAATGACCATAACTGACAACACTAAGACTACGAGCAACTAGAAGCCCCACCAATGCAGGGCTCTTCTTGGTTCACTCTCTCTTGCTGTTGATTTGGTAACCTTGGCTCCAGTTGGATCCTGCTCTTGATAACACCAACTGCAACTGTGTGCCTCATGTCCCTGATAACAAACCTTCCTAAAGGATGATTATAATACCTCAGAAACATTCTTCTGTTGGATAAAAAAGAAACATGTTATGTGCTTATACATCAAATTCATTTGCTACCAATTATCTTCCACTCCAATATTTGATCTATGTGATTTTGATCCGCTAACGAAGTTAATTAGATTAGCATGTGAATCTAGAGTGTTACAAACGTTATTAAAGCCAATTCAATATGTGAAAGTTAATGGGGCATAAGGAAAAGGCTATCATGGGGTGATGATAGAATTCTAGGTAGAGTAGCGATTAATTAGGCTAGTAAGTAGGCATGGGATGTTACAAGGATACAAAGGCCTCAACCACCATAGGCTTAGTGGCAATCATTTTCATGAACCCAGCATCACCATTTTTCAAGAATTTTGGCTCCTTCACCATCTCATTACCAGACCGCCTGTCAATCTTGGTTAAAATCTCAGCAAATTTGACAGCAATGTGAGAGGTGTGGCAGTCAAGGACTATATCATATCCATTCCCAATCTGCCCTGGGTGGTTCATTATAATAACTTGCGAGGTGAAGCTAGCTGCCTCTTTGGCTGAGTCATCTTTAGAGTTGGACGCAACATACCCTCGCTTCAGATCCTTGACTGCAACATTCTTAACATTAAAACCCACTTTGTCACCGGCCAGGGCCTTCCGGAGAGAGCCTCATGGTGCATCTCCATGGACTGACTTCAGCTGTGAGGCCAGAGGGGCCAAAGGTGACAACGATTCCAGGCTTCAGAATTCCAGTCTCAACACGCCCAACAGGAACAGTTCCAATGCCTCCAATCTTGTAGACATCCTGAAGGGAAGGCAGAGGGGCTTGTCTGATGGATGCTTGGGCTCTTGGATCAAGTCAAGAGCTTCCAGTAGGGTTGGCCCCTTGTACCAGCCAAGGTTGGTGGATCTCTCAATCATTATATTATCACCTTCAAAACCAGAAATTGGGACAGAGAAGGGGTCTTGTTGGGGTTGTAGCCAACCTTCTTGAGGTATGAAGAAACCTCCTTCACAATCTCATCATACCTTGCCTTGGAATATTTGGGTGTGGTTGTATCCATCTGTCAACAAATGGTAGGTAATATAAGCTTAATTATGAATACATGATACGAAGTAGGAAAACTTCTTAGCAGCCTTGTATGTAGAGTGCATCCTCACCTTGTTGCAACAGCAGATCATCCGTTTCACTCCAAGGGTGAAAGCAAGAAGGGCATGCTCATGGGTCTGACCATCCTTGGAAATTCCAGCTTCAAAGCCACCAGTAGTGGAGTCGATAACGAGGACTGCACAGTCAGCCTGAGATGTTCCTGTAATCATATTTATTGACAAAATCACAATGGCCAGGAGCATCAATGACAGTACAGTAGTACTTGGTGGTCTCGAACTTCCACAGTGCAATGTCAATGGTGATGCCACGCACAAGTTCAGCCTTAAGCCTGTCAAGCACCCAAGCATACTTGAATGACCTCTTGTTCATCTCTGCAGCTTCTTTCTCAAACCTCTCAATCACACGCTTGTCAATGCCCCCAAGCTTGTAGATGAGATGGCCAGTGGTAGTAGACTTTCCAGAATTGGCATGGCGATGACCGCAATGTTAATGCGAACCTTAAGACCTGCAAAATGATTAGACCTCGATTACTAAACCATGCAGATGAGGTCCATAAATTCCCAATGACATCCAACATTCCAACATTAGACAAACAAGGCAGCAAGTGCTGGTAAAAACTATACATGAAGAACTGAGGCAATCTACTTGGAAATATGGTGTTAAAGTCCATCATATTATATTCCTTTCTTTTCCTCTAGAGATGTCTCTTATTGCATTCCTAATTTATCAACATCACAATGATTTTCATCCATTTAGTTCAAACATAGAGACAGAATGGTATAATAAGTAGAAAATAAATTCAATGAAAATCTCACAATATTCAGAAGCAAAGGAAATCACATATAAACAAATAAACAACTGCAAGTATATCAGATTGCATAAATTCGATGAAAAGGCTCACCACTTTTGCATTCTCATTGTTAAATTATGGTGGACTTGTTTATTTAATTACTTCTACAGGGTTGTTAATTATCGATGGATTATTTTCATTAGTTTCTTCTTCTATTAAACTCTTTCTTCATTGTAAAATCTATATACTTTTGAAGCTTTTATATAACTAATAAAGCAATAATTTTCAGATTTAGTATCCTACATACTTCTAAAAGGTAATGATACTAACACATAAACCAATGAATTTTTTTTCTTAAATTGTTTAGGTTGGGTTTCTTCGATCGTTCATAATTCATAGGCGGTCAAACTCTAAGGCTTTGATAACAACTCTAATTAATATGTACATTGAAGTATTCACTGCTTCACACCAAAAAAAATTAAGGCAAAGAAACAAATGCAAGCATAGACCTAGCTATATCAAGAAGAGTTTTATTGTGCCTTTCAGCAACACCATTTTATTGTGGACACTAAGATATTGCAGTTTAATAAATAATTTAATTTTCTCTACAAAATTAATTAAACTCAAGGAAGTTAAACTCACCACCTCTACTTTAATTTGTATACCTAATTAATTTTCTACCTCTATTTTGTATTCTTTAAATAATTCTAAGATTTCTGATCTTCTCCTAGTAAGATAAACATAACTATATCTAGAAAAATCATTAATAAATGTGAGAATTTTTTTTAATTTCTATTTTGTACATTCAAAGGTCTGATATAATGAATAATATTAAGCAATTATATCGCTATAAGTTCTTCAAAGGAAAGAAAGTCTAGTCACTCTACCCAATAAACAATGTTTACATGTTTCAAATTTAACACTCTCTAAAATAGGTATTAAACCTTTGTTATTTAACCTCTTTACTTTACCCTTACCTATATGACCAAGTCTTTGATGGCAAGTATAACAATTAACAAAGCACAATTAATATAAGTTAAAGAAGATGCATCATTAATGCTAACAACCACATCAAGAATCAGCAAATCATGACCATGAAGAAGTCGGCTCCAAGCATGAATGTGCCATACTTTTCAATGGCTACTTTAACCAATCAAAAGTATACATCAAAACCATTTTAGCCTACCATAGAGATAGAAATAATATTATACCTCACATTAATCTTCAAATTTTTCCTGTCAATTGCCTGGCCAAGGAATAAACTCCTGGTTATCCTGCTTAGCACATAAGTGATTTTGGTTGATGTTTGTTGCTATTAGCTATCCTATTCTGTTCCATCACCCTCTACAGAATATGATAGTAATACTCATTTGTTTAATTATAAATCATGAGAATTTGCAAATGTTTATACAAATTTTCAGTTTTTTTTTTCATTTTCAGGATCTCCATACATAATCTACTTTTGTTCCATAATTACTGCATCTCAATTTATAATTCATATATCTCACAGTCCAATATTTTGTGCCTTTTCAAAGATGTTTAAATTGTGAGCTGAGCATCGGTTCTCATATACCCTATCTAATCCTCAGACAAAACCGGTTCTTTGCGTGCAGTGCACATCGATTCAAAAGAAATAAATGAAAAAAAGATGTCAAAATAACAGCGAAACTATCATAATTAGCCTTCAATATTCTCGCATGTCTTTAATAATTGTAATGTTGATTAAAAACAGCCAACTTTCTTCCGTATCGTGAACAGGTGAACTATTTACTGCATTTGTTCTATGATCTCTGATCACGCGATAAAATAACTAAATCCAACCTCCTCCCCCCCCCCCCCAAAAAAAAAAAAAAAAAAAGTCAATTTTCCTTAGAAAAAGAAGAGAATTCCAGAGGAACTTGCCAGCAACCACAAGTACGGGTGTCCCCCAGGATCATGTAGGATAAGTAAGAAGAAAAGATAGTACCCGGAATGATCTTATCTATTTGAATCTATTTAAAAAGATGCTGTGGCGTGCAAGGCACTATCCTTAAGAGTAGATTCGTGCCTCTCGGAGATAATATCTTGGTGCAGAAGATCAGAGCACGATTACCCTTCAGGATACAATAGCAGCGAGTTTTCTAACAGGCGTGCACGCACCAATGTCAGAAGAGGATGAACAACCGAATGAGTTCCTTCTCTTTGGATAAGAACGGAGCAAAAGAATTAATCTTTGGACTGGATAAGGATGAGGAATGGATCTCTGAATAATGATGGAAAGCAAGATTTGAATTAAAAATAAAATAAACACCGGCATTGCTTCGAATTTATAAAGAAGCACGCATCGGTTGAGAGCGACGAATCAATCTAATCCAACGGGTTGAATTAGTCCAACGGTCGGTCAACGAAAGACTTATCACGTACGTAGAGACGTATAAGTCAAAAGACTAGTCAACAAATTAAAAAGACTTATCTCTACCGATTGATACGTCGAACGGTCGGTCAACGAAAGACTTATCACGTACGTAGAGACGTATAAGTCAAAAAACTAGTCAACAAATCAAAAAGACTTATCTCTACCGATTGATAACGATGTATCAGATAAATGGACTTATCAAGTCAAAAAGGTTTTTGAATATTGAAATACACTAGATTTCCAACAATCCCCCACTATTTTAATATACAAAAGAAGACAAGACAGACTTTGAAGAAACTTTAAGAATGTAATGCATAAGCCATGGTGTCCATGTGACTATGAACCAGACAAGAGAAAATAAGTGTAATCCATAAAAGGTTGGTGAAACTAAGTTTCTATGAACCAATCCTTCTTTTATTGGATCATTGACTTATAACTCACATTCCATCTCTCAGAATTCGGTTGTTCAAGCGGGTTGACACGTTTCGGCCATGCATCTACTTGGATATTCATGAGTACTCTAGAGATCTCACCCAAGTCTCATAGGAAGCGGCCACCACCTCCATACTTATATAGATGGATTGTCATCAAGTATACATTGCAGTTTTGTATACCACCCAAATTAGGCTATGACATCAATTAAGAACTTCACATATTAGTTAACCTAATCACTGCAGAATACTATCTCACACCATAGAAAGGGATTTCACAATATAAATAATTATGTAGTATACTCCAAGTTGTCCAATGAATTATTTTTCTATATGAACCTTCTTTCCGGGATCTCCGTTCATGAAGGTTGGGTTACCATCATTTCAACTTTTGATCTGGGTATAATCCCATTTCCCTCGATGTATTGCTCACAAGCTTTTTGCTTAGAGGCTTAGTAAGAGGATCGGCCAAATTCAACTCTGACCTTACATAATCCAAAGATATTACTCCATCATTAATAAGCTGCCTCACAATATTATGTCTTAGACGTATATGTCTACTCTTCCCATTATAAATTTTGTTTTTAGCTTTAGCTATGCAGCCTGACAATCACAATGTATAGACACAGATGGAGCTGGTCTCATCCAAATGGGAAGATCTTCCAAAAGATTCCTGAGCCATTCGGCCTCAGTCCCAGCCTTCTCCAAGGCAATAAACTCGGATTCCATTGTAGACCGAGCTATACATGTTTGCGTAGATGATTTCAATGACACTGCTCCTCCTCCAAGGGTAAACACATATCCGCTAGTGGATTTCATCTCATCAGAGTCTAAATCCAGTTAGCATCACAATACCCTTCTAATACTGTAGGAGTCCCACAATACATTAAACCATAGTTCATGGTTCCTTTCAAATATCTAAGCACTCTTTGTAATGCAATCCAATGATCCTTATTAGGACATTGGGTATATTGCTTAGTCTTCCTACAGCATAAGCAATGTTGTCGAGTGCAGTTCATCAAATACATAAGACTACCAATAATTTAGCATATTTGGATTGTAAGACACCGTTGCCTTTATTTTTCTTAAGCTATGAATTAGCATTATAAGGAGTGCTCATACGCTTACAATCAAAATATAAAAAATTTTCAAGATTTTCTCAACATAATGTTCTTGTGAAAGTATGATACTATTCGACTTCTTTACAAGTCTAATTTCTAAAATCATATCTGCTTCTTCCATATCTTTCATATCAAAATTCAAAGTCAAGAACATTTTGGTGCTAGTCACAATATCAAAATTAATGCCAAATATGAGCATATCGTCCACATACAAACAAATTATAACACATTCATGATTAACAACTTTAGAATAAATACATTTATCAACACTATTAATTTGATATCCATTTGAAACTAGCATTTTATCAAACTTATCATGCCATTTTTGGTGCTTATTTTAAGCCATACAAAGATTTAATTAATTTACAAACTTTATGCTCATTACCAGGAAGAACACAACCCTCAGGTTGATCCATATATATTTCTTCTTCTAGGTCTCCATTAAGAAATGTTTTAACATCCATTTGATGAATTATCAATTTATGAATAGATGCAAGAGCAATCAAAACTCTAATAGAAGTTATTCTTGTCACAGGTGAAAAGTATCAAAGTAGTCAATATCTTTCTTTTAAGAAAAACCTTTTGCAACTAACCTTGCTTTGAATTTTTCAATAGAACCATCAGGTTTTAGTTTTTTCTTAAAGATCCATTTACACCCAATAGTTTTAGCTCTAGGGGTAAACTTACTAATTCCCATGTATGATTGCTCATGATGGATTCTATCTCATTATTTATAGCCTCTTTCAAAATATAGCATCAGGAGATGAAATTACTTCAGAATAGGTTTGAGGATCATTATCAACAAGAAAAGTATAAAAATCATCTCCTAGGTTGGTTTCCTTTTTGATTCTCTTGGATCTCCTTAGCTCTTGAATGTCATCAGACTTTAAATTAGGTTCAACCACTTGTGGTCTAGAAGGTCTTTCTAAGGAGGTTCTTATAGGAAAGATATGTTCAAAAAATTCTGCATCTTTGGTCTCGACTATAGTATTAGGTTCCATGATATTATTTTCACTTTTAATCACTAAGAACCTATAGGCTGCACTATATTTATTTGCAGGACTATTTTGAACATAACCTATGAACATACAATCAAAGGTTTTAGATCCTAACTTTCTCTTTTTAGGTTCAGGAAGCAAGACCTTTGCTAAACAACCCCATACTTTTAAATATTTAAAACTTGGCAAATGACCATTCCATAACTCATAGGGTATTTTATTGGTTTTCTTATAAGGAATTCTATTTTGAATAAAACAAGCAAAAAGAAGGGCTTCCCCCCATAAGTTCATAGGTGCACCAGAACTAAGGAGCAATGCATTCATCATTTCTTTAAGTGTTCTATTCTTTCTCTCAGCCACTCCATTAGATTCTGGTGAATAAGGAGGAGTAAATTTATGAATTATACCGTGTTGTGCACAATACTCATTAAAAGGAGTAGAATCATATTCTCCTCCTCTATCAGATCTAAGTCTTTTTATTTTTCTTGTTAATTGATTTTCAACTTCTGCCTTATATTTTAAAAATATTTAAGGCTTCATCTTTTGATTTTAAAAGATAAACCATTGCATAACGAGAAAAATCATCGATAAAAGTAATATAATATTTCTTTCCACTTCTAGTCATATTACCTTTTAAATCTCCTAAGTCAGAATGAATTAATTCTAACAATTCAGTTTCTCTTGTATGAATAGATTTGCAACTCCTTTTGGTTAATTTAGATTCTACACATGTTTGACATTTTTCATGATCATAATAAGTAGACATGTTATTTAGCAAACCTAATTGTTTCATTCTTTTAATATAAGAGTAATTAACATGTCCTAATCTACCATGCCAAAGATTAACAGAGTCAAGCAAGTAAGCAAAAGAAGATGATGCATTTTCATTCATAACTTCGAGTACATTTAATACAAACAACCCTAGTTACAATATCCTTTCCCAATAAAATTTTTAGATTTGGTCATGACAACTTTGTCAGACTCAATTGACACTTTCACACCATTTTTTTCAAGCAAGGCCACAGAAATCAGGTTCACACGGATGTCCGGCACATGTAGCACATCTCCAAGTGAAAGGACTTTTTCAGAAGTTAGTTTTAGATTGACTTTTCCTTTGCCAACCACTGAACAAGACTTTTGAGTTACCCATGAAGACTTGCTCCTCTCCTTCTGGCAGTGGATATAGGAGGCAAATGCATTTCTATTGCCACATATATGACGAGTGGCTCCAGAATCTATCACCCAGTCCTTTGTATGTGCAACAATATTGGCCTTGCTAACAACCGCAACAATCACATCTTCTCCAACCATCAAGTTAGCCTTTGGTTTGGCTGGAGCATCATTATTTTTCCTGAACTTGCATTGGGCAGCATGGTGTCCTGGTTTCCCACAAACATAGCAAGATCCCTTTTTCTTCTTAAAATTTTGACTTCTTTGAAAATGAGGCTTCTTATCATATTTCTTGTAATGGTTTCTATGTTTGGGCTTATAGGACTTATGTTTTTCCTTACTAGATCCATCCTCTATTAGATTAGCCTTACTAGTCATTTCTTTAGCATTTTTAATCTTTTCTCGGGCTCTGTTTTGTTCTTCAATCCTAATATGCACAATGGCATCTTCAAGGGACATAGATTTCTTTTATGCTTTAGATTATTCTTATAATCTTTCAAGATTCAGGTAATTTTTTAATTTGGGAACTAGCAATAAAAGCATCGGGAAGAATAATATTTTTTATTTTTAAGGTCATCTATAAGAACATGGAAAGCATAGATCTGAGATGACACATCTTTATCTTCTGACATGGTAAAGTTAAAAGGTTTCCTATTGCAAATTTTTGAGAACCAGCATCTTCAAGAATATATTTTCTTCTAAGGCTTTCCCAAATTTCAGAGGCTGATTTAATAGGATAATAAATATCAAATAGTTCATTGGATAGAGTACTAAGAATGGTATGCCTACATATTATGTTAGCCTTTTCCTAGGTTAGAAGGTCCTCCTCTTTCTCAGGTTTAGGATCAATCAAACATATCCAATATTATGTACGTCTAATATTGAAAATATTTCTCTTGCCAACGTTTATAATGGGAACCAGTAAATTGCTTAATCTTGGATGTATCGGGAAAGGACTTAGTAGCAGCAACCATAATAGAGTCCATTTCTACTCTTAAGATTGTAGGATAAGTAAGAAGAAAAGATAGTACCCGGAAAGATCTTATCTATTTGAATCTATTTGAGAAGATGCTGTGGCGTGCAAGGCACTGTCCTTAAGAGTAGATTTATGCCTCTCGGAGATAATATCTTGGTGCAGAAGATCAGAGCACGACTATCCTCCAGGATACAACAGCAGCGAGTCTTCTAACAGGCGTGCACACACCAATGTCAGAAGATGATGAACAACCGAATGAGTTCCTTCTCTTTGGATAAGAACGGAGCAAAAGAATTAATCTTTGGACTGGATAAGGATGAGGGAATGGATCTCTGAATAATGATGGAAAGCAAGATTTGAATTGAAAATAAAATAAACACCGGCATTGCTTCGAATTTATAAAGAAGCACGCACCAGTTGAGAGCGACGAATCAATCTAATCCAATGGGTTGAATTAGTCCAATGGTCGGTCAACGAAAGACTTATCACGTACTTATCACGTATGTAGAGACGTATAAGTCAAAAGACTAGTCAACAAATCAAAAAGACTTATCTCTACCAATTGATAACGACGTATCAGATAAACGGACTTATCAAGTCAAAAAGGTTTTTGAATATTGAAATACACTAGATTTCCAACAGATCATGATGGTAATGGTGGTCGTGCTGGTCTCGCTGCCAGCAGCACTCCCCGAGATTGGGGCACCTGGCCTCCACGCCCACATATGGAGCTTGAGCTCCCTCAGCTTCGCCTTGATGACCGCATACTTGAACCCCCCGGGGGATCGTCTCCTTCATCCATTTTAGCTTAGGGAGCGGCTTCTTCTTGGTCCCGACCTCTACTGAGTAGACGAAGTCCAAGAGAGTGGGGGACTAGGCGGCGAGGCGCCATCGAAGGTCGGCGAGGTTCCGCACCGCGGCGGAGAGGTGCAGGAATGGGGTAGGGTTTGGACCGAGGAGTTCGGATCTGGGGCTTCAAGGAGGGAGGGCGTGGAGGAGAAGGCTCGGCGGTGGGGCGAGGAGCAAAGGCCATGTAGTAATCGCGCAATGGAGAGGAGTGGGCATGAGCGATGCAACGGTCCCCAACTCACATGGCCTTTGCTCTCTCCCTTTCTCAGAGACGATCCACATCCGAATGTGTTCGTAAAAAGGAAAAAAAAAGTTTGGCCCCAAACTTTTGCTCAAAATTCATTTGGTCCTTTTATATATTTTTTTTTATTTTTACATATGGACAGTCATACAACTCTAACACAAGGATAATCCAAAAAATCCAAATAAAGATACATATACAGAGATGGTAGAATCCTATCTCCGTGGAACCAAGTTCAATCAATGAAATCAATGAAATGCTGAGCAGCATAGGAGGCAACCTAGTCTGCCACAGAGTTTGCCTTCTGATATACATGGTGGGCTATAGTAACCATCGAATCCTGCAAAAGCTCAAATATCACAAAGGAGAGGTGAGCATCATCACGGTTCGCTCCATCCTGAATCCATCCAATGATGGTAGCAGAGTCTCCCTCAATGAGGATCCTCTAAGCCCGAAGCTGCCAAGTCGTTCTGATAATACCCGCCCATGCAGCTCTGAGCCCAGCTTTTGGGATAGAACAGTCATGAAGAAAGGTCCCGCCAGTCGCCATAAGTCTCCCTGTTAGGGTCCTCGGTCAGGACTCCAAAACATTCACCAACTCCTCCGTGCGATCCGCTCCAACACACAATCGATCCTCCCGAACCGTTTCCAATAACACACGAGCGTGGTAATTAGGATCTAACACACAAGAAATGAAGAATGCCTCACTGTTGTTACGAAGAATGTGGTCTCAGGATTATTAGTCCTTCGAACCACCAAACACAAGAACACTCGTACAAGGGTTATTAGCCCAAGCACACCCAAACTTAAGAGGTTATCAGCCCCCAAGTTTACTGGCATAAACGTGCCTATGCCTGGCCAACATTCATAAGCTCTCTAGGCTTACAAAACACAACTCTCTCCCTTCTCTTCCTATTGCTCCTGAGGAGTGCTTATATAGGCATCCTCAGGAGCTTACAAAATCCTACCAACCCAATCAAATCAAATCTAGATCAAATCTTCAAGATTCTAAGGAAACAATTCCTAGAATCAAGGAGATTTGATAATACATGCCTAAAACAACTTAACTGAAAAGGAAACTAATCTTCCCAATCAAATCAAATCTAATCTTCAAGATTCTAAGGAAACAATTCCTAGAATCAAGGAGATTTGACGATACATGCCTAAAACAACTTAACTGAAAGGGAAACTAATCTTCTAGAGTTTAGGAGAAACATCCTAAATCTAGAAGATATGATTTATTCAATCACCTTCTAGAATTTAGGAGAAACATCCTAAATCTAGAAGATATGATTTATTCAATCACCTTTTAGGAGAAACATCCTAAATCTAGAAGATATGATAGAGTTTAGGAGAAACATCCTAAATCTAGAAGATATGATTTATTCAATCACTCCCCAAGGAAATCAATCTCTGAAGATATCTCCATAATGCACTTGATCTCGCCGCCATCCGCCGCCCTACATGGTAGCGCTGCCGCTGTCACTGAGGCCGCATCTCGCAACTTATCCTCCCCATCATGGCCGTGTAGGCCATGGTCTTCGCTTGGGATCCTTTCATTCCCCCTTCCATTAAGTGTACCCTTGTCCTCAAGGGTAAATTGTGGGAACCTTAAGGCTATGTCATCATAATCCTCCCAGGTTGCTTCCTCTCTAGGTAGCCCTCTCCATTGCACCAATACTCTCCAGATCTTCCTTCTAATCCTCCCACGTGGCACCATTTTGTATTCAAGAATCGTTGTGGGCTGTAGTAGCATTCTACCTTCCTCATTGAAGGAAGGCAATTCCTCTACAATCAAGCTAGGATCCCCAACTCGTCTCTTGAGGAGAGACACATGAAACACTGGATGAAGTCTTGAGGTTGGTGGTAATTCCAGCCGATACGCAACTTCTCCGACACGGCAGCCACTTTAAATGGTCCATAGTACCTTTTCTCTAGCTTGTAGCTTGCCTTTCTCTTCATTGTCTTTTGGCCATAGGGTTGAAGCTTCAAGTACACAAAGTCCCCGGGCTCAAACCCTTCTAGCCTTCTCCTTTTATCATAATATTTCTTCATGCTCGATTGGGCCTTCTTAAGCTCCCTCTTTGCCTTGGCTAGTATCTCGTCTCTAGTGATCAAGGCTTCCTCCACTTCCGCATTCTTAGCCGTACCCCTCTCATAAGCCACCAAGGTAGGAGGCTTCCTTCCATACACCACTTCAAATGGGCTAAGTGTGATGGAAGAGTGGTATGTTTATTATACCAATATTCGCCCATGACATGTAGTCCATCCACCTTGCTTGCTCATCATGGCAATAGCATCTCAAGTATTGTTCTAATGTACGGTTGACCACCTCTGTTTGGCCATCGGTCTGCGGATGGTATGAAGAACTTGTCTTCATTTTGCTCCCTTGCAGTGCAAACACTTCCTTCCAAAAGGAGCTCATGAACACCCGATCCCGATCCGTAACAATGGTTCTAGGGAAACCATGGAGCTTTACCACGTTGTCCACAAAGGCCTTAGCCACACTCTTCATTGTAAATGGATGCTTAAGGGGTATGAAGTGAGCATACTTACTTAAGCGATCCACGACCACCAAGATCACTTCGTACCCTTGACTTGCGGGCAAGCCCTCCACAAAATCCATGGACAAGTCTTCCCATATAGCTTCCGGTATGGGTAAGGGCTGCAAGAGACCTGTAGGGGCCTTCGTATCATGTTTGACCTTTTGACACACGTCACATTCCGCCACCCACTTCTTCACACTTCTCTTTAGGCCCTCCCAATAGAAGAAATGCTTGATCCTTATATAGGTCCTAAGCCATCCCGAATGACCACCTTCTTTGCTATGGTGGAAGTGAGTGAGAATCTCCTTCCTCAGGTTTGGTACGTCGGGCACATAGACATAGGACTTGTAGTAGATAAGCCCATCACGCCATTTGAATCCGGTCACCCCATTACATGGACTCTCAAGCTTCTCTATGATCTCTTGAGACCTTGCATCCAACTCCACAGCCTCTCTAAGCTTGTCCCATATCCTCCATTCAGCTCCACTCAAGGCCATATGTTCAGCCTCATCTTCATACAAAGTCCACATCATTGGACTTCCCTCCTTCCTTGACAACGCATCAGCCACCTTATTCTCCTTGCCGGGCTGATATATAATGTCATACTCGAATCCCAGAAGCTTCACAAGAAACTTCTGTTGCTCTGGCGTCACGATCTTTTGTTCTAGCAAGTGTCTTAATGCTTGTTGATCGGTCACTATAGTGAACTTTCTTCCCAAGAGGTAAGGTCTCCACACCTTCACCGCATGCACAACCGCCAACATTTCTCTTGCATAAGTGCTCCATGCTTTCTTCATTGGCCCTAAGGCCTTGGAGATATAAGCTATGGGCCTCCTTTCTTGAGCTAGTACCGCCCAATCCCTTCTCCACTTGCATCAGTATATACTTCAAATGGTTTCTTGAAGTCGGGCAAGGCCAAGACGGGTGTCTTGGTCATGGCTCTCTTCAAGTTCTCAAAAGCTCTCCTTCCATCTTCGGTCCACTCGAAGCCCTCCTTTTTTAGCATGAGGTAAGTGGCTTGGCTATCAATCCATAGCCTTGCACGAACCTTCGATAGTAGCCCGTCAAACCAAGGAATCCTCGTAGAGCCGACACATCCTTGGGTAAGGGCCAATCCACCATAGCTTCCACCTTCCGCTGGTCCACTTTTACTCCTTGGCCCGATATGATGTGGCCAAGGTACTCCAGCTCTTCTTGCATAAAGGCGCATTTGGAAGCCTTGATGAAGAAGTGGTGCTCCTTCAAGATCATCAATACTCGCTCCAATTGCTCCAAGTGTTCCTCCACATTCTTCGAGTACACCAAGATGTCATCGAAGAATACTAATACAAACTTCCTCAAGAATGGCTTAAATATGGCATTCATAGCCGCTTGGAAAGTTGAGGGGGCATTGCATAGCCCAAAAGGCATCACTAGGTACTCATAGTGGCCGGAATGAGTCCTAAATGCCGTCTTGTGGGTATCTTCCTCTTTCATCCGGATTTGATGGTATCCGGCCCTTAAATCCAGCTTGGTGAACACATGAGCCCCATGCAACTCATCAAGCATCTCGTCCACTGTTGGTATGGAAATCTGTCCCTCACTGTTGCCTCATTCAATGCTCGGTAGTCGGTGCAAAAATGCCAACTTCCATCCTTCTTCCTCACAAGCAACACCGGTGATGAAAAGGGACTAGTGCTTGGTCGAATCAAGCCACTAGCCAACATCTCCTCCACTTGTCTTTCGATCTCACCCTTTTGAAAGTGAGCATACCGGTATGGTGGCACATTCACCGGTTTGCTCGCATCTTTCAGCACAATGCGATGATCAAATTCCCTACTTGGTGGTAATGAAGTAGGTACCTCCAATACTTCCTTGTGTCTTTCTAAAACTGTCTTCACACCTTGGGGCAGCTCCTCATTTCTATCACTATACTTCTCTTCTTGCCCTTCATCTCCTCGGTTTTGGCCCATCACTATGGCGAAGCAATGAGCCCCACCCTTGCATAGTTTTTCAAACACATTGGCCTCGCAAGGCCTTGGCTCTTTTGATGCTAGAGCTGTCCACGTCCTCTTCTTCCCTCCAAGCTTGAACTCCATAGTCATCTTCTCATAGTCGGTGACGACCTTGCCAATGCTCTTAGCCATGCATTGCCCAAGACAACATCTAGCCCCACCAATGAGAGTACGTGAAGATCAGCCGCTATACGGACACCTTGGACATTCATCTTCACGGTTCGCACTACCATCTCGCACCTTAGCTTTTCCCGTTTGCCACCTTCACATCGAATGGCTCTACTTCTTCCCCATGCAATCCCACCTTAGAAAGGACGCGGGAATTGATGAAGTTGTGGGTAGACCCACTATCCACCAATAATGTCATTTCATGCTTGCCAACCCAAGCCATAAGTCGCATGGTTGAGGGCTTTTGTACGCCGGACATGGCATTGAGGCTCAACTTGGCTTCCTCACTTTCCTCATCGCTAGAGGACTCCTCATGCCCGTGCTCTTCCTCACTTGTCTCCCCCAATTGCTCCTCCTCTATCTCGATCATACACATGACCTTGGCTTTCTTGCATTGGTGATCACGGCTCCACTTTTCACCACATTTGAAGCATAAGCCCTTCTTTATGTACTCATCAAGCTCCTCACGACTAAGCTTCTTGACTTCCTTCCCTTTGCTCCTTGAATCTCCCGTAGTCCCCTCCTTTCCTTTCCAAGACCCCGTGGAATACAAGGGTTTATAAACCTTGTTAGCCACTTGGTCCTTGACGTGTCTTTTCTCGAAGTGATGACTTTCTTCAAGGATTTCAGCCATCCTCATTGCTTCTTGCAGCCTAGTGGGCTGCTTCAACTTGAGCTCCTTGGCAATCCATGGTTTTAGACCATCCACGAAAGTGCCGATAAGTGCCTCCTCAGACCAACCCCTCACCAAGGTTTGGAGTTGTCGAAATTCCTCCACATACGCATGCACCTTGCCATCTTGCTTGAGCTTAGCTAGCTGGCCATGATGGTTGATAATGGGCGAAGGCCCAAATTGCATAAGCAGCTCCCTCTCGAATGCCGTCCACCCGAGCCTTCTTCCTTCCTTCTCATATTGGGCCCGTATCCATCTCCACCATTTGCTTGCCTTCCCATCAAGGAAGAAACATGCTGTGGCCACTCTTTCTGTCCTTGGTACTTCATATATATGAAAATAGTGGTCCGCCTTATCGAGCCACTATGAGGTCACCACCATTGAACTTAGGGAAGTCAATTTTTGGTCTCCTTGGTCCTCGGTTGTTAAACCGATTTCCATCATCATCTTCATAGTCACCTCCACGGTAATGTGGCCTTCTAGGTCCTCGGTGGTTAAACCGATTTCCTTCATCTTCATTATGATAGTGGTGGTCTCTTCTCGGTCTCTCATGTCTTCTAGCATCTTCATGGATCCGGCCATAGGGATTTCTTCCCCATACCGACTCCCACCGAGTCTTTCCTCCATCCTTGCATGGTTATCAACATCACGGTCAGACTCCTCCTCTCGCAGCCACCTTTCCACTACCTCGTGCTCATTCTCCACACGCCCACCCAATCTAAGAGGTTGCCTTGTCTAGGCTCTCCCTTGTGGACTTAGAAATGTGAGTTTCCCTCCCATCAACGAGTTGCTCCTCTTCCACCCTTGGGGTTTGTCCGCGGTTGGCCCCATTCGCTCCTCCTCCAAGTCTTGCCAATATTGCTTGCAAGTCTCGTCTCATGCCTTCCACCGCCTTCATGTTCTCCTCCGTAGCATTAGTGACGGAAGTGATGGCTCCTTGCATATGAGTCATGTTGGTGGTAGTCTCCGCCATCTGCTCCTTCATCCAAAGAGTGGATGACTCCAAAGCTTCAAAGCGGTCTCGGTTGGATGGAAATGTACTTGATCCGGCCTCCATTGGAATATGGGCTGCAACAACAAGTCCAACCTTGGGTTCTCTCCAAAATGAAGATCGAACCCCCTCCCACGAAGAACTTTGCACGGACAACTTCGACCTTGGGTTCTCTCCAGAAGAAGATCGAACCCCCACCTCAAATAATAACTCCAACAAGAACAAACAACTTCTAACTATAACAATCTAACCCCCACCTCAAATAATAACTCCAACAAGAACAAACAACTTCTAACTAACAATCTCAATGAAGAGAATCAAAGTAAGGTTTGCTCGTGATTACCCCGCTTGAAGCGTAGAGATCTTCAAGCAACTCATCTCAATGAAAGCACCAATTTGTTAGGGTCCCCGGTCAAGGACTCCAAAATATTCACCAACTCCTCCGTGCAATCCGCTCCAACACCACAATCGATCCTCCCGAACCGTTTCCAGTAACACACGAGCGTGGTAATTAGGATCTAACACACAAGAAATGAAGAATGCCTCACTGTTATTACGAAGAACGTGGTCTCAGGATTATTAGTCCTTCGAACCACCAGAACACAAGAACACTCGTACAAGGGTTATTAGCCCAAGCACGCCCAAACTTAAGAGGTTATCAGCCCCCAAGTTTACTGGCATAAACGTGCCTATGCCTGGCCAACATTCATAAGCTCTCTAGGCTTACAAAACACAACTCTCTCCTCCCTCCTATTGCTCCTGAGGAGTGCTTATATAGGCATCCTCAGGAGCTTACAAAATCCTNTACCAACCCAATCAAATCAAATCTAGATCAAATCTTCAAGATTCTAAGGAAACAATTCCTAGAATCAAGGAGATTTGACGATACATGCCTAAAACAACTTAACTGAAAAGGAAACTAATCTTCCCAATCAAATCAAATATAGATCAAATCTTCAAGATTCTAAGGAAACAATTCCCTAGAATCAAGGAGATTTGACGATACATGCCTAAAACAACTTAACTGAAAGGGAAACTAATCTTCTAGAGTTTAGGAGAAACATCCTAAATCTAGAAGATATGATTTATTCAATCACCTTCTAGAGTTTAGGAGAAACATCCTAAATCTAGAAGATATGATTTATTCAATCACCTTCTAGAGTTTAGGAGAAACATCCTAAATCTAGAAGATATGATTTATTCAATCACTCCCCACAAGGAAATCAATCTCTGAAGATATCTCCATAATGCACTTGATCTCGCCGCCGTCCGCCGCCCTACACGGTGGCGCTGCCGCCTGTCACTGGGGCCGCATCTCGCAACTTATCCTCCCCATCGTGGCCGTGTAGGCCATGGTCTTCGCTTGGGATCCTTTCATTCCCCCTTCCATTAAGTGTACCCTTGTCCTCAAGGGTAAATTGTGGGAACCTTAAGGCTATGTCATCATAATCCTCCCAGGTTGCTTCCTCTCTAGGTAGCCCTCTCCATTGCACCAATACTCTCCAGATCTTCCTTCTAATCCTCCCACGTGGCACCATTTTGTATTCAAGAATCGTTGTGGGCTGTAGTAGCATTCTACCTTCCTCATTGAAGGAAGGCAATTCCTCTACAATCAAGCTAGGATCCCCAACTCGTCTCTTGAGGAGAGACACATGAAACACTGGATGAAGTCTTGAGGTTGGTGGTAATTCCAGCCGATACGCAACTTCTCCGACACGGGCAGCCACTTTAAATGGTCCATAGTACCTTTTCTCTAGCTTGTAGCTTGCCTTTCTCTTCATTGTCTTTTGGCCATAGGGTTGAAGCTTCAAGTACACAAAGTCCCCGGGCTCAAACCCTTCTAGCCTTCTCCTTTTATCATAATATTTCTTCATGCTCGATTGGGCCTTCTTAAGCTCCCTCTTTGCCTTGGCTAGTATCTCGTCTCTAGTGATCAAGGCTTCCTCCACTTCCGCATTCTTAGCCGTACCCCTCTCATAAGCCACCAAGGTAGGAGGCTTCCTTCCATACACCACTTCAAATGGGCTAAGTGTGATGGAAGAGTGGTATGTTGTATTATACCAATATTCCGCCCATGACATGTAGTCCATCCACCTTGCTTGCTCATCATGGCAATAGCATCTCAAGTATTGTTCTAATGTACGGTTGACCACCTCTGTTTGGCCATCGGTCTGCGGATGGTATGAAGAACTTGTCTTCATTTTGCTCCCTTGCAGTGCAAACACTTCCTTCCAAAAGGAGCTCATGAACACCCGATCCCGGTCCGTAACAATGGTTCTAGGGAAACCATGGAGCTTTACCACGTTGTCCACAAAGGCCTTAGCCACACTCTTCATTGTAAATGGATGCTTAAGGGGTATGAAGTGAGCATACTTACTTAAGCGATCCACGACCACCAAGATCACTTCGTACCCTTGACTTGCGGGCAAGCCCTCCACAAAATCCATGGACAAGTCTTCCCATATAGCTTCCGGTATGGGTAAGGGCTGCAAGAGACCTGTAGGGGCCTTCGTATCATGTTTGACCTTTTGACACACGTCACATTCCGCCACCCACTTCTTCACACTTCTCTTTAGGCCCTCCCAATAGAAGAAATGCTTGATCCTTATATAGGTCCTAAGCCATCCCGAATGACCACCTTCTTTGCTATGGTGGAAGTGAGTGAGAATCTCCTTCCTCAGGTTTGGTACGTCGGGCACATAGACATAGGACTTGTAGTAGATAAGCCCATCACGCCATTTGAATCCGGTCACCCCATTACATGGACTCTCAAGCTTCTCTATGATCTCTTGAGACCTTGCATCCAACTCCACGGCCTCTCTAAGCTTGTCCCATATCCTCCATTCAGCTCCACTCAAGGCCATATGTTCAGCCTCATCTTCATACAAAGTCCACATCATTGGACTTCCCTCCTTCCTTGACAACGCATCAGCCACCTTATTCTCCTTGCCGGCTGATATATAATGTCATACTCGAATCCCAGAAGCTTCACAAGAAACTTCTGTTGCTCTGGCGTCACGATCTTTTGTTCTAGCAAGTGTCTTAATGCTTGTTGATCGGTCACTATAGTGAACTTTCTTCCCAAGAGGTAAGGTCTCCACACCTTCACCGCATGCACAACCGCCAACATTTCTCTTGCATAAGTGCTCCATGCTTTCTTCATTGGCCCTAAGGCCTTGGAGATATAAGCTATGGGCCTCCTTTCTTGAGCTAGTACCGCCCCAATCCCTTCTCCACTTGCATCAGTATATACTTCAAATGGTTTCTTGAAGTCGGGCAAGGCCAAGACGGGTGTCTTGGTCATGGCTCTCTTCAAGTTCTCAAAAGCTCTCCTTCCATCTTCGGTCCACTCGAAGCCCTCCTTTTTTAGCATGGAGGTAAGTGGCTTGGCTATCAATCCATAGCCTTGCACGAACCTTCGATAGTAGCCCGTCAAACCAAGGAATCCTCGTAGAGCCGACACATCCTTGGGTAAGGGCCAATCCACCATAGCTTCCACCTTCCGCTGGTCCACTTTTACTCCTTGGCCCGATATGATGTGGCCAAGGTACTCCAGCTCTTCTTGCATAAAGGCGCATTTGGAAGCCTTGATGAAGAAGTGGTGCTCCTTCAAGATCATCAATACTCGCTCCAATTGCTCCAAGTGTTCCTCCACATTCTTCGAGTACACCAAGATGTCATCGAAGAATACTAATACAAACTTCCTCAAGAATGGCTTAAATATGGCATTCATAGCCGCTTGGAAAGTTGAGGGGGCATTGCACAGCCCAAAAGGCATCACTAGGTACTCATAGTGGCCGGAATGAGTCCTAAATGCCGTCTTGTGGGTATCTTCCTCTTTCATCCGGATTTGATGGTATCCGGCCCTTAAATCCAGCTTGGTGAACACATGAGCCCCATGCAACTCATCAAGCATCTCGTCCACTGTTGGTATGGGAAATCTATCCCTCACTGTTGCCTCATTCAATGCTCGGTAGTCGGTGCAAAAACGCCAACTTCCATCCTTCTTCCTCACAAGCAACACCGGTGATGAAAAGGGACTAGTGCTTGGTCGAATCAAGCCACTAGCCAACATCTCCTCCACTTGTCTTTCGATCTCACCCTTTTGAAAGTGAGCATACCGGTATGGTGGCACATTCACCGGTTTGCTCGCATCTTTCAGCACAATGCGATGATCAAATTCCCTACTTGGTGGTAATGAAGTAGGTACCTCCAATACTTCCTTGTGTCTTTCTAAAACCGTCTTCACACCTTGGGGCAGCTCCTCATTTCCATCACTATACTTCTCTTCTTGCCCTTCATCTCCTCGGTTTTGGCCCATCACTATGGCGAAGCAATGAGCCCCACCCTTGCATAGTTTTCAAACACATTGGCCTCGCAAGGCCTTGGCTCTTTTGATGCTAGAGCTGTCCACGTCCTCTTCTTCCCTCCAAGCTTGAACTCCATAGTCATCTTCTCATAGTCGGTGACGACCTTGCCAATGCCTCTTAGCCATGCATTGCCCAAGACAACATCTAGCCCCACCAATGAGAGTACGTGAAGATCAGCCGCTATACGGACGCCTTGGACATTCATCTTCACGGTTCGCACTACCATCTCGCACCTTAGCTTTTCCCGTTTGCCACCTTCACATCGAATGGCTCTACTTCTTCCCCATGCAATCCCACCTTAGAAAGGATGCGGGAATTGATGAAGTTGTGGGTAGACCCACTATCCACCAATAATGTCATTTCATGCTTGCCAACCCAAGCCATAAGTCGCATGGTTGAGGGCTTTTGTACGCCGGACATGGCATTGAGGCTCAACTCGGCTTCCTCACTTTCCTCATCGCTAGAGGACTCCTCATGCCCGTGCTCTTCCTCACTTGTCTCCCCCAATTGCTCCTCCTCTATCCCGATCATACACATGACCTTGGCTTTCTTGCATTGGTGATCACGGCTCCACTTTTCACCACATTTGAAGCATAAGCCCTTCTTTATGTACTCATCAAGCTCCTCACGACTAAGCTTCTTGACTTCCTTCCCTTTGCTCCTTGAATCTCCCGTAGTCCCCTCCTTTCCTTTCCAAGACCCCGTGGAATACAAGGGTTTATAAACCTTGTTAGCCACTTGGTCCTTGACGTGTCTTTTCTCGAAGTGATGACTTTCTTCAAGGATTTCAGCCATCCTCATTGCTTCTTGCAGCCTAGTGGGCTGCTTCAACTTGAGCTCCTTGGCAATCCATGGTTTTAGACCATCCACGAAAGTGCCGATAAGTGCCTCCTCAGACCAACCCCTCACCAAGGTTTGGAGTTGTCGAAATTCCTCCACATACGCATGCACCTTGCCATCTTGCTTGAGCTTAGCTAGCTGGCCATGATGGTTGATAATGGGCGAAGGCCCAAATTGCATAAGCAGCTCCCTCTCGAATGCCGTCCACCCGAGCCTTCTTCCTTCCTTCTCATATTGGGCCCGTATCCATCTCCACCATTTGCTTGCCTTCCCATCAAGGAAGAAACATGCTGTGGCCACTCTCTCTGTCCTTGGTACTTCATATATATGAAAATAGTGGTCCGCCTTATCGAGCCACTCATGAGGGTCACCACCATTGAACTTAGGGAAGTCAATTTTTGGTCTCCTTGGTCCTCGGTTGTTAAACCGATTTCCATCATCATCTTCATAGTCACCTCCACGGTAATGTGGCCTTCTAGGTCCTCGGTGGTTAAACCGATTTCCTTCATCTTCATCATGATAGTGGTGGTCTCTTCTCGGTCTCTCATGTCTTCTAGCATCTTCATGGATCCGGCCATAGGGCATTTCTTCCCCATACCGACTCCCACCGAGTCTTTCCTCCGTCCTTGCATGGTTATCAACATCACGGTCAGACTCCTCCTCTCGCAGCCACCTTTCCACTACCTCGTGCTCATTCTCCACACGCCCGCCCAATCTAAGAGGTTGCCTTGGTCTAGGCTCTCCCCTTGTGGACTTAGAAATGTGAGTTTCCCTCCCATCAACGAGTTGCTCCTCTTCCACCCTTGGGGTTTGTCCGCGGTTGGCCCCATTCGCTCCTCCTCCAAGTCTTGCCAATATTGCTTGCAAGTCTCGTCTCATGCCTTCCACCGCCTTCATGTTCTCCTCCGTAGCATTAGTGACGGAAGTGATGGCTCCTTGCATGTGAGTCATGTTGGTGGTAGTCTCCGCCATCTGCTCCTTCATCCAAAGAGTGGATGACTCCAAAGCTTCAAAGCGGTCTCGGTTGGATGGAAAAGTACTTGATCCGGCCTCCATTGGAATATGGGCTGCAACAACAAGTCCAACCTTGGGTTCTCTCCAAAATGAAGATCGAACCCCCTCCCACGAAGAACTTTGCACGGACAACTTCCGACCTTGGGTTCTCTCCAGAAGAAGATCGAACCCCCACCTCAAATAATAACTCCAACAAGAACAAACAACTTCTAACTATAACAATCTCAACGAAGAGAATCAAAGTAAGGTTTGCTCGTGATTACCCCGCTTGAAGCGTAGAGATCTTCAAGCAACTCATCTCAATGAAAGCACCAATTTGTTAGGGTCCCCGGTCAAGGACTCCAAAACATTCACCAACTCCTCCGCGCGATCCGCTCCAACACCACAATCGATCCTCCCGAACCGTTTCCAGTAACACACGAGCGTGGTAATTAGGATCTAACACACAAGAAATGAAGAATGCCTCACTGTTATTACGAAGAACGTGGTCTCAGGATTATTAGTCCTTCGAACCACCAGAACACAAGAACACTCGTACAAGGGGCCCACACTTAAGAGGTTATCAGCCCCCAAGTTTACTGGCATAAACATGCCTGGCCAACATTCATAAGCTCTCTAAGCTTACAAAACACAACCTCCCCCTATTGCTCCTGAGGAGTGCTTATATAGGCATCCTCAGGAGCTTACAAAATCCTACCAACCCAATCAAATCAAATCTAGATCAAATCTTCAAGATTCTAAGGAAACAATTCGAAACAATTCCTAGAATCAAGGAGATTTGACGATACATGCCTAAAACAACTTAACTGAAAAGGAAACTAATCTTCCCAATCAAATCAAATATAGATCAAATCTTCAAGATTCTAAGGAAACAAGTCGAAACAATTCCTAGAATCAAGGAGATTTGACGATACATGCCAAAAACAACTTAATGAAAGGAAAACTAATCTTCTAGAGTTTAGGAGAAACATCCTAAATGTAGAAGATATGATTTATTCAATCACCTTCTAGAGTTTAGGAGAAACATCATAAATCTAGAAGATATGATTTATTCAATCACTCCCACAAGGAAATCAATCTCTGAAGATATCTCCATAATGCACTTGATCTCGCCGCCGTCCGCCGTCCTACACGGTGGCGCTGCCGCCTGTCACTGGGCCGCATCTCACAACTTATCATCCCCATCGGGCCGTATAGGCCATGGTCTTCAGTTGGGATCCTTTTAGATTTGCCCGTGCATGGGCTTGCGCATCTGCGGTGCGGAACCCACGAGCAGGACCCGGTGCGAGTCCATGCACGAACAAATCACTGTGCCTAATGCAGTCCATTCTGCACTGAAGGTGGTGTACAAAGAGTTTTTCCTGAAGAAAATATAGACGAGAAAAATAGTTCTTTATTTGCCTAAGGCATGATCTGTTATATTTTTATTTCAATTTTTTTTATTGGAGTGATACCTCACTTGTGTTTGTCTTCTTACTTTACTATTGTATATTCTATTGTGTTTTGGCCATTAAATTATTATTCTAGTCTAAGACTAGAATACATTCAATTACATCGGATGCTAGCCATTTGTCCAACTCAAAATTATTTTGGGTTTAGTTGTCATTTATATGGTCATAATAGTTTAATATAGTTATGCTATGTTTATTTATATGTCAACATAATGATGTAGGGTTTTATATAAGAAAGTCCCCATAAAAATAAATTGTGTATGATGTGCTTCAGTAAGTGATATCATTTGTTCTCATGATATTGTGGGCTTTCGTCAAGCTTTCTAATTATAGAAACTAATACTGGTTGTAGAATTAGTCTCTTATAGTAAGACTTAAAAATGTAGAGCAAGTGTTTTTTTTTAATAATGTATCTTGTCTTATCTCATTTTATCATTATAGTCTATTTATTTTGATTTGTTCTTAGACAGGAGAAGAGTTTGGAAGTAGTGAAGATCCAAAGGAGTGGCCTGAACAGAATGTAAATGCATTTTTGCGAATCTTGTATGACCAAATTACAAAAGATCCAAATACATTATCTAGCTTAATAAAATCAATTGGCAAGAAATAGATAAAGAGATATTTGAAGCAACCGAGAGATATGGAATAGAACAGATAAAGGATAAGTGCAGTTATCTTCATACCAAGTATTGTCAAGTTTTGAAGCAGTTAAAGCATATGGTTTTACCTATGATTTAAAAATGCTGAGCCAAGTTTTTAACCATGCTTCCATGCAATTGCCCTTCGTCTCAGATGAAGAGCATGAAAATGAAGCGGAATTTCCTAATAGAGGTGTCCATGTACCTCAAGGTGAACAATCTTATGTTGGGAGTTCAGAGGAGAAACAGAGTGTTGATGAATACGTTACTAATGTTAAAAAAAAATCAAAGTTAGAAATATTGGCATCCCCAATAATGCAACAACCGACAAAGATCTAGCTCAAGCAAAAAGGCATAAAGGAGAGTGTAATAAGCAACAAGCACTCAACATTCTTTCTCGATTGATGAGTGCATGGATGTGTTGGAGATGACGGAAGATGTTTCTGATGCTTCATACAATAAAGTTCTCAAGAAGTTCAAAGATCCAGATTGGAGGAGAATGTTCATAAGGATGCCCATTGTTAGGAGAAATCCTTGGCTAAAAAGTTGGAGTAATTATCATTGAAGTTATGGTGGTTATGGATGCTTAGTGCTACTCTCATCTATGAAGCTTTATGTTTATTGTTGGTTATTTGTAATTTATGTAAAGACTTTGTATAATGGGTTTTTGTGACACTTTGCAAGGCGCATCTTGGTTTATATAAGATGCCTATTTCACTTAGTTAGTGATAGTGTTTTGTTGTTTTCTATATTACTACTTTGTCTAATGATTATGCAATGTCAATCTTATTTTGGTACTAATTTACACTTATTTGATTTCACTATTCTATTATGCAAATAAGATGGCACCATATTTGTCTGGTAATTCAAGGCTAATTAAGTTCTAGTTTGAATGATAAAATGATGTGCTAGATTTACTGGCACTTACTTTTAATTATGGAATGTGTGAGCTTGTTTATCGAATGGATTCTTCATCAGGCATCTATGCACACTTACATCTCTGAAATCTTGTAATAAATTCATCATTTTTAACCTATCAAATAAATTTCTAAGTACATGTGGTCTCATATGAAAGCCTTGATAACGTCCAATAGGAATTCCTACAAAATACTTCAAGAATGTATTCTTTACCACTAGGCATGGATCTTGAAGTCTTGGCAGGGATTCCTATTGGACGTTACGAAGGATTTCATATGAGACCACATGTACTTAGAACTTTAACGTGATAGGTTGAAAATGATGAATTTATTACAAGATTTTAGAGATGTAAGTGTGAACGAAGGTGTGGTAAAAACAATGCAAAGAATGGTTACCAAAGATTCCAACATTTACTTGGCATAGTGCATGATTAGCATAAAAAAAGTGAGAAGAGAATTAAGGTTATTTTAGGTACTCATTTGATTAAGCCAATGAATAAAGGTCTTGTATACGTGCAGTTTGAAATTCAACGTAATCCAAAAATGGTATATCCTTACTTTGAGGTGCATCATTTACATATCAAAATTGCTTGTTATGGATCTGTGAATCTTTTTTAACTATAACTAATTAACTATACAAAACTTATATCAGAAATATATAGGCGCTATTGATTGTACTCATATAGCATCTTGGTCTCCAGCATTAAAGCAAAACGACTTTTATGGTAGAAAGAAATCAGTTATTACACAGAATGTCATAGTTGCCTGTTCACATGACATGATGTTCACTTCTGTATATACTAGGTGGGAAGGGACAACAAATAATTCTCATGTATTCCTTGATGTGTTACCAAGATAAGAAATTATAGCTTCCCATTTCCTACCAGTGGTAAGGAAAGATTAAATTTAGTATAACGCATGTTAATTGATTGCTGTCAATATTACATTTGATGATTGTATTTGTTTTACTATAGATTATTTCTACGTTGTGGATGCTGGCGAGGCAAATGCAATTGGATTTTTAGCTACATAACATGGCAAATGGTATCATTTAAGGGAGTGTTTGAAATAGGGGATAAGGGGGGATATTCAAATTATTCCAAAAAGCTATTACTAGAAGGGATATATCTTAAAAAGTTTAACCATAGGGGATAACCCATGGTTAAAACCATGGATTATCCCCTGAACTTATTTCCTAGGGAACCCAGGAATAACTAAAGTTATTCCTTGATGGCAGATCGACTTGTAATTTTAAAAAAGGTGCTTATTCCTTTAGCTATCCCCTGGATAAATGCTATCCTGTACATTTATCCATGGATAGCTTTTGGGGAATCAAACACTACCTAAGGCAGTGTTTGATATGGGAGATAAGGGAGGATATCCCTCCTTATTCCCAAATGCTATAGCTAGAAGGGATAGGTCTAAAAAAGTTTAATCAGAGTTATCCTCTGAACTTATTCCCTATGGAATCCAGGAACAACTAAAGTTATCCCTTGATGGCGGACTTGTAATTTTAAAAAAGTGCTTATTCCCTCAGCTATTCCCTGGATAAATGCTATCCTGTACATTTATCCAGGGATAGCTTTTAGGCTATCAAACACTATCTAAATGTTTTTTATGATCAAGGAAGAATAAGAAGAAAATATGAGTTATTTAACCATTGGTATGTGTTGCTGCGCTATGTGATATAAAGGGCTTTTGGTGTGTTAAAGGATAGATTTTTGATTTTATCATCAATATCAAACTATCCTCTAGGGTGGAAAAAGTTGATTCCTATATACAGTATGTTGCACTTTGCACAACTTTATTGAAATGGAAGATAAAGCAGACAAATTATTTACAATGTATGGTAGAGAAGGATTAGAAGTCTCTAGTGAGGCCGTGCTTGGTATGATACAAGAGTGTATATTCAGGGAAACTATTGCTAACTAGTTATGGAATGATTATGACAATCATTGTGGTAGCAATTGGTACCTAGTATGGTTATGTTTATATGCTAACTCGAGTTGGAGGATATGCATTTTAATGCTTTCATTGTAATCTTAGATATGAACATCTTTATTTAGTGACAAATACGTCTTACATATATGTAAGCTGTGGTGGACTTAAAATAGTTATGATATTGAGTTTTCTAATTATGCTATATACTGCTTACACTTCTATATACATATTGAAAGATGGCTTGTTTTGTAAAATTTCCATTTAATTTTTTAGTTGATTATTGAGAGGAATGTATTGTGTCATTGACTTAACATTTTTTGTAGCACTTCTTGAGTAAAAGTGAAGTGATTTTATGATACTTCTTCCATTTTTTTAAAATTTTTTTGATAGTTTAAACAAACAAAATATTTACTTAATTTGCTTAAAGTAGAGCTAATTATCAATTAATTATATGACACAAGTTATTTATCAAATGATACTAATGCAAAAAAAAAAAAGTCTAAGTGATATTAGCCTAAGATCCGAAGGATGTCATACTCATAAAGTATGACCTTATAAGTATATAAGACATCCATTATGATATCATCAACCGCTAATAGTGACAATAGAGTTTGAATTTAATAATTATCACATTGGAATAAATCTTTTAATAATTTGAATTACATAACTGTCAACAGATACTCCTTGATCCAAATTAAAATAAGTCCTAAATCATGGTACAGATTTTGCTACCTCAACAACACTCTTTCCCATTGGTGGCTCGATGCATCTACTGATCTAAATTCCAAGAATAATAGAATAATAATCTCGATAGCTCAGTAAACAATAATCACATCCACTAAAAATCCAAAAATACAATTCCTCAACAATCAAACATATTTATCGCCCAACATATCTATTTAAGGAAACAATTAGAATAAATTAATATTTTGCAAGGTTCTAATTATTTTTTAAATTAATATAAGTTTGTTTCGTTGCATCTCGATATCTAACTAAGCCCAAAATCATCTTATCATCCACTGATATATAACATCCATTGGAAGGGTATTAATCAATGCATAACTTTCATCAGCCACAAGTCTTAACCAATGTTTGAACTCTTATGGGTATAATGTCTAACAAATGTATGTCCTTCATCGCCCATTGGATTTAAACCAATATTTAATTGCCATTGGAAGGGTATAAACCGATGCATATTTCCTATCGATCATGGGTTTTAAGCAATGTTTAAACATCATTAGTACATGTTTCTAGCCATGTATATCTCTTATTGACCATAGGTCTCTAACATAGTTGGCATTAGAATCTTTGTTCGCCTTGAATCTCGTAAATTAGTTTATGCTATATATTATTCCTAGTTCATGTATATAAAATCATCTAAGATAGTCATGATAATCTATCAATTATAAATCGATAAGCATGATAAGATATCAAGTCAAACTAAAAACCATGATCAAATATTCGAGTTCATAGTATGCTATCTAGTAGCATAATATTTAAAAATTTTCACTACAAGAAAATATTGAAATAGCGACATCACTTAGTGATGCATATTTTGCGTTGCTAAATAGTGGTCAAATTGCGACGCTTCGGCAACCAAATCGATAAATCAAAAAATAGCAACGCATTTAGCGACGCTTCGTCGTAAAATCATCGACGACAAACTTAGTGACTAAATAGCGACGCCTATTTCGTTGCTATTTAGCGATGCACAATATTTATCGCTAATTTTTGTTACAATTTTCGTTAGTTTTAGCGATGCAAATAATTACGTCGCTAAATAGCGATGCATAATATGTACATAATAAATAATTTTTGTTAATTTTAGCGATGTAATTATTGGCGTCGCTATTTAGCGATGCATTCTAATACGTCGCTAATTGTTATTACATTTTTTGTTAGTTTTAGTGGCGCTTTAGTGATGCAGAATATACATAATAAATAATTTTTATTAACTTTAGCATGTAATTATAGCAATGAATGCATCGATTTTAGTTAATTTTAACGATGCAATTATTTGCTTTTGCGACAAAATAAGGCATAGCAAATTTGTATAGCGGATGCCCTATCCCCATCGTCCTCGCTCACAGCGGCCACGTTTGAATTTCTATTGAACCCCCCGTCGCTCAGTCACCTAGCTCTCCGGTGCCGAAGTCCATTTTTCGCCTCGCCGTCAAAGGAGAATCATCTTTAGCCGAGGTAAAGCATTTTTCTAGCCTTTTCTTCTCAGTCGATTTCGTTCGCATCGGTGGTTGGGGTTTTGGGGAGGCTCGGGAGGAGAGGAGTGGGAAGCGCTTGGAAGAAGCTTCGCAGAGGCGGTCGATTTCCATGCTCTTATTCGCCTCCTTAGAATCCTAGTCTGAAATTTCTGAATTCGAATGTATCTTGGTTGTCATTTCCACCTGATGCTAATTCTCGGTCATCAGGGGACCATTTCAATCCGTAGGCCTGGTTTAGAAATAAAAGTTTATTTAGTTGATGTGGTTGTCTCTACTATCCTGGCAACCCAAAAGCCTGGTTATTTGTTGTCCACCGATATAAATTTAGTTGTTGTGTTCTCTCCTATCTCTGTACCTCAGATCTGTGGCCAACAAGCTTGCTGAAATAATCCTTTGAAACACGAGGGTCGTGTTGAAGGATGTGGTTGTCTCTACTTCCAGAAGACAACATGCATGAACTCCAAGCCAGAACTCCTGTTCTGGTCTGATGGCCACCCATAGATCGGATCTGTTTGCACTGAGAGCTATCCCAAATCTGTTAGACATGATGACCGAACTATCATTTAGACACTAACCTCTCACTTCAGTTTGAAAGAATCATTTCTTCTTTTAAGAATTCTAGCAATCTATTGGGGGGTAAAATTGTCATGCGTCATTAATCGTGCACGCGGCTAAGGTCAGCCCTGATTCCTGTTCGATTGAGCGACGCCCGCCAAGGATAGGTCGGTGAATTGAGATGCTCCAGCCCCTCACCGAACCAGGGGTCCTCGAGGTACCGACCTATCCCGTCTCTCGGCCCCAGCCGAGCTATCAACCTCCTTCGGTCGGCTTCTTCAGCCGACCTATCCCGTCTCTCGGCCCCAGCCGAGCTATCAACCTCCTTCTGTCAGCTCCTCCAGCCGACCTATCCCGTCTCTCGGCCCCAACCGAGCTATCGACCTCCTTCTGTCGGCTCCTCCAGCCGACCTATCCCGTCTCTCGCCCCAGTCGAGCCATCAACCTCCTTCTGTCGGCTCCTCCAGCCAACCTATCCCATCTCTCGGCCCCAGCCGAGCCATCAACCTCCTTCCGTCGGCTCCTCCAGCCGACCTACCCCGTCTCTCGGGCCTAGCCGAGCTATCGGTCTTCGTCCGTCGGCTCCTCCAGCCGACCTATCCCGTCTCTCGGACCCATCCAGGCTATTGACCTTCGTCTGTCGGTTCTTCTAACCAACCTATCTCCCTCCTTGGCTCTGATTGCCAGGCTGCCGTTTTAGCTCAGCTCAGTCCGAGCGACACTACCCCCTCCGTAGAATTCGACGCGGAAAGCCCAAACTTCTGAAATCCTAAGCGGAAGTCATATCAGAAAGTGGCCTAAGGGAGCCTAACACTTTGGGACCTACGCCCCCGTCAGATCCCTAGGCAGTAACAAGTTCTCCCAGCCGTCGATCCACTAACTAACCGGATACGGATCCTACCAAACTCGTAACAAACTGGATTCGAATCCTAACGGCCTTCGGGCCCACGACGCTCCTCCCTAACGATCAGGTGATCCTCTATAAATACTACAGCTCCAGACCCCCTGAGTTACACACACATTCTCGGACGCTGTTCCCCCTTCTTTTCTCTATACACACTTGCTCACTCTACCGCTCTTGGCCCTCTATTCCGCCATTGTTGCTCTACCCAGAGCTCTCTGGAGGAACTCTCCGGCGAGAGCCTTCTCCTCTCATCTTGTTGCCCGTCGGTCCCTTACTGACTTGAGCGTCGGAGGGTCTTCCGCGGAGGGCCACCCCCAGTGCACCCGCGTGTAGGCTTCCTTGCAGGTCCGCCTAGGAGGGAGCTCGATCAGGAGACCGGATGCGCCCGAGTCAGAGAGCGGATTCCGGCGACAACAGATTGGCACTAGAGGAAGGGTCTCAAGTCCCTAAAAACTTGTAACCCAGGAGACAAGGTTCTTGGTATGTGAGAGAAATCCTCCCATGGCCAACCGGAAGAAGGCAGTGTCTGATGTCCGAGATCAGGCCGCTTCTCAAAGGCCTGATCCAGTAAACAATGTAGCGCCACCACCGCTGCCTATTGAAACCCCTTCGCCAGCGGCGGCCCCGGTGTCCCAGGACCAGTTCGCTCTACTAGTCCAGCAAGTGCAGGCTCTGGCCACCCTGATCCAGGGGCGCCCAGAGGTCCCCCATCCGACCGCCCCTATCCCTCGCTCCCCTGAGGAGGAGGCAGCCCCCATGCATCCGGCGATCTATTCTTCTGATCCGCACGGAATCGCGGACCCTCTTCGCCGTCCCAAGGAAGCCGAAGCGGCTCCCCAACAAGCCCGCGACAGAAACTTCCCGGGCCTCGGCAAGCTCAATCCCTCTCTCCGATATATTCTCGCCATGACTCCACTCCATCTCAGTGTCCTCCTCGCCCCGCCCCCTCTGCTCTCTTTGACGAAGAGATCCACCAACAGCTCTGGGAGATGCGACAAGAGCTGGAGGCCGCAAAGCAAGCCCAGCCGCCCCAGCCTAGGGCGGAGCCGGGTGTCCCCTTCTTTAAGGGGATCATGGAGGAAGTTATTCCCTTCCATGTGAAGCTGCCCGCCATCGAGCCCTATCATGGCTCCTCTGATCCGGATGACCATCTCAGCAGCTTCAGATCGATAATGATGTTCCACGGAGCATCGGACACGGTTTTTGCCACGCTTTCCCCTCTACCCTTCGAGGATATGCCTGGACTTGGTTCAACACTTTAAAACCAAGGTCCGTCGATTCTTTCGATGAACTGAACCATCTTTTCATTAGCCAGTTCGTCAGCAGCCACCGCCTGCGACGGAGGTCCGACTCCCTCTCTGAGGCTAAGCAGAAAGAGGGGGAGTCCTTAAGAAGTTATCTTGGCCGTTTTAATAAGGCCATGCTGGAGGTGGATCACCTCAATCATGAAGTGGCTATGTCCGCCTTAGCCGGAGGAGTTTCGAAGGAGAGCGACTTTTACCTAGCAATGGAGGTCAACTACCCTTCGACCCTCTCTGACATGATGGCCCTGGCCAACAAATATGCCAGGGTCGAGGAGTCTCGGAGAGCCGCTCGAGCCGAGCCATCAAGGAAGAAAGAACCCGGGCGCCCTGACAGGTACCGACCTACCCGTCGACCAAGTCCACCCCGACGCTAGAGAGTCCCACGGCCGCCACCAAGGGACCGTTCCTAAAGCCCACCTCGAGGATTCTGTTGCTTCACTCCGCTCACTGCCCCGAGAGCGGAGATTCTCATGGAGATCGAACGCCAGCTTCCCCGACCTCCCCCTCTCCGAGGAAACGCAGCCCACAGGGACACCACTAAATACTGTCGCTATCACCGCGACCACGGTCACGACACTGAGGAGTGCTGGCAGCTCAGAAATGAGATCGAAAGGCTCATTCAGCGGGGCAGGCTGGATCGCTTCGGAGGAGCTCCCGAACCAAGGAACGGGGGCGATCGCCGACCCAAGCCCCAGCAACAACCTCTCCATCCTCCTAATCCGCCAGTTTCTGGTCACATTAATGTCATCGAGGCGGTCCATGATCCTGCGGGCGGGGAGGACGAAGAAGAAGGCCCAGCAGCAAAGAAAGCACGGCCTGGCGAACTTTCCTTTTCTGATGATGACTTCCAGGGAATACAGTTCCCGCATGATGATGCTTTGGTTGTATCTCTGAATCTGAACAATTACGATGTAAACCGAATTTTGGTCGATAGTGGAAGCTCTGTTAACATTTTGTACCTCGATGTGTTCATAAAAATGAAGCTCCTCATAGAGAACCTCCGAGCCATGGATTCCACCCTCGTGGGGTTCACGGGCGATGTAGTTGTCCCAGAGGGAATCGTCACCCTGGCGGTTCGGGCAGGGACCTGGCCCGATGCAGCCACTGTTCATACGGACTTCCTGGTGACCAAGCTTCGGTCACCCTACAACGCTATATTCGGGAGGCCAGGCTTGGTGTCCCTCAAAGCCATCGTCTCCATCCCGCACCTGTCCATGAAGTTTCCCACCGAGCGAGGAGTCGGTGTTGTCCAAGGGAGCCAAACCATAGCTCGACAGTGTTATGTTGCCAGCCTTCAGTCCAAAATGCCCGAGGTGGATGGGCTGGATGCTCGGGAGGACTTCGCCGAGCAAAGAGGAGAGCCGGCCGAAGAGCTGGAAGAAATTCCACTGGATGAAGCTCGGCCAGACCGAACGATAAGAGTCGGATCGTTGTTGAAAGAAGAAGTTCGGCTACAGTTGATCAGTTTCCTCCGGAGGAATGCCGACGTCTTTGCCTGGTCAGCCTCAGATATGCCCGGGATCAGTCCGGACATCCTTGTCCACCGCCTTAACATGGACGAGATGTTCCGACCTGTCAAGCAGAAGAAAAGAAGCTTCGCTCCCGACCGGCAGAGAGCAATTAAAGAGGAGGTCGACAAACTCATCAAGGCGGACTTTGTTCGGGAGGTAAACTACCCAAGCTGGTTATCTAATGTCGTTATGGTGAAAAAATCAAACGGCAAGTGGCAGATCTGTATCGACTTCACCGACCTAAACAAAGCCTGCCCGAAGGATAGTTTTCCTCTCCCTTGGATCGACCAGCTCGTGGATGCCATCTCCGGCCATCAGATGCTATCATTCATGAACGCTTACTCAGGCTACAACCAGATCAGGATGGCCCCCGAAGATGAGGAAAAAATGGCCTTCATAACCGACCGATGTACTTATTGTTATCGGGTTATGCCCTTCGGTCTTAAGAATGCAGGTGCCACATATCAGAGGCTGGTCAACAAGATTTTTAAGGAGCAGATAGGCAGGAACATGGAGGTCTACCTTGACGATATGCTGGTCAAAAGCAAGAAGGTTTCCCAGCACATTGAAGACCTCTCGGAGAGCTTCGCAACGTTCCGAAGGTACCAGATGAAGCTCAATCCGGCCAAATGCACCTTCGGCGTCACCTCAGGAAAATTTCTGGGCTTTATGATCTCTCAACGAGGTATTGAAGCCAACCTGCAGAAGATTCAAGCCCTTCAACAAATGTCGCCGCCCTCATCCATCAAGGAGGTTCAATGCCTGATGGGTAGGATTGCGACCCTCAACCGCTTCGTAGCCCGGTCGGCCGAAAGGGGCCTCCCCTTCTTCAAAGCACTCCGATCTGCCAAGAACTTCCAGTGGACCACCGAGTGCCAGAAGTCTTTCGAAGACCTCAAAAGGTATCTTGGCTCACCGCCTCTCCTCAGCAGCCCCAATCTGGGAGAAATGCTGTATCTGTACCTGGCGGTTTCTGAAGGCGCGGTTAGCTCGGTCCTAACAAGAGAGGAGAGTAAGACCCAGAGGCCGATCTATTATGTTAGTAAGCTGCTCCGGGATGCTGAAACAAGATACACCCGAGTCGAAAAATTGGTGCTGGCCCTGATAACGTCGGTTCGGAGATTGCGGCCGTATTTCCAGGCGCATTCCGTGACAGTCCTCACCGACCAGCCAATTAAGGTAGTGGTCCATCGTCCCGAGACGTCAGGAAGGATGGCCAAATGGGCTGTCGAGCTAAGCGAGCATGACATCCAATATAGGCCTCGCCCGGCCATCAAAGCGCAAGTTCTAGCCGACTTCATTCTCGAATGCACCATTCTGGAAGACGGCTCTGCTCCGGATTCCTCGGGGCATCCAAAACCAAGCACCCGGTGGCTGCTCCACGTCGACGGATCCTCAAACTCTGGTGGCTCCGGGGCAGGTCTGGTTCTAACCAGCCCTGAAGGAGCGACTTTCGAATACGGCATTAGATTCTCCTTCCCAGCTTCCAACAACGAGGCCGAGTACGAAGCTCTACTCGCTGGGCTCCGGATCGCCCGCGACCTGAAGGTGGAAAGGCTAACCACCTTCACCGACTCTCAGCTGATTGCCGGACATGTGCAGGGAGAATTCAAGGCCCGGGAGCCAAACATGATCCAATATCTCCAAGAGGTGCGGAACTTACTCTCTCACTTTTTTGAATTTGAGGTTGTCCGGATCCCTAGAGCCGAAAATGCTCGTGCCGACCTGTTATCTTGGCTGGCAACTGTGGAAACGATGGATGCCGAACATAAATTCCATTTGGAGACCTTGGAAAAGCCCAGCATCGCCGATGTTGATCGGGTAATGCAAGTCGAGGCTGAGCCGTCCTGGTTCGACCCGATCCAGAAATATCTCAAAGAAGGATCGCTCCCAGCCGACCGAAAGGAAGCCAGAAAGCTGAAGTTGCAAGCCGCCAGCTATGTACTGATTGATGGCCAGCTTTACAAGCGATCTTTCTCCGTGCCACTGCTCAGATGCCTTCGCCCGTCTGAGGCTGACTACGCCCTCCGGGAGGTGCACGAAGGAATTTGCGGAAGTCATTTAGGGAGCCGATCCCTGTGCCACAAGGTGCTGTGCCAAGGGTACTACTGGCCGACCATGCAAAAGGATGCCGACGATCTCGTCCGAACCTGTGACCCCTGCCAGAAGCACTCCAATATTCAGAGGCTCCCCTCCAGCAGTCTGGCTCCCATCTCCTCCGCTTGGCCCTTTGCTAAGTGGGGGATGGATATTCTGGGCCCCTTTCCCCCTGCTACGGGACAGCGAAAGTTCTTGTTCGTCGTAATCGATTACTTCACCAAGTGGGTCGAGGCCGAGGCAGTGGCTCAAATAATCGAAGCTCGAGCGAGAGACTTCGTGTGGAGGTCCATCATCTGCCGCTTCGGCCTCCCGCATACCATTATCACGGATAATGGCAAGCAGTTCGATAATCCGAAGTTTAGGGAGTTCTGCGAAGAGCTTGGCATCACTCATCGCCTAACCTCGGTGGGGCACCCGCAAGCCAATGGGGCGGCCAGGTAACTAACCAAACTCTGCTCCAAGGAATCAAAGCTCGGCTCTCCTGAGCTCATGGCAGATGGGCAGATGAATTGCACCATGTCTTGTGGGCCTACCGCACCACCCCGAGAGTGCCCACAGGCGAGACCCCCTTTTGAATGGCTTTCGGCACAGAAGCCGTTATCCCAGTGGATGTAGGACTCCCATCTTTATGGGTGGAGAGTTACTTGGAGGAGGCCAGCAATGAGCAGCTTCGCACCAACCTCGACCTAATAGAAGAGATCAGAGAGAAGGCCCGGATCAGGATTGCCGCCTATCAGCAAAGGGTGTCCCGCTACCACGCCTCCAGAGTCAAAGGAAAATCCTTCTCTCTCGTGACCTTGTCCTCCGGAAAGCATCCGTCTCCAAACCGTTGGAGCAAGGGAAGCTATCACCAAATTGGGAAGGCCCATACCAAGTAGCGGAAGTCATTGGACCTGGTACCTACAAACTCCAAGATCTGGACGGGAAGTCCGTCCCTCGGACGTGGAACTCGGACAACCTCCACGTATACTATCAGTAGGGTATGCCCCTTTAATCTGCCCCATTCATAACTTTGGTGTTTTACTTCTTTATCAGCAACACGATCAACCCTTTTGGAAGGTCGTGATAAGAAATAGAAACGTCCGACCCATTCTCGGCAACAACCGATCTATCTGCGTCAGAACCCCGTACGTCTACCGGGCCGAGCTGAAAATCAAATAGCGTGTTACGGCTGACCTAAAATGTTTTCAAAGCTTAGCTTAGATTCGGGCAGCTCGCAAGCCCCGGCCGACCCAATTATTCTCCTAAACCGATGTTCGGATTCGGGCCGCTCACAAGCCCCGGCCGACCTAAGTATTCTCCTAAACCGATGTTCGGATTCGGGCCACTCACAAGCCCCGGCCGACCTTAAATGTTTTCAAAGCTTAGCTCGGATTCGGGCAGCTCACAAGCCCCGGCCGACCTAAGTATCCCCCAGGTGGCGTTCGGATTCAGGCTGCTCACAAGCCCCAGCCGACCTAAGTATTCTCCTAAACCGATGTTCGGATTCGGGCCGCTCACAAGCCCCGGCCGACCTAAATGTTTTCAAAGCTTAGCTCAGATTCGGGCAGCTCACAAGCCCCGGCCGACCTAAGTATCCCCCAGGTGGCGTTCGGATTCGGGCCGCTCACAAGCCCCGGCCGACCTAAGTATTCTCCTAAACCAATGTTCGGATTCGGGCCGCTCACAAGCCCCAGCCAACCTAAGTATTCTCCTAAACCAATGTTCGGATTCGGGCCGCTCACAATCCCCGGCCGACCTAAAATGTTTTCAAAGCTTAGCTCGGATTCGGGCAGCTCGCAAGCCCCGACTGACCTAAGTATTCTCCTAAAATCGATGTTCGGATTCGGGCCGCTCTCATGCCCTGGCCGACCTAAGTATCCTTCTAAACTATGTCCGGATTCGAGTGGCTTGCGTGCCCTAATTAAACCCGACCGTGGTCTCCTAAGACCTAGCTCAAACTTGGGCGGCCGAAAAAACCCAACCAACGTTCGCAAATGCTTTGGAAACAATAGAATGCACAGTATGCCAAATCTTTATATTCATTGATTAAAAAGAAAGGAAAGACAACAACAGCAAAAGAAAGGAAAAGAAGCAGAAAGAGCCCTTGCTAAGGCTCACTATCTTCTCCGGAAGCTAACAAATCCTCCAAGCACTGGGAGAGCTCGGCAACTTGTCGGTGGAGAGATGATATCTCCCCCCGTTGCCGGTCCACCACCCCGCAGAGGGCTGCGACCTCCCTCGTAGAGACGGCGACGTAGCCCTCGACGACCCTCTCGAGCCGCTCGTGGCTCGCGAAAGCCGACACCAAGGTCTGGGCATCAACCGTGATAGTAGGGCAACCCCCCTCCGGACACATTGAACCGTTGATCATCGCGCTTAATCTGTCAGATGGTTGCTCTCCTCCTCGAGAAGCCATGTTGAAAGCTACTCTAAGATCGAGCCGAAAGGATGGCAAGCACCAGCATCCCGCTCGCCTATATTTATACTCTTCAGGCGAGTATCTCGATCGATCGGACTGCTAATGCTAACCCGTGAAAATCCGCCGTGTGTCACCGCTTTAACTGACGCCTACAGAATCCGAAGGGCCACGCCCCATCCCGAGCAAAATTGGTAAATGTCAATGGGCTGTTCGAGAACCCCCCTCCTTTCCTAGAGGCGGGGTATTTTCCTATCTGCCAGCCCCTTGCAATAAATGCCCTCGACATTTCCCCAGATTCTTTTAAATTAGCCGCCTTTTGGAAAATGTGAAGGAGGAAGGGTGTCAGCAACTGGCAATAACTTGTTCCCTCGGGAGTGGTCATATCATAAATGGAGGGCGTGACCATGCATCGCCTGTTCTGCCTTAGCGCTCCCCACCAAACCTCGCAGGAACCTGGCATCGTGACTCTTGGTGACGACTAAATCATCCCTCCAAGCTCTAAATCTCCGAACCTTGGCAGGGCCAAGCAACCGATCTCCGAACCTCGGCAGGGCCGAGTAACAAAATCTCCGAACCTTGGTAGGGCCAAGCAACCGATCTCCGAACCTCGGCAGGGCCGAGCAAAAAAATCTCCGAACCTTGGCAGGGCCAAGCAACCGTTTTTTGAACCTCGGCAAGGCCGAGTGACAAATATCCGAACTATGATAAGATCGGATCATGAATCTCCGAGCTTCGGCCAGAGTTAAGGAACATATTTTACCACCAAACAGTCTCTAAACCTCCGACTATATCCGGGCAGCTTACAAGCCCCAACTAGCTCGGATGGCATGGGATCCTCGTCTAAAAACGATCGAGATGTCCCTATGCCCCATGGCCGACAACAACAACCTGGCATAAAAGAGACAGAAATTGAGAAATAGAACAAAACTCTCTTTATTTCATCGCCACCGAAACCGATTACAACTACCCGAGGGCATTACAAGAGCATTGAAATGCGTAAAATAAAGACGAGTACAAGGCTCGGGCAACTGCTCTAAGGTATATCTGGGCAACCATGGTACTCCAGCGTCCGGACCGACAAATCAGACAAACCACGAAACGGTCAGCTCGCCTAGACGGTTGACGAAGCTGACCCTCCATGGCCCCCCTCGAACGAACCAAGAGGTCCAAAAGGAGGCATGGCCCGTGGATGCTGATTCTGAGGACCCGGGCAAACCAGCCAGCTCCCCTAGGGCGGGATGCTGGATCGCAGGCAGCCGCCCGACCGAGAAGCTCGGGGACCATCAGACCCCCGTTGCTCCCATTTTTTCCTCCCCGTGGCAAGGATTCCCCTCAGAGAAGGGATAAGAATCCAGGTCAGCGGAGGAGGGAGGCTCCGTGCGTGCTACGGGGGTGTCGATACACTTCCTACCGTGCCCCCCTGTAGCGAACCACAAAGGACACACGGAAGCACATATGTGCACTCTCCGTGTGATCTCTGCGGCCCTCCTGTGCGCTCTCTATGATCTCTGGGGCTCATCCCCTCAGGCGAGCCAACTCCAACGGCTCCTTCATCACCCCAACTATCCGGAGGAGAACGGCTTATGAAAGAAAGCTCGATCCTCCCACTCGAACGCCAGAGATGGGCATTGTGGAAACTCCAATAGGGAAGGAAACTTAGAGGATGGCCTAACACGACCCCTCTTTCCCTTTTTATAGGCAGAAATGAACCGGGGGCAGCTATCAAAGCCAGAAGCCCCGAGATTCAAAACACCTAATCCATGCCTCCACGTGGCCTCCCAGGATGAAAGCAATGCCCCATTGCGCGCCGAACCCATCGCCTGAACCATGATGCACGTAAAGATTTCCTTTGATCCCGAATCATGGTTATTAAACGTAGAGAATCGCCCACTGATCTTATGGAAACTGATAGATCCAGGAGATCATCCTACGAAAGTAACATCCTCGAATGGTAATCGGATGCGTGCGCCATACGCCAAAACGGCCTGTGTGGAAAAAGACCAACGCCATAAAAGCCTTCGGAAAGCACCAGAACAACTTTTTGCTCCCCATAGAGCCGTATTATCAACTCCGGCGAAATAAAAACCGATTTGCCTGTGGAACGGCAGAGCACTGGCAGGGTAGCAAAAAGCACGAAAACCAACTGTTCGCCGATTGCTCCCCAAGGAAGTTAATCGCTCGAAGAACTTGCGCAACGAAGGTGAACATCTCAAAACAAAAATGAACACGAGGGCTACACAAGCTACTCTTTCATTCACCGAAAAAAGGGAGCGACAAAAGAAATGAAAAATACATCAGCCCTCACAGGGGCTTATCGTCTCCCGGAACTGCCAACCGTTCTCCCTGATCCGCCACAGGGCTACCCACCTGCTGTTGGAGAGACGCCACACGCCTCTCTAGGCGATCATTAATCGCACGGAGATGCATAATCTCCCTGGTTGAGGCGATCACGTATTGTTCGGTCGCCTCCTGGAGTCGTTGTCGACTCGCAAACAAGGAGGCCAGGACCTCCCGTCGACGACAGTCTGAGTACGGCTCCTACGAGCCCCCCAGCGAGTGTTGGCATCGTCGGTTGGTGCTCCGACTGACCTCCGCCATCCTTGGAAGCCATTCTGTCGGCACAAGCCTGTATTAAGCCAGCAAAGATAGTCGAATAAAATGGCTGACGATAACCAGCCCCCATCGGTATTTAAACCACTCCAAGCAAGAAACCTACCTGCTCTAGCCATCGGCCCCCGGGCCACCGACGCAAAATCCCGCCACGTGTTGCCGCTTTGGTAACCTCTTTCATCCGTCGGCCCTAGCCGACTTATTTGTCCGTCGGCCCTAGCCGACCTATTTCATCCGTTGGCCCTGGCCGACCTATTTCATCCGTCGGCCCTAGCCGACCACTTCATCCGTCAGCCTCAGCCGAACTACCTCATTTCTTAAGGTTTGGTCAATCCATTGCATCGCTCAGCCTGAACCAAGCTAGGTCGTCTCTCGTTTCATCCGCCAAGGCTATCCCCCCGCCTTGGCCCCAACCAATATGCTCCCTCGATCCTGAGATAAAAATGACCAAACGGCGCCAACAAGCCATAAGTCGCTTGCGATTGGGCGAAATTTGAAGCAAAGGACCGCCCAAGAAAAAGCATTCAAATGGAAGTGGAAAGTTCATTCATTAAAGAACTTCAGACATAGTTACATCTCGGGAAGCAAACGTAGAAGTAATTTTTAAAAGCCGGGAACCGTATCAGTTCCAGGAGAACCCTCAATTACGTCTGCAGAGGCACGACTTGATTCGCCCTTTTCGAGTATCTTAGCCTCTTGGCGACAGTCTACGAATGTCCTCCAGAAGCTGCGACCTCGCTGGGACCCGGGGCGGTACCAAGATCGGTGTCCGAAGCATCGATGTACTCATCCTCTTCTTCACCCCGGAGTCACTGGCATCAAGAGCTTCAGCATCCAAGAAAGAGAGATCCCATTCTGGATGCTCGCTGGATATCTTGTCTCTGCATTCTTCCACTCCGAGTTGGAAGGCGTCAGAACAAATTACGTCCTGTTCGCCCTTGAGCATGGCGAGTGCATCTCAGCCTCGGCCATTTGGCTCCGCGATAGGGCAACTTGCCCCTCAGTTTCCACGACCTGAGCCCGTAGAAAACAACTTTGCTCCTCGAACTCGCCGGCCATGCCTCGAGTCCAAACTCCTATCCCGGCTAGATGCAAGCTCACCTTACAAGGCCCGATTGTCTAGCTCCAATTTTGCCATCTGCGAAGCCAGAATCAGTCGGCGCCGCGAGGAACCAACAAAGGAAACTAAAAAAGGAATGATCGTACCTCCTCCTTTTGTCGGGCCAACCTTTTGGTCAGCTCCTCGACCTCACCCCTGGCCCTCGCTTTGTCGGCTCTGACCAGCTCGACCCTTTCTTGGAGAGCGTTAATTCTTGACTGCTTATCTTCGACCTCTCCCCGGGCTTGGGATAGCTCGTCACTCAGCCGGGCTATCGTCCCCTCGTGCCATTTAGCGTTGGCTCTCAAGTCAGCAACATCGCGATCACGCCGCTGTAGCTTCTCTTCTACTTCATCAAGCATTCTGGCCAGGCGGCTTCTCTCGTCGGCGGCCTCCTTCCCCAGCCGGCCCAGACTCTCGTTATGTTCTTTCTGCATCGCCGCCACTTCCTCAAAATGCTTTGACCTAACTCGAGCCAACTCCAAGCACGCATCATCGCTCTTCGCCAGGAGCCCCTGCAACTCCTCCACTTTAAGCTTTTGCTTAGACGCTTCGGCTAGAGCAGCCTGATACGATGCCCTCATCCCCGCCAGCTTTCATTGCTAGCGGCCAGGAGTTCCTCGAACTTCTCGGATGCCTCCGCTCGCGATCGGAGTTCGGCGCTGGCTCTCTTGGCCTGGACGCCGGCCCCTGTTGCCAAACTCAAACGCCAGCACATCGCCCGAGAAAGAAAAACACTCTACAGGATAAAGAACGAGTAAGAACATGCAATCAAGTCAGCCGGAAAGCATCCGCCACCCAAGAGTGGTGACTCACCCGAGAGGCATAGGCCCGTGTCATCTTCATGAGGGTCGGATTGTCGATGTCGGGAAGAAGATGGATGCTTTCGGCCACACCCTGCTGCCGGAACGCGGCATCAACCAACTCCAAGTCCGCAAACTTGTCCGCCGAGGGATCCGCACCCGGGTACAGGGCCGACCTCATCAAAGTGGAGAACGCCTCCTCAACGTCCATGTTCGAGCTGCTGGGCTGGCCGTCTCCACCCGAGGAGTCAACCCGGGCGACCTCCGACTGGGAAGCCTTCAACCTCCCAGCCTCTTCTATCAGAATTCTGGCCTGGGCTTCCTCAGACAATTCGGCCAACCCAAGCGCAGCCTTCCCAAAACCCTTTTGGAAGGAGTCTCCATTGCGGGACTCTCGTCTCGCTGCGCTCCCTCTCCCGATCCATCTCCTTCGGTCACAGTCACCTGCGTCTCCTCTGCAGGCTCTGCCGAAATCTCTATCTGACTTGCTTCTCGAACCGCGCGGGCGACACAACGTCGCTATCCCCGGACTCTCCCGCAGGAGGCCCCACAAGAGGGAGCTCGCCCCGAACCTCACCGACTGCGGCCACTCCCTCTTGCTCTCCTACCGAGGTCGGGAGTAAACCCGCGGTCGGGGAGAGCCCCCCAGAAACGATCACTTCCGCTGAATCCATCCTCGGCTCATCTTTCAAAGGGGATGCAGCCGAATGAGCCAATGGAATCTCATCCGAGCTATCCGATAGTTCCACCACAGGGGGACAAGGGATCTCAGCTGTCCTCCTCAAATCCTCCCTTGCTTCCGCGCTCCCGCCGTGATCACTCCGGCATCCGGCGAGCATCTTCCAGAAGTATGAGCCCTCTTCTCGGGCCTACTTCTCTCCGCCCGCTGCTCTCCCCTGGGCGCTTGCCCTTCTTCCTCTTGACAAGGCCTGACAATGCAGACCTCTTGGCTGCAGAGCGAAGAGTATGCAGTTAAATCCAAACACGTCCGCCTAGATAAAAAGCAGCAGAAAAGAGAAAAGGGGGACCTACCGTGCGGGTCTAGAGGGCTCAGCCCGGCGGCGAAAAGAGCACCCTCCGATAACAAATCGTTGGCCGAGAATACCTGGCCGTTGCGAAGAACATCCAAATCTTTCTCCTCCCGCTTGGACAAAATCGGATGCGTTTCTGCGTCCCGAACGAAATTTCCCCATCTCGAGGAAAGTCGGAACCAATGTTCCCCTCGGCGATGATGAATCGACTCTTCCATCCCTTTATGGAGGACGGCTTATCCGCAATCGTTTTGAAGGACCTCCGGGGTCCGATGTAAGGCCACTCCGATTTCTCCCGGGTATTAGATGATAGCAGGCACGGAAAAGAGGGAGAGTGGCGATAACCTGAATCTGATGGCACATTGAAATAAATCTGATAATACTCCGCCAGCTATTTGGGGCCACCATCGCCGGACAGATGTTGTAATGTGTCATGATCTCCTTGACCAAAGGATGAAGAGGAAACCGGAGGCCTGCTTTCAAACTGTCCTCGTAAATGAAGACTCCATGCTCCAGATCTCGCAAGACCCTGTGCTCAGGTCCCGGCAATCACAGAACGACGTCTGGGGGTATACCATACTCTGGCGAATCTTTCCCACATCCTCAGCGACAATCTCCGAAGCTACATCGTCGGGACTCATCATCCTCCTAGCCAGAAAAAGCACCAGGCGAAACGGCAAACGGGGCAGAGGATGGGACTCTCCAGGAAACAGAATGAGAGGATATTGCAAATAGATGCAGCGCTGCTATCGCTTTGCTTCCCCCCTAAGGAAGCCATCTTAAGAAGATGAGGCGCTTCGCCCGAGGCGTCCGAAACCGCCTTGACAAATGCCGCGTGAATCGGGATTTGCTACGTGGCATTTCCCCAACCGTCGCCTCTGGAGGAGCCTTACCCACGAAGACATGATGACTGCGCTGCATTAATTAGGGCATCATTGCACAGGCTGTCTAAACCGGATCGTCCCATCCAAAGCGTGCCACCTGGACTTATACTCCCTATGCCCGAACCTGCGCTTCGAACTAGGGAGTGGAGGGCATGTGTTGGGGGGTAAAATTATTATGCGTCATTAATCGTGCACGCGGCTAAGGTCGGCCCTGATTCCCGTTCAATTGAGCGATGCCCGCCAAGGATAGGTCGGTGAATTGAGATGCTCCAGCCCCTCACCGAACCAGGGGTCCTCGAGGTACCGACCTATCCCATCTCTCGGCCCCAGCCGAGCTATCAACCTCCTTCGGTCGGCTTCTCCAGCCGACCTATCCCGTCTCTCGGCCCCAGCCAAGCTATCGACCTCCTTCTGTCGGCTCCTCTAGCCGACCTATCTCGTCTCTCGGCCCCAGCCAAGCTATCAACCTCCTTCTATCGGCTCCTCCAGCCGACCTATCCCGTCTCTCACCCCAGCCGAGCCATCAACCTTCTTCTGTCGACTCCTCCAGCCGACCTATCCCATCTCTCGGCCCAGCCGAGCCATCAACCTCCTTCTGTCGGCTCCTCCAGCCGACCTACCCCGTCTCTCGGCCCTAGCCGAGCTATCGATCTTCGTCCGTCGGCTCCTCCAGCCGACCTATCCTGTCTCTCGGACTCATCCAGGCTATTGACCTTGTCTGTCGGTTCTTCTAACCGACCTATCTCCCTCCTTGGCCCTGATTGCCAGACTGCCATTTTAGCTCAGCTCAGTCCGAGCGACACTACCCCCTTCGCAGAATTCGATGCGGGAAAGCTCAAACTTCCGAGATCCTAAGCGGAAATCATATCAAAAAGTGGCCTAAGGGAGCCTAACACTTTGGGACCTATGCCCCCATCAGATCCCTAGGCAGCAACAAGTTCTCCCAGCCATCGATCCACTAACTAACCGGATACGGATCCTACCAGACTCGTAACAAACTGGATTCGAATCCCAACGACCTTCGGGCCCACGACGCTCCTCCCTAACGATCAGGTGATCCTCTATAAATACTGTAGCTCCAGACCCCCTGAGGTACACACACATTCTCGGACGCTGTTCCCCTTCTTTTCTCTATACACACTTGCTCACTCTACCGCTCTTGGCCCTCTATTCCGCCATTGTTGCTCTGCCCAGAGCTCTCTGGAGGAACTCTCCGGCGAGAGCCTTCTCCTCTCATCTTGTTGCCCGTCGGTCCCTTACTGACTTGAGCGTCAAAGGGTCTTCCACGGAGGGCCACCCCCAGCGCCCCCTGCATGTAGGCTTCCTTGCAGGTCCGCCCAGGAGGGAGCTCGATCAGGAGACCGGACGCGCCCGAGTCGGAGAGCGGATTCCGGCGACAACACAATCCAATTCCATCGAAGCTAGCTTGAGTATTCATTAATACGGAATTTAGGTATATGAGACCTGATGACAGTCCTCACCTTTATGAAAGCAAATTCCTTAGTCTTTCCTATAATTTCTCTTAAAATTCCTTCCCTGTAACTCACTTCGAGATATAGAATTATTTGATTCTTGTTCTCACTGTTAGTGAATGTCAATCAACAGTATGTATAGAGGCAAATTCCTTCTCCCTTTTAAGCAAAGCTGATCTCAAACCCAATTTCTTTCTGGGGTAACCTATAGTCATTGAGCTCAATCAATTAGCTTTAGTTTATTTCATCAATTGGACCGAATCATATTTGTTTGGTTCGATCAATTGAACCCAATTTATATTATTAGATCTGAAACTGAGCTAGTTAGATCTGAACCCAATGCTAATCATAGTGCCAGTTGAAATTAGTTGACACACACTAGGGACAATTCGATGAGATAAGTTGCATGGAACGAAAAATTAGCATTAACTTGAACCTTACCCATCCCTCTTCAATTAGTATCTAATAAAAGTTTAAGAAAAATGGCATTAACTTGAATGTATAATGTGTGATTTAAGGAGGAATGCCAATTGGACATATTCTAAAGCATGCTACAGCCTTGAAAGAAATTCTCGAGCAATGTTATATCAATGGGTTAAAGGGTTAAAATTTTCAGATGGATATGCCTCAAACATTAGTAGATGTATCGACATGCGTAAGCTTAAATTGTTCGGTCATGCTGTCAAATCTTTATGCAACGATTATTACCCATAGCTTAAAGACAACGATTATTACCCATAGCTTTTTGTGAGTTACTTCCTATCCACGAATGAAAGACACTAACAGAGCTTAACTTATTCTTCAAGGAGTTAACTGCCAAAGTCATTACTTCTGCATTAATGGCAAGGCTTGAGGAATAAATTTCTATTATATTATGCAAATTGGAGCGAATATTCTCTCCCTATTTTGTGACTCCATGGAACACCTACAGGTTCACTTACCATATGAAGCAAGTAAAGATGGTCCCATGCAATATCATTGGATGTATCCTTTTGAGAGATAAGTGTATAAATAATATTATTATATATTATCGTTTCAAATAAATTTACCTAACAAGTGAGTTAATTGATTGCTTTATATATTTTGACAAATAGGTATCTTAAGAAGTTAAAAAATAATGTGCGCAACAAGACAAGGGTTGAAGGTTCGATATGCGATGCATACTTGATTGAGAAAGTTTTAACTTTTGTCTCACATTATTTCGAGGGTCACATCCATACGATGAACCAAAATGTAGGCCGTAACAGTGATGGATGTGCGGATGAAGGAGAAGTATTGATGGTAGGATATCAATTTTTAAAAGTGCTGGCCGACCATTTGGAAAACAGAAAAGAAGGGATTTGAGCAATGTTGAGTACATTACAGCCCATAATTACATTTTAATGAACTGTCGAGAAGTCGATCCATACATCAAGTATGTATATACTTAGTCTTCTAACATTGAACTTCTATTTATGAAATCAACAATAGTAAAGAAATTATTTGCTGACAATGGCTTTAAATTTTTTATCTGTATAGGATGTACTATTCTAGCCAACGACAGATGTATCCCAACATCAGTAATGTTGCCATCAGACATAAGTTAGAAACAGAGTTTGCATATTGGGTAAATGAATTTGTGAGTGTTATGATGCATTCAATTTGGTTAATGCATTTTATTTCATTAATTGATTGTGAATTCCTTATTCATTTACAGATTAATGGTTCATGGTCCACTGTTGACAACATTTTCATTAATTGTCCAGCACAATGGCCATTGAGGACTGTAAATACCGACTCTGGCTATTTTGTGAATGGCTATAAGTTTTAAATTAAAGGATTAGGTTCTTCAAGATGCACGCAAAATTGGGGCATGTGCGTCAAAGGAGAAAGCATTGGAGTAAATATGCTGGATTATTATGGAAAGTTAGTTGAGGTGGTCGAAATTGAATATCATGGTTGGCCTCTGAAACGGATTGTCTTATTTCATTGCAAATGGTTTGATCCAACAGTAAATGTGGGAACCAAGGTTCATAATGAATATAATTTGGTTGAAGTAAACCATAAACGAAGATTGCAAAAATATGAACCATTTATTATAGTGTCACAACCTCAATAAGTGTATTACTGTGGGTATCCAAGCTTGTGTAATGACAAGCGAGACTAGTGGGCTGTTTCAAAAATCATGGCATGATCGATCATTGTGCTCGCTGAAAACTCTTCGACTCAATCATCTGATTCCCTATATTTCAAAGGATGAGATAGAAATACATGCAATTGAGGATGACACTTCTGCTCCTGAAACATCACTTAGAGACCCGACTGATGATATCCAAGAAATTGAGGATGTTAATGTTCCATTGGACGACGACGAAAATGAATTCCAATCACAGTCGGATAAAATATCGGATGTTGAACCGATTATTGATGACACAAATGAAACTAATTCTGCATAGAGGTTGACAATTGCAAGATGTATTTATTTGCGCTTTATTTTACACGTATATTCATTATCCAAATTTAGGTTGCATGAATCTTTGTAATTTTTAGTATGAGGGGCTGAGGGAGTTCCATTACTGATAGATGGGGTGGACAATGCCACAGCATTGAACCATCTGATCCAGCGATCTTATCAATAGGAGGGCTCGGATCTGCACTCCCTACACAGCCTTCATTATCTCCACATGAGATGTCATCTTAGCCTAGTTCATCTCATAATGCTTCTTCTTCAACAACACAGACGGTAAAGAATTCTTCATCCTCAGGCCATAGTGTACTTGTACTGGATGCACATGGGCTGTAAGTACATAATTTCTTTTATAGTTATGCTAATTTTAATGCGAATTATTTACAAACATGCATTATTTATCCTTTTTGTTTTGGTATCATTTTTATTGAGCAACATACAGTGTCGAGCTAGATTGGCGCTATATTTCAGGGGCGCACTGATTCGACTAGCTACGGCTGGCATCGCATGTCTGGGCACCAGGGAGTTCTATTTTTTGAGTTTTAGGTAAACTATCTTTTTTTAACCCTAAATCAGTCATATAAAATTTCTTAATTCTATTTTATGTATACAACTAACCTTTTATTTTAATGCAGAAGAAGTTTACATGGGATCTTGCCATCCATGACACCATTAGGTCGGCATGGGATGTCCTAGATGCACGACAATACTTCGACATGCTTCATCGTTGGAGGAGGTTCGATCAGCGTCCTGTGTATGTGTCGAAGGATATATGGCACGAGTGGCAGCAGGTGTGGCAGTCAAAGGCCTGGCGTAGGAGGTCCTCCACAGCTAGCATGAACCGTCGATCTGAAAAGGGCGGTCCGGGCATGGGTCTCTCCTGCCACACCTCGGGTTTCATTTTCATTCTGGAGCATCGACGTCGTTTGGTAAGAAAACATAATTAACCGAGTTACTATTAATTTCATTTACAAATACTTACATTTTCTATCTATTTTCTATTTCTGTAGACTATGCAGGAGGGCATAGACCCAATAGAGCATCGTCTCTTTAAGGCGACACACATAAAGAAGGGCTATTCCTGGGTCGATGCACGGTCGTAGCAAGTTGGAGTTAGGATTTTCTTTTAATCTCTTAATGAATATTTTTAATTTGCATACTTCTGATATTGATTCTATAACCATTTTTTCTATTTCTCCCAAGCATGTGTGAGTGAGCTGCTCTCCCAGGCATCACAGGCTGACTCTACTGATGGGGAGACGTTTGCCGAGCTTTCACCACAGGAGTCTCGATGAATATTCTTGGAAGCTACTGGTGCCCAGCCACATGACTGTAGAGTGTATGGTCTGGGCACCAAAGCTTCCAAATATTTTTTTCATTTCAGGCTCCTGTTTGCACTGTACCAGATCCAGCGATATTCCTGTTGAGCATATCGATGAGATGAGGTGATCTATTATGGATCAGGTTCAGCAGAAGTTCGACAAGCACACTTTCGAGCTTCGACAGCAGCTTGCCGACCTTAAGCACAGCAGGAGCACACTATCGAGCTTCGGCAGCAGCTAGCAAACCTCAGAGCATAGTAGACCGCAGATCGACAGCAGATGCATGAGATACGGGAGTTGGATCGCCTGATGTCGTAGAACATAGGATCTTTACTCTTCGATACATCCCGGCCTTCACCACGTGATCCACCGCAGGACGATTGATGTTATTTTTATTTTTCTATTTTGTATACATTATTGTTATTTATATTTCAATGGGTTGAAACTTATCTACTCTACTTTAATAGAAAAAATTTAGACTTTTTTTTACAATTTGAATGTCTATTTAGCGAATCAGCGCCAGCAGCTATTTTGAATTACCATGTCTCTTTCTATAGCATGAATTATAGTTGTATAAATAGGTTTAAATTCTACTTATGAGTTAATTTAAAAAAAATTATTAAATATTATGATGCCTTTGCGACTCATAAATGTGTTGCTAAATAGTGACGCAATTTATGTGTCGCTATTTAGAAGTTTATTTATGCGTAGCAAAGGCGTCGCTATATAGCGACGCAATTGCGACGAATAAACCTTTATCGACCGTGCGTTTAACGATGGTTCCTAGGCATCATTAAACCTATATAGCAATGCATTTTTAATGTTTAGCAATGTTTTTTGGGTGTCGCTAAAAATTAAATTTTTTGTAGTGTCTTAAATCCATTAAATTCATAATTTATATATTAATCAAGCATAATTAATTTAATAATAATAATCATACTTAAAATTTAGAAGAGGTAAGCCATCATGTACCTCACAAGTAGAAATCATAGTAATCTCAATTAACTCTAGCTATTTCTTCTAGGAACTATCACTTATTTTATAGGTGTGACTACCAGATAAATCCAACTAGCTGTAAACATCATCAATATAGAATTTTCTCAAGAGGAGTGATGAGATTAAAACCTTAATAATGTAAATAAGTTTATATGAAAGAGATAACTCTTAGTCTTGCATTGATCTTCTTTCATAAGATTGAGGTCTCACACTCCGACAAGCAAAGAATCCCTTTAAGCCAAGAAGAAAATGTTTAAGAGCTTAAATGATGAATTTTTCATATTAAAAGGCTTCTACTAGGTTCTATTTATAGAGAGTTTTTACTAAAGCTAATAAGTTTCCTACTTTCTAAAGAATACTAATTTACTAAAATAAATAAATTTTCTACTTCTAGTAGGAATTTATTCTTAAAAAACTCAAGAGATAAATAGCAAATAAATATTTAAAAATAAATTTTAACTTCTATTAGATTTCTAACTTATCTATTATGAATTTTTAGAAGAAAGAAATATAAAATTTTGATAAAAATGTAAAAAAAATTATCCTTAAATTATAGACTGTAAAATGATATTTTCATAATTTTCTAAAAATTTGTTAGTATTAACATATATTCATTAAATTATTAACTTCCTTATTTAACCTTTGTTTTAGGTGGTTCAAGTTGTATTGCTATGCTATCTTAGTATTAAACATAATAAATTAGACATACTTAAAAATTTTAAATGTATTAATATGTTTGAAGCTTTATTTTTAATTGATGTGCATTGGTTTGAAGTATTATATTTATATTTTCCCTTGATTTTTAGCATAACTTTTGGCATATAAAAGAATGTCTTTTTAATTAGACTTACATCACTTTTTGTCTAGAGCATTACAATTTCTATAAAATAATTGTTGAATTATAAAGCTTTATTAAGAAAGTTATGTGATTATAGAAGATTTGGTATAATTTCTTGATTCTTAGGATTACAGTTGGGTAGTTTCCTATTTTGTACATATTTTGTTACTATCATATTTTGTAAAGATTTTGTTACTGTTTTTAAGCAGCAGCACCGTGTATAGAATGCCCAGTTATAACATATTCTAAATACAAGAAAGAATTATTTTTCTCCCAATTAGTTTTTAATATGGTATCAGAGCCTTTGGCTCTTTCCTAAGAATCTCAAAAAATTCTTCTTTTCTCTGGCCTATTCATTCATCTATGTTCACCATTGATAATCTTCGTTTCATCAACCAAATTCTCCTACCCCTGTTTCTTCTCCTTTCTTTCAAACAAATATGTTAGAGACCACTGCAACCAACCCTGTCTCAGATGCTACTGCAGCTGAGAATACTGCTGCCACTTCAACTGAAGATCTACAGAACATTCAACTGTAAATCGATTAAATGGAAGAAATTATTTGATGTGGTCACAACTGGTCCGCACATTCTTGAAGGGCAGAGGGAAATCAAGTTATCTATTGGGCAGAGGTCCTTCAAAGGATGATCCCAAATTTGTAGCATGGGATGAACAGGATTCAATGGTGATGTCGTGGTTATGAACTTGTATGTTTCTCGGAACCGCCAAGGCGATTTAGGATGCTATCCGACAAACATACTCCAAGGTAAATGACGCTGCCCAAATCTATGAAATTAAGACAAAAATTTCATCAACCAAACAAGGGACTCGAACTGTCACAGAATATCGAGTTTCTTGCAAGGCTTATGGCAAGAGTTACAGTTATCAATGTATTCAAATGAGTTGTGGCCTGGATTCTGTAACTCTGAAACGATTCGTAGAGAAGGATCTCATCTATAACCTTCTTACATGACTTAATGTCGAGTTCGATGCTGTCAGAGTTCGATGATGGGAGAACTCAATTTCTTCCTTGGACTCCAGATCAAACAAGCAAAGAGGGAATCTTTATCAACCAAACAAAGTACACAAGAGAAATTCTAAAGAAGTTTGGTATGGAATCAATCAAACCCCTCGGAACACCAATGAGTCCTTCATGCAAGCTGGACAAAGATGAAGAAGGTAAGAAGGTTGATCAAAAATATTATCGAGGTATAATCGGATCCCTACTTTACTTAACTGCAAGTAGACCAGACATAATGTTTGCTGTTTGCTTATGTGCTAGATTTCAGTCTGAACCTAAAGAATCACATTTAATTGCTGTTAAAAGAATACTAAGATACTTAAGTGGAACAAAAAATGTAGGTTTATGGTATTCTAGAGACTCAACATTAAATCTGATTGCATATTCTGATTCTGATTATGCTGGATGTAAGTTAGATAGAAAAAGCACAAGTGGTGCATGCCAATTTTTAGGAAGTAACTTAATCTCATGGTTTAGCAAAAAGCAAAATTCGGTTGCATTATCTACTGCTGAAGCAGAATATGTTGCAGCTGGAAGTTGCTGTGCTCAAATCCTATGGATTAAGAGACAACTTGAAGACTATGGTATCACACTTGATAAGACACCTATAAGATGTGATAATACAAGTGCAATCAATCTAACTAAAAATCCAATTCAACATTCAAGAACAAAGCATATTGAAATTAGATATCACTTTATAAGAGAACATGTTGCCAATAATGAAATTTGTCTTGATTATGTGAATACTGAAGAACAACTGGCAGATATATTACAAAACCCTTAAGTGAAGAGAGATTTTGTTATCTTAGAGGAGAATTAGGAGTTTGTGATCCTTTGGAATAGTTTTCTGAAACTCTTAAGGACATCTATCTAGATTTCATCAATTTCTTGAAAAATCTCGATATTCAATAAGGAAATCTATCTAGATCTTGATTCATTGTTTCCCCAATTGCTAAGGAACATTTATCTAGAATTTGATGATTAATTTGAATAGTTTCAATCCTTGAAACTTGATTTTTTATCTCTGAAACTGTTAGAGTCGACTCTGACAGTTTGTGGAGTCGACACCTTAGTTTTTGATGTTCTGTCTAAGCAATTAGAGCCGACTCTGGCTTTTGTAGAGCCGACTCTAATTCGAGCGCTGACAGACTTTCTGGTTCGGAGCCGACACCCAGTTTTCGGGAGTCGACTCTAAGTCGAGCTAGGTCAAAAATAAAAAGGCGGAGTCGACCCCAAATCATTCCATCCGTCTCCTAAAACCTCTCCAAAAAGCTCCAAAGCCTTTCCAACTTCCCAATCTTCTCAAAACCTTTGATTAACTTCCAATCTTCTCAATGGCACCTAAGAGGCGCGGTTTCATCGGAGGAGCATCCGTTCCCACAAGGCGACGCACGATTCGGAGGCAACCCTCGCCATCCTCCTCTTCGGCCACTCAAGAAGATTCCCCTCCTTCACCTCTTCACCCAAAGTTGATCATTTAGCCGGTAAGACTATTACAACTGGAAGAAGGTCAACTTTGATTTCTTTGAGTCGGAAGGCTTCTCTATAGGAAGATGTTTAAAAGAAATGGGATGGGAAAAATATTTGTTCATTAGATACCCACATATCCAGCCTTAGTGAGAGAGTTTTACAACGGTTTAGTAGAGGAGAAGGCGGTTTAATCAGTATTGTAAGAGGAACTAGAGTTGTAATAACTGCTGAAATACTTGGAAATTATTGGAAATGCCCACAATTGGTATTATGGAATATCAACATGATGATAGAAGTGGTGCATTGACAAGAATGTTAGGAAGAGATGTAACCGAGTTTGAGAAAATCTTGCAAATCAATTAAATCTGGAACTCAGGTTACTACATAACATATGTGGAAGAATTTTATTTCCAAAATTGGTAGATTTGAGTACGTCTCGGAGCGAGACGTTCTTTTGATGGATTGCATTATAACTGGAAGGCCAGTCAACCTTAGCTGGCATGATGATTGGTTATATGGCAGAGGCTGCTACAAAGAAAAGATCTACACTGCCATATGGTATGATTCTTGACATTATCTTTAGAAGCCAAGGTGTGCTAATTATGGATAATGAACCCCTAAGAAAATTGAGGCACACTGACTATTATAGTATTTCTACTATTCATCGGATGGGCTTCAAGAAGTAAATGGTGTTTGGATGAAAGGAGGAGAGGAAAGAGCTGAGAGAGATAGAGCTGAAGAGGCCAGAGTAGAAGACATCCCTGGACCATCCACTGCGGGACCATCAGTCCCTGATTCATCTATTGCGGGACCTCTTCAGCTGGACCTTCAGAGCCGGACCGAGTACTAGTTCCCTCACCTCCACATCAGTCTATTACTGCTTCTGGGAGATTCTCTGATGAGCAGATTGGTCAGTTGGGAGCCTTGCTTGCTGAATATGATAGTCAGAGATCTCATGAGATTAATCAATTAAAAGAAGACTTTAATCAGTAAAAGAAGAACTTAATTCGAGACTGGACATGATTTCCTTTTCCATAAGCAATTCTGTTGAATCCTTTGGAGCTGAACTTCACAAAATCTTTGAAAGGATGGAAGGCATTGCTGATGGCTCGGGATCTTATGTTCATGCAACTGGTCAACTGAAGAAGGACATTGACCTTGCAGTCTCACAGATTGAAGCTTGCCTTGAAAACTTTAAGAAATCTCAAAAAGATGATGTAATGGAAATCATAGGTCACTTGAAGAAAATTGTATTCAAACATATCTGACTTTGATTTTGATTTTGATAGTATTTAGTATTTAGATAGTTTGTATTTAGGAATTTTTGAGTATCTAATGTATTTCACTTTGGAATGTACTTGAATCAACTTATGTAATGTTTCTTACTTATGAAATGCAATTTCACATTTTCAAATATGATTGACTGCTTGAATCCCTATGTCTTATTGAACCAACAATTTTTCTCTAATAACTTTCTTTATCTAATACTCTCCTTATTGCTGATAACAAAAAAGGGGGAGAGATGGTTGAATATGCAAAAAAAGAGGACTTGAAATTTTAATGAGAGATGGTTGAATATGCAAAAAGAAAGAAAGAAAGGGGGAGAAATGATTGTTTATGCAAAAAGAAAGAGACTTGAAATTTTAATCAGTTAATTAATTCGATGCTTATATATAGGGGGAGCTATTCAATGCAGGGGGAGCTTAACAACAAGCTCAATTACAATTTTCTGCACATTTAGTTTAAATGTTCATAATTGATGGATTATATTGAACTCATGCACAATTTTAAAAGTTTACTTTGAATATTGGCATCAAATCCTTCATTAAAAATGTTTTAAGTTTAAAATGACTATAATCCTTAGTTCGAATGAATTTTTTGAATGCATATACTCAAAGTTTTTGTTATCATCAAAAAGGGGGAGATTGTTGACCCAATTGATGATTTTGATGATTAACAAAACTATTTGAGTATAACAATGAAGGCTCTAATGATTTTGATTAAGTGTTTCAGATTATAAGTCTATTGAATGATCAAAATCAGGAGTTAATCGTGTTCTGGATCGAATCTAATGTCTAGGTAAGATTGCAGACATTAGAGTCGACTCCGAGAATCACAGAGCCGACTCCAGTATCTGGCACGGAAGTTAGAGTCGACTCCGAGACTGTTAGAGCCGACTCTCACAGAAAAGCAGAACGTCGATTTTTCTGGCCCCGACCTAGAGTCGACTCCGGGTAAGTTAGAGTCGACTCCAGAAAAGTTTCTTGTCGACCCCAGAAAAGTCAGAGACGACTCCAGAAATAATGGATTAAAGTGTTTCGAGTTAGAGCCGACTCCAGAAAAGTTAGAGTCGACTCCAACCCACCTGGAACGAAAAATCAAATTGCCAGATCAGCTCTAACGGTAATATTTCTATTTTACCTTATTTCTAACGGATATATTTTGTTACAAGGTACACTCCAACGGATAGTTTTCTTCCAAAAATGGTTTGAAAGAAATCTATAAAAAGGAAGACTATCATTCAAAAAAAGAGAACGGAGAAAAGAACGGAAAAATAAAGAGGAAAATCGGAAATAGAGAAATCCATTCAAAAATCCGAAAAAGAGAGAGCCTGAATCTCAAGAGGAAAACCTTCTAGCTCAAATCCACTCCACTCCAAAAAGCTCAAGAGGAATCCAAGGCATTCAAATCAAAGTTTTGGTGGATTTCCCAACTTGGAGAAAGAGGATCAGTTTCTTGCTTTTCAACCCTTCTCAACTGCTTCAACTGTGAAGAATCGGAGCTGAGGCTTGATTCAATCCAGCAAGGAGAAGAAGAAAAGAAGAAAAGAAGAAAAGCTCAAAAGCCAACCAACTACAAATCAGGCTTTTCTAAACCTTGTTCTTTATTTTTATTTGCTCATTGAGGAGCTTTGTACTTGAAAAACAATATTTCTTTTGTTTGTGTCTAGTTCAATCTGGGGGATTGAACTAGTGGAGGTAGTCTTACCTCGGTACAAGCTTGGTATAGCTTGTGTTAGGGTTTTTGTGCTGGTGAGCCCTTGAAAACCAGCTGGGTTCGTTGTGATCCCGGGAAAACAACAAGTTTGAGTTGTGAGCTTGTAAAACAACTCGGCTGTAATCAAGGAAGATTATAGTGTGGACCCAAGTGAATCTTGGGAGTGGACGTAGGTGTTGGATACACCGAACCACTATAAAATCTTTGTGTTTGCCGTGTTTTTACTCTTCTCTATCTCTATCTTATTCACTGCATTTTGTTTGCATTGCTATTCCTTCATCATCAAAAGCAAACTATTTTAAAAGGCTAATTTTTAAAGAACCCAATTCACCCCCCCCCTCTTGGGTTGTCATCTGGGCCAACAATTGGTATCAGAGCTAGTGCTCATTAGATTTTGATCACACGATCAAGAGCTAAAGATCCAAATGGCAACACAAGTTGGATCATTTGCTGAAGGTCATTCTACGAATAGACCTCCACTGTTTAATGGTTCAAATTATTCATATTGGAAAGCTAGAATGAGGATATTCATTCAAGCTTCTGATTATGAACTATGGGGTGTTATAATGGACCTAGTACACCCACACATGTTATTGATGGCACTATTGTTCCTAAGCCCGAAAGGGACTGGAATGATAATGATAGGAAAATGGCACAGCTTAATGCTAAAGCCATGAATGTTTTATATTGCTCCTTAGATGCTAATGAATTTAATAGAATCTCCACATGTAATTCCGCAAAGGAGATTTGGGATAGATTAGAGGTTACCCATGAGGGTACCAACCAAGTAAAAGAATCTAAAATTAATATTCTTGTTCATAAATATGAATTGTTTAGCATGGAACAATCTGAAACCATTGCATGCATGTACACTAGATTTACAGATATTGTAAATGGTTTGAAAAGTCTTGGTAAGACATATACTAACTCTGAACTTGTTCGAAAAATTCTTAGGTCATTACCAAGATCATGGGAAGCCAAAATGACAGCAATCCAAGAAGCAAAGGACCTCAACACTTTACCCTTAGAGGAGCTTCTAGGATCTCTTATGACCCATGAGCTGACAATGAAGCAGCACATAGAGGAGGACACAAAGAAGAAGAAAGTAATTGCCCTCAAAGCTGCAAAAGAAGAAGAGAGCAGCAGTGATGATGATGATGATGAAGAAGAGACTGCTCTCTTAGCAAGAAATTTAAAAGATTCATGAGGAGAAAGAAACCCTTCCACAAAAAGAAATTTGGAAAAGTGGAAGGAGAAAAGGATAAAACAAGGACAAGGACAAAGAAAAAGAGAAAGACCCCTTGACTTGCTATGAGTGTAATAAACCGGGGCACTTTAGGAATGAATGTCCAAATTGAAGAAAGCCTACAAAAAGAAAAAGAAGGCTTATGTGGCGACTTGGAGTGACAGCGAGAATCTTCTTCCGAAGAAGAAGAACAAAAGGAAGTTGCAAATTATGTTTTATGGCGGACGACAACGATGAGGTAAGTTGAAACCCTTGCGATGATTTGCTTTTGATGAATTATTTGATGCTTTTAATGAACTTGTAGATTTCAAGGTTTTGAAAAAGAAATACAAGATTTTAAAAATGAAATTTAACTTTCATTAAAGAAAAGGAAATCTTAATAATGAAGTTAAGAAACTTAAATCTGAAAATGAAATTTTGGTAAAAGAAAAAGAATTAATTTCCAATGAAAATGATAAACTAAGGAAAGAGGTTGAAAAATATAAGAAGTTGATAAATTTACCTTAAGCTCAACTAAATTAACATGTTATTAAATAGTCAAAAAGCAGTTTTTGACAAAGCCGGATTAGGGTATAACACTTTAGAAAACAAAAATCACTGAAAAATATTTTTGTGCGTGCTGGCCAAAGTAATTTTACATGCTTTAAATGTAATCAAAAGGACATAAATCTTATGAATGTAAAATTCTAAAACCTAATAAAAATTAAATTTAAAGGGAAGAAAATATGGGTTCCGAAAGGAACAATATTTGTTGCTACTAACCATGAAGGACCCAAGAAAGCTTGGGTACCTAAACATAAAGTTTGATTTCATTGCAGGAATGTCTTGTGGCCAAGAGATCAAAGAGAAAGTGGTATCTTGATAGTGGCTGCTCAAGACATATGACGGGTGACAAAGAAGAATTCATCACCCTTGAAGAAAAGAAAGGAGGAGTTGTTACATTTGGTGATAATGGTAAAGGCCAAATTATGGGCCTTGGTAATTCAAATAACTCCCTCCACTTTATTGATAATGTACTTTATGTTGATGGTTTGAAAGCATAACTTAATTAGTATAAGCCAATTATGTGATAAAGGTTTTAAAGTATCATTTGAATCTTCTTCTGCACAGTAGCTAATCCCATTGATAATAGCATTGTTTTTATTGGAAATAGAAATGGCAATGTATACTTGATTGATTAGACAAATTGTCTACTAATAATCATTGCTTAGTTGCTAATAATGCTAATATGAATGAGATTGGTTGGTTATGGCATCGTAGATTAGGTCATGCAAGCACACACCTAATTTCAAAACTAATTAAAATGGATTTAGTTAAAGGGCTACCTAAAATAGATTTTGAAAATAACAAAATATGTGATGCATGTCAATTTGGAAAACAAACAAGAAGTTCTTTCAAATCTAAAAATGTTGTTTCAACTTCTAGGCCATTAGACTACTTCACATGGACCTTTTTGGACCAACTAGAACCACAAGTCTAGGAGGAAAGAAATATGGTCTTGTGATAGTAGATGATTACTCTAGATACACTTGGGTAATTTTTTAGCTCACAAAGATGAGACTTTCTCGATATTCCTGAAATTCTTCAAGAAAGTCACAAATG
>UESW01002028.1:242746-299126 GCA_900491605.1 Calamus simplicifolius | reverse complement strand
TGGCATCGATGCACCTTTTTTGTTTCTTCATTTTTTGTCTTTTTTTTTTTGTCAATTTTGAGGGATTGCTTTAATGATTGATGTGTTTTGAATTATGATTTCTATGCTATTTTTAATTTTTGTGGCTATATGATCAATTAATGAATGCAATGGATGATGCATATTGATATGAATGCAATAGAGAATGCATGAGTACATATTGAAAATGCATATATTAAAATGAATGTAATAAAAAATGTATAACAACATCTAACTTCTCGTAGAATGTCTATGCCATTCATAGATATTGGGATCTTGATTATAGTCTGTGCCTAGGATCTAACAACAACCTAGATAATGTACTCATCTCTACATCCCATAATCACTTCTACTTGGATTGTCATCCTACTACTGATTTAATGTCTAATATTGGGTTGGTGATCCCAATTAAGAGAAGATTGATGCAATGAAATCTGATCCGTAATTTGGCTAAGGGTGTGGAGGATAGTATCCACTCACATATGATGCTTTAGATGAAAGATATCTATATGGGTTATACCTTGGCAGTGTGGAGTAGGATTTGGCTTTTAATTGGGATCCAAATACATCTTAAGGACGCATGTTAGATCATCTATTGTAGGAGAGCAATGTCTGGAACCACCCTCTCCTATATGCAGCCGTATCCTTCAAACTCTGTCTTGTTTCGTGGTTCGTATCTTGTATGGCATGAGTGAACTAGCATATTTTGATGAATTGGTCAAGACTATAGGACTGAGTTACATGCATGCGTGCCTGTTCGCTGCTACCTCCCTAGCCATATGATGCATCATCACTCAAACTGTCATTATCATCACTAGTATTGCAAGATGACCTGGTAACTGATTATCTAAGGGCTTGATGGTCTCAAAATTTGAGTCAACAAGCCTTTTGTCTACTTTGTTTAATGGATTAACATTTCTCTTTCCTTTTCCTTTCTTGCTAATAGGAAACCACTTTTTGTCTTGGATGTCCCTGTCTACTTCGTTCTATTGGGTGGCTCAACTAGGCCCACCACCATGATTGGCCCTAGCTACCTGAATAGCCCTATCTCTTTAACTAGATTATCATAGTAACTTCTTAGCATCTTTTTGTCAAATCTTTGAGAGAATATCATGGACATCAAGCTTTGCCATGATGATAGGTTCTGCTTGACCTTTATGGTTGCTTGACTAGTTTTGAACATGGCTTGTATAGTTTTACCCATTATTTGCATCCACCCCCAGCCTCCATTCTCCTAAAAAAGGACTAGGAGCAAATCTTTAAATCTTTAAATCTAGAAAATCATGAGAACTTGAATAAACTATATATATATATATATTTCTAATTGGGATATCTGTTGTGTATTTTTCCTTCTCTGTACCTGCATTTTAGATGCTAGGAATAGTTTTAGCTAAATACAAGGAAGAAACGTTGTTCGAGTTGGGCGAGGTAGGGGTGATCAAGGAATGCAATACTGAACTATACCATTTGATTTGATTGATATATTAGCCACAAATTGGGTGGTTTGTGGTCTTGGTACGAGATTTTGCCAAAACTGGCATGAACTGATCCTTATCTGGTTGAGCTGCTCTTAATCACTAGGTTCTGAGTGGCTTGGCCGGATAACAACCTGATACCTGGTTTGGGGCCTTAATAATTTGGGGAGAAAGGGATCTAATACCCATTTCTCCTGTTTCAAGGTATGAGAGGAGAGAGAGAGAGAGAGGAGAGGGGAAAGGGAGAGAGTGGAAAGGTTAATTGTCCTTCACTTTAGGTATTTCCTTCTTCCCTTTTCCTTTTTCTATTACATCCCGTAAATGGGTAGGGTGAAGGCAGTGGAGGAGGGAGTGACATGCTGTTAACAAGTCCTACTTAGAGCATAGGACACAAGATAGGGCAAGCATAGGGCTAAGTAGGATACCATAGCATATAGGAGCTGATGTAATATCAATCTAGCTGATGTAATGTATTGAGTAGGAATCTTGGACTATCAAGATCTCCCTTGTACTTGGGATCGTCATCCTATATGCTTGATCATATCCTCTTGTGCTAGGTTATGACCTGTAAGGATGCATGCCTATTGGCTCTATGATGTTTGAGTATCATCCTCTCCAATCTCAATCAAAATATGGATCATACTTCACTCATCTTTTTTTGGATTTCTGCGATTATATTCGAAAGAGTAGTGCTATTATCATGGTTGTCTAGTATAGATATGCTATGGGGATCCGTGGTGAGCACGATACCAAGACTCAAGTCAAATCTCAAAGCCCAATTACAGACATGACCTAACATGTATTAGGGACATTGAAGCTCGACTTGGAATTGAACGGATGCATCCTGATTTCTTAATCCAAGTATGTTACAATTTCAATTCTATACTAGGTTAATTTAGCATGCATTGTATAGTCACACTATTATCTAGGCATGTAACTATAAAGCATGTTACATTATATGATTTTGAGATTGTCTTTTATGTGTCTCAAAGGCCACTTCAAAGGATACTGAGTTCTCACCCTTGTGGCATAAGGTTGTATAGATCTAAACCATAGGCCATTGTTTGCTCTCCTTATGCTCATCTTTGCCATCCCTTATTCTCCTCAATATAAATACAGTCATAATAACTCTTTTAAGTGGATATTCTATACAAATTGGTTTCTTTAATAGCTTCAAGCATAAGTGGTCATTTGGTAACCTAAATAGGATCACTATGATGATCTTAGATCACTAGTGATATATACCAAGATAATCTGATTCCTGATGATCTAAGATCTGCCAATGATTAAAGATTCCTAGTGATCTTAATCACCACATTTGATATACCATAGGAATCTTGAATTACTGACCACGGAATACCAAAATTATCCTTGGTTAGTTAATCTCTTTGTATCTTAATGACTACCAAGTACCATGATGATACGATATAACATTATATTATATTATGCATAATTGTGATATCAAGCAGGGCAATCTCTTGGAGGCAATCTTGAATACTTGACTTTATGTATGGAATTTGATCTTATAAAGATCATGATTCTGGGATAGTGATAAGATCAGTTTGATATCCCTATTTAGATAGTAATATGCCATCACCATAAGTTTAGGATCACTATTCGATCCCATCCAAAGGGTGGGAGTGGTGGATTGCCATGATGTGATCTTCACTTAGGACAAATTAATCTGTATGTATACAATGAAAGATAGATGCCAAAAGAGTGAATCCCATATGATCCATGCCCTTATGATATAACCATAATTAATATTACTATACACGGATAAAATTTTAATATTATTGTATATATTATCCCTAAATATTTATAATACATATCTTATAAATATTATATATACCATGATTGTAATATATTATATATAAATTATCACATTATATATATTTTAATGGATATATATATAATGATATATTTGATAATAAAATTCTTATTAATTTTAATATAATCTATAATAAAAACATTTATTTTCAACATTTTTATTTAGGAAAGTAGACTTTTTCTTAACTAGGAAAGTAGATAAAATAACATGCAAAAACTGTAAAGTTATTCCAGAAGAAAGTTTAACTTCACAACATAGGATAATTGTAGCAGATATATGGATAAAAATAAAATTTAGAGTAACATGTAAAACTATTAATCCAAAAATTAAATGGTGAAATTTGAAAGGAGGAAACTAGAATTATTTAAAGAAAAGTTAGTAAGAGTAATGACTATGAATATAGATAGTGATCCCAATTTAATGTGAAAAAAGCAACTACATGCATAAAAAATATAGCAAAAAAAGTTTTAGGAGAATCAAAAGTAGGACTAGTAGGAAAGGAACTTGATGGTGAAACGAGGAAGTTCAAGCTGCCGTTAAGATTAAAAAGGACAAACTACAAAATTTGGCAAGAAGTTAGGGATGAAAAAGTCTTAAAAAGTATAGGGATGCAAAAAAGAAGCTAAAAATGTGGTAAATAATGCTAAACTTAAAGCCTATGATGATTTATATAATAGATTAGATATGAAAGAAGGTGAAAAGACTATATAAACTAGCAAAACTAAGATAAAAGAAAATAAAAGATCTGGACTATATTAAATGTATTGAGGATGAAGATGAAAGAGTCTTAGTAAAAGAAAAGATAAAAAACAATGAAAAAGTTATTTTAAAAAATTATTAAATAAAATAATTTAGTAAATTTAAGGATAGAAGAATGTGATAACCTAGGAGTAACAAATGAACATAAATTTTTTCATAGATTTAGCATGCTTGAGGTTAAAAAGGCTTTGAGTAAAATGAAAAATGCAAAGGCATTAGGGCCAGATGCGATCCCTATTAAGGTTTGGAAAGGCTTAGAAGAAATTGGAGTCATGTGGTTAACCAATTTATTTAATAGGATTGTAGCAACTAAAGAATGCCGGATGATTGAAGAAAAAATATTAATATCCATATACAAAAATAAAGAAGATATTCAAAATCGTGCAAATTATAGATGGATTAAGCTGATGAGTCATACAATGAAATTATGGAAGAGAATAATAGAAAATCGAATAAGAGCTGAAACTTTGGTGTCAAATAATCAATTTGGATTTATGCCTGAAAGATCAATCATGGAAGCTATTTATTTATAAGAAGATTGATGGAGAGGTATAAGGAAAAGAAAAAAAGACCTTCATATGGTCTTTATTGATTTAGAAAAAGCATATGATAGATATGATATGGTGGATTTTAGAGAAAAAATGAGTTAGCAAATGTACAAAGAATTGATAAAAGATATGTATGATAGAGTAATAACTATTGTTAAAGCAACAATATGAGAAATTAGCGAGTTTTCAATTACTGTAAGTTTACATTAAGGATCTGCCTTAAGTCTATATCTTTTTGTATTAGTTATGGATGAATTAATCAAATATATTCAAAATGATATCCCATGGTGTATGTTATTTGCAGATGATATAGTATTGATTAATGAAACTAAATCTGGAGTAAATGTTATGCTAAAGATTTGGAGAGAAGCTTTAGAATTTAAAGATTTTAAGATTAGTAGGATTAAAACTGAATGCATGAAATGTAATTTAGTAGGAGTAGAAATACAAATGAAGAAACAGTGAAGCTTGCAAGCCAAGAGATACCAAGGAGTAAAAAATTTAGGTATTTGGAACAATTATCCAACAAGAAGGTGAAATAAGTAAAGATGTGAATCATAGAGTTAAAGCAGGATGGATTAAGTGAAGGAGTGCTTTGGGAGTATTGTATGATCGGTGCATCCCATTAAAATTAAGAAAAATTTTATAAAACCGCTATTAGGCCAGCTATGCTATATGAAACAGAGTGTTAGGTAATACTAAACATGTGAATAAATTAAGTGTAACAGAAATATGTATGTTAAGATGGATATGCAGTAAAACTTAAAAAGATAGAATTACAAATAAATATATAAGAGAAATGATAGAAGTAGCCCAATTGAAGATAAAATGAGAGAAATTTGATTATGGTGGTTTAAATATATACAACGAAGTCTTTTAGATGCTTCAGTTAGAAAGAGTGATCTTTTAACAATCTATGGTAAGGATAGAGGTAGAGGTAGACCTAAACTAATATGGATAAAATAATTAAAAAGGATATAACTATTTGTAATTTGATTGTCGACTTAGTCTTGAATAAAGTACAGTGGAGGAAGTCGATTCATGTAGCCGACCTCATGTAGTTGGGAAAAGGCTTAGATAAGAATATAAGTTTTCAAGGGTAATATTGTTATTGTATGCATGGTGACCCTCCATTCCCATAGTATACCAAATGCAGTGATTTGTGATCACCGTTTATCTTTGATTAGTGAAATATCTAAAACCAAACGAGGTGATGATGGATCACTGGTGGTCTTATTACTGGTGATCCTATCATTGGTCATCTTATTACTGGTGATTAACCAAACAACCTCTATAGTAGGGTCACCAAGGTGTAACCAAATGTACCAATCCCATCACTTTTACTCATATCACCAATGATTCTGGATGGATCACCCCCTACGAATTAGCCCCTTAAGGCTAGCTTAGAATTGCTCCATGACAACTTTTATATGATACCTAGTGCCTTTTGTTATAGTTGATTTCTATCTATTTAAAATAGAGCTTCATTGTGGAGGATATTTAGATCATCTATATCGCCCATTGGTTTGCTGTCTTGGTACCAATGAATGTATTGCTAAAATTCGAACACAGTGTTGGCATGCCTAATATGCTCAGTTCTTGTATGCCCCATACCACCAATATAATATTGGTAAAGTATGGTACATCTGGCACAATGGTGTACCAACCAATACAACATACCATGGTATCACCATTTAACATGTCAGGAAGTTGTGATCTATTGCTTCACTTCTGAAAAACCATTGGAACGAAGGATAGTTTAACCAATTCATCAAAATCTAACGTATTTCTTATTACCACTACTTCATGTGGTTCTCTTAATATTTCCCTTCAACCACTATAATTAATTTCATGCCTTCATATTATCTTTTTATATGCCTTTATATATTTACACTGTGGTACAGCATTGTGGATAATTATGTTGAACATTTTTGGGTCCTTTCCTTAATTTGTTGCTTGTCAATTCGGTATCTATCTATTTAATGATCTTTCTAGAAGTGATGGGAACTTTCAACTATAAACATTTTTAAGAACCAAAGCTAACCATGGAATCATGCTATTACCATTTTACTGCCAAAATTTAGCTATCAGATGCAGAGGATGTCATGGAAGCAATTCGAAATCTAGAGGGTGCAAGATTTCCTGTATTAACACCTAACCTTAAAGTATGTTTTCTTAGTTCAAACTTGGATCTACATTATGGACTTGTCATTTGCAGTGAAAGATTTTAAAGTCAACGTACCACATTTTTCAGGGTTTTAAGGCTGCTGTTGCAGCTGGTGCAAAAGAGGTTGCAGTGTTTGCATCAGCTTCTGAATCTTTTTCCAAGTCAAACATTAATTGTAGCATTGAAGATAGTCTTGCACGATATCATGATGTAACTCTTGCTGCTAAAAGACTTGCAATTCCTGTTCGTGGGTATGTTTTACTCTTTTATTGCTGGTCAACTATTTTAAGTTTCTTAGGTGTTTTTATAATCATTTTTGTATTATACTCCTAGTGCATGTTCTCTAAATTACTTTTTCTTCACAGAGATATTTGTTGCATAACTTACTAACATTTTTCTTCTCTTTCTGAAGTTGGATGCTATCTGATCATTGTTTTAGTACATGTGCTAATAACTGGTCTTTAGATCATGCTTTGTTATTTATTGAAAGATATTATGGTTGTCTGCAACAAATTAGAAAGTCATTTTACTTCTTACCTACCTGAATCTTCTGAAAGAAAGCTTTTATCTTATTTTTAGAAACTTTTCTGTACTTGCTAGTGTCAATATGTGATTTTTAGACTGAGTAATGATTACAAGTTTTGTAGGCCTTCTGTATTTTTCTTTTGTTCCTTTATTCATTTAGATGCAATTTTATCTGGCAGTCTGCAAAATACCTGGACTGAGTGCCCTAATTAATTCCATACAGCAACAGTGCATTGATATCAATTCTTGATTGATTTTTTCCTGAACTTTTTCTATGTGGAGGCTGAACCAATAGATGTCATGCCACTCTCTAAATGGAAAAATTTTCCCTTCGATAAGCTTGATTACTTGTCACAAGACCCATGGGCACAAGCTAGCACTTGACAGACGGCCACATTATCTCATAGGGTTTGAGGCCATGGAACTTGCTATGCATTTCTAAAAAATTCATTCCAGGCCTTCCTGAAAGTTTTCAAAGTCTCAAGTATAAATCTACTAGCAATATCAAGTAGTGGCATAATTTAAAGCAACATATCTATTAGAAGTTCTAAATTTTCATAATATCAATTTAGAAGAACAAATAAGTAAAAAGACACTGCCTCCAAAAAATTATTTTAAAATATTGTGTAACTACTTCATTTACTAATAAACTAAACTAAAATAAGAAAATAAAAATATCCTAAATGCATAAAAAATGTAGCAAAAGAGGGTCTAGAAAAATCAAAAGGGTAGGACTATTAAGAAAAGAAACTTGAAGATGGAACGAGAAAGTTCAAGCTACCATCAGGCTTAAAAGGACAAATTACAAAATTTGGCAAGAGGCTAGGGATGAAAAAAGTCTTAAAAAGTATAGGGATGCAAAGAAAGAAGCTAAAAAAGTGGTAAGTCATGCCAAACTTAAAGCTTATGATGATTTATATAATAGATTAGATATGAAAGAAGGTGAAAAGACTATAAACTAGCAAAACTAAGAGAAAAAAAAACAAAAGATCTTGACTATATTAAATATGTTAAAGATGAAGATGAAAGAGTATTAGTAAAAGAAGAGAAGAAAAAAGAATGATAAAAAGTTATTTTAAAAATTATTAAATAAAATAATTTAGTAAATTTAAGAATAGGACATGATAATCTAGGATTAACAAATGAAAATAAATTTTTATAGATTTAGCATGCTTGAGGTTAAAAATGCTTTAAGTAAAATGAAAAATACAAAGGCATTATGGTCAGATGCGATCCCTATTGAAGTTTGGAAAGGCTTAAGGAAAATTAAAGTCATGTGGTTAACCAATTAATTTAACAGGATTGTATCAACTAAAAGAATGCCAGATGATTAAAGAAAAAACATATTAATACTCATATACAAAAATAAAGGAGATATTCAAAGCTGCGCAAATTATAAAAGGATTAAATTGATGAGTCATACAATAAAATTATGAGAGTAATACAATGAAATTATGCGAAGGGCTAGGATGTTCTCGTTAAGAGACGCGTTGCATCTATCTTCAGATGTTTCAAAAAATGGGCAAGGGACGCCGCACTGGCACTCAGGTGCGGTGATAAATGAGTAAAGGTTCCTGTAATACGGATGAGTGCGAGTAAAGAAGTTAGTCCATGATAGTTAGTTTAGAGTAGCAACTTGGGCATAGAAACACTAACAGGTAAAGTAACGGAGATAGTGGAAGATGTGAATTATAGTGTTAAAGCAGGATGGATTAAGTGGAGGAGTGCTTCGGGAGTATTGTATGGTCGACACATTCCATTAAAATTGAAAGAAAATTTTTATAAAATTGCTATTAGGCCAGTTATGCTATATAGAACGAAGTGTTGGGCAATACTAAAACAATATGTGAATAAATTAAGTGTAACAGAAATACCCATGTTAAGAGGGATATATGGTAAAACGTTAAAAGATAGAATTAGAAATAAACGTATACGAAAAATGATAGGAGTAGCCCCGCTTGAAGATAAAATGAGAGAACTGATTACAATGGTTTGGACATATAAAACGAAGACCTTTATATGTTCCAGTTAGAAAGAGTGATCTTTTAATAGTCCGTACTACTGGTAGAGGTAGAGGTAGACCTAAACTAATATGGATAGAAATAATTAAGAAAGATATAACTATTTGTCATTTAGTATCGAATTAGTCTTGAACAGAGCAGAGTAAAGGAAGCAGATTCATGTAGCTGACCCATGTAGTTGGGAAAAGGCTTAGATTAGTTGAGTTGAGTAATAGAAAATCGAATAAGAGCTAAAATTTTGGTGTCAAATAATCAATTTGGATTTATGCCGATAAGATCAACCATAAAAGCTATTTATCTGTTAAGGACATTGATGGAGAGGTATATGAAAAAGAAAAAGACTTTTCTATGGCCTTTATTGATTTAGAGATAGCATATAATAGAGTACCTAGAGAAATAATATGGTGGGTTTTAGAGAAAAAAGAGTTATCAAAAGGCATATAGATTGATAAAAGATATGTATGATATAGCAATAACTATTATTAAAATATTAATAGGAGAAACTAGTGAGTTTTTAATTACTATAGGTTTACATCAAGGATCTGCCTTAAGTCCGTATCTTTTTACAGTAGTTATGCATGAATTCACCAAACATATTCAAGATATCGCATGGTGTATGTTATTTGCAGATGATATAGTATTAATTGATGAAACTAATTAAATCTGAAGTAAATGCTAAGCTAAAGATTTGAAGAGAAGCTTTAGAATCTAAAGGTTTCAAGATTAGTAGAACTAAAACTGAATACATTAAATGTAATTTTAGTGGAAGTAGAAATACAAATGAAGAGACAGTGAAATTGTAAACCAAAAGATACCAAGAGTAAAAAATTCAAGTATTTGGGGTCAATTATTCAGCAAGAAGGTGAAATAGGCGAAGATGCAAATCATAGAGTTAAAGTAGGATGAATTAAATGGAGGAGTACATTGGAAGTATTGTATGATCGACGCATCTCATTAAAATCAATTTTTTTTATAAAACTGCTATTAGGCCAGCTATGCTATATGGAATAGAGTGTTGGGCAATACTGAAACAACATGTGAATAAATTAAGTGTAACAGAGATGCACATGTTAAGATGGATATGTGGTAAAACTTTAAAAGTTAGAATTAGAAATAAACATTTATGAGAAATGATAGTAGTAGTTTTAATTGAAGATAAAATAAGAGAAAATTGATTACGGTGGTTTGGACATATACAACAAAGACCTTTAGATGCTTCAATTAGAAAGAGTGATCTTTTAACTGTCCATGGTAATGATAGAGGTAAAGGTAAACCTAAATTAATATGAACAGAAATAATTAAGAGAGATATAACTATTTGTAATTTGAGTGTCGACTTAGTTCTGAATATAGTAGAGTGGAGGAAGCAGATTGATGTAGCCGATCCTATGTACTTGAGAGAAGGCTTAGATGAGTTGAGTTGAGATTGTATACTATATTGGTGTGCACCGTCTTATACCAAGCGTAGTGTACTATTGGTGCTGAACCAAGACTTGAAACTGATGTGTATGAGTCTTAATACTTTGAACTGACTAGCGTATCTAGCGTGCTGACACTGTATTAGTATGATGCTTGTATGGGGTCTAATATTGAGATAGCAAACCTTGATCCTAATCCTCTAGCATTCATCCCTTGGTTAGGTTCGCACTATTCTTTGATATTTGGAGAAGAACAATAAAGAATAGTTAGCTAATAGCTCAATATGTAACTTTTACCTCTGGTTGGATCAAACATAAATATGAAGTATAAGAATGCTAAATTATATATAATATGTTTATTAATTACAAGATAAAGTAATGTATCAAATCCATGATAGAATTTCACAAAAATCATGCTCATGAAAATATAACTTGATTTGTCAAAATATTAATTCATTGATTTAGAATACTCTATTTTTTATAGACATTTTAAAATTTTCCCTTTCTAGTCATTACAACTATGGCCATAATCAACCCCATAATACCCCATTATAAGGCTGGAAAGAGGCTAGCTCCCGAATAATGAACGTGCTGACAAATGGCCATGTGCAAATGATCAACTTTGACTAGTTAGGCCCTAAAGGAAATTAGCTTTGATTCTCAAAGAAAACATGCCAGCAAACCATATGTCCTAGCAATCATCCTTGATTGACTAGGCCCAAAAGGGATCTGGCTTAGATTCACATGGCCAACAATCAATCTCAATGACTAGGCTCAAATTATGCTAAGACTAAAGAGCAAATATAACATTTGTTCTAATTGGTTACTCAATCGTACAACCAATTCAAAATCCATAAATTTGCACGAAGTTTGAAAACCTATTTTTGTATCAATAATCATGTGCACTTGTTGACCTATTTTGTATCAATTAATCATGTGCACTCAAATCAACAAGTTTTTCGATGCATCAAATTCAACATGATGTTCGAGTTAAGCATTTCATGCTTCATCTATATTTTTAGAATAAAATTTTATTTGTGCAGGGCATGCATATTATTTGACTTAAAACACACACACACACACATATATATATATATATATATATATATATATATATATATATATATGTGTGTGTGTGTGTGTGTGTGTGTGTGTGTGTGTGTGTGTACATATATATATATATGTGTGTGTATATGTGTGTGTGTGTATATGTGTATATACATATATACATATGTGTATATGTATATATGTATATATATATGTGTGTGTGTGTGTGTGTGTGTGTGTGTATATATACATATATACATATGTGTATATGTATATGTATATGTATGTATATATATATTTATATATGTGTGTGTGTGTGTGTGTATGCATGGATAATTCTTAAATAACATATGTGGCATGCATGATAAAACATTGGGGTTAGAGGTACTTACAAATCTATATCAACCAGGCATTGCAGTCTATTTGATTAGTTTACCTATATTCTTAAACTTGTGACATGACGTTTAATTCTAATATTCGATAGGGGTTGAAGGCCTTGATTACAATAATGGTCACCATCAACTTTCAATCATTAGAGAAAAGGGAGAGATAAGCAGGACCATTGCGTTCTCTATAGATTTGAAACCATCAATTAGAGCAGATTATAGAGTAAATACACTCAATGGTAGAAAAAAATGGGGAGGATGAGACCATCTAAGTAATGGTGCTGGCAAATCAAGTAGATCAGATCGGGGAAACAACTTCCTAAATCAAGGAACAAAAGACCAATCTGACCAAAAGTAGCATAACAAGTGTTCTGAATGGTTGGAGTCTAGTGATATCCCAAAAATGCTAGGTGAGTACCAACACTTCCCAGCTTGGTCTAGGGTCCCCAATTGGCACACCGAGGGAATAGAGGACAAAGGACCCATTGTTGGGGTCCACCTAAGATCCATTTATTGAGGAAGGAAGAAAGTAAGAGAAAAAGAGACAAATGACTTCGCCTATGATCCCCAGAAAACAAAAGAAGAGGTGGGCTGTGGTCCTCTGCCACAAGTAGTGGGCTGTTAACTATAAAATATTTTTTGATATATTAAAATTTCCTATCATGGTGGTCCTTGATCTTTAGTAATTCAAATTTATCTAAATAAAGAAATAATGAATTGGAGACACCTTGAAACCAATCCACCAATCACCCTAGTCACATTGTCCTCCACCCTCCCACTGCCGCTCCACACGCAAGCACCTACCTACCCCTTGACAGAAAACTAGAAACACAAGGTCAAAATGTCTCCTTTCGGATTGATGATTTATGAAAAAAAAGTTTGAATTATTGACCAGATAATTAATTTGAATTTTTCTTTGATTCAGTCAAGTAATACCCTTCATTTTTTTGACCTTTGCCCAAGGAGAAATGAGAAGAAAAAAAATTTAAAGAAGGGTAATAGCAACTACATTGAGGCACCGTCATGAAGGGAGCATAAAGAATATAAAGCAAAAGTAAAAAAAAATGCTAAGACATAATCAAGGACTTAAAATTGCCTATTTTGATTTGTCTCTTTTCTTTTTTAGACCTCCCATTATATTCCACTCATGCTAACAAACATAGGCTTGTACTGAGTTATAATTTTGAGTACCCTGCTGTGTGATGAATACGAGCAGTGCATGGTGTTATGGACCAAGATGCAATATATGCTTTCTTCTATCGTGCCTAGAATTAACTGTTGTATCATGTGCCTTATTGGATGATGCCTAAAGTATTGTATCAGATGCCCTTGTGTACAAAACTGGAGCTAATTATTGTATCAAGTGCATCTTGGTGTTCTGAGTTAAGACAATATGTGCATCATGGCTGACCATGCTGACAATTTCAGTAATTAATTGTTGACATGTGAGTGTATGCAAACTTCTAAACATGACTTATATGCCAAGAAATGGTCGGGATTTTTGTTTTCTTTTTCTAAAAAAAGAACTGGCTGTAGGCATTTTTAAGTCAAAGTAACAATGTTCTCCAAGAAACTGAAACATTCTTGTGTTGTTCTTGAATTTCTTGTTGGCCAAATGATTTTCTTAGTTATCATCTGGTTGTCATATTAATTGAAAATTATTCAGAATACATGAATGCCTTGAATTATTATTTTTCATGATAGGAAACATTTGTTGACCATAAATACTCAGCGTTTTTTGTTGATGGTGATGTTGTTTTACCATTACTTGTTATTCAAACATCTCCATTAATAATTGTTAGAAAAATAGAGAGAAGGAAAAAGTCTATATTTGTTCATTGACTTAGAAAAAGTGTATGATAAGGTAGCAACTACCAAGTAAAGTAATTTATAGTGGGTTCTAATAAAGAAGGGTGTACATAAACTTTATATTGAAATAATTGAGATGTATACCAGGGTATTGATAAGTGTTCGGAGTTGTAGTAGTACAATAAGTGTATTCCGTTACCATAGATTTGCATCAATGGTCAACACTAAGCCCATATCTTTTTGGATTAAATATAGATGACTTTAATGCTAATATTTAGGATCGTCTAGTTGATCTCAACTAGTTTGGTACCAAGGCTTTGTTGTTATTGTTGTTGTTGTACCATGGTACATGCTATTTATGAATGATATGGTGTTCATTGAAAAAAGAGATTTGGATTAATTGCTAAATTGGACTTGTTGGGGAAAACTTCAGAGGATAAAAAGTGTAAAGATTAGTAGAACAAAAATGTAGCATATGAAACATAATTTAGTAAGAATGAAAACAAAGATGTGATACGAATTAAGATTTATGACTAAAAATACCACGAAGTGATGGTTTTGTTATTTAGGATCTATTATACAAAATAATGGGAGATATATAAACATAAAAATAATTGAATTAAAGTTGGTTTGGTGAAGTAGAGAGGTGCATTTAGAATATTATATAATAGGTGTGTACCTTAGATACTTAAGGAAAAATTTTATAGAATAATAACAAGGTCCACCATGTTGTATGGTTCAAGTGTTGGGTGGGGAAAAAAGTGCACGGAAAAAAGTGCATGGAAAGAAGGAATGTAGCATAAATGAGGATGTTGATGATTATGATCATGATTATGACTTATCCATCTAATCTCAATATTGTAAAAGTAATCATATGTTATGAACATGAATATGACTTATCCATCTAATCTTAATACTGTAAAAGTAGTTATATTTCTCAACTTTTTAATTTGCAATACTAAACCTAGTTGGACTTCTCATTTCTCCCTTAGAGGTTTTAACCATGATAAATGTCAATAAAAAAGGTTCTAATATTGGACTTTGAGGAGTACATGGAGGAACCCTTTGGAAGTTGGGATTTCCATGTTTCACACAATAAAAATCCTATGTCCTCCATCCAATCCATGCTAAAATTTCTAAAGTTTATCCTATATATAGTAGCAGTCACATGCATTTGCAAGTGCAATATGTCTATTATGAGAATGATTATGCAGATATATCAAAATTATCAATAAGTTGTATACTTATTGATAATTTTGAGTACACAACTTATTGATAATTTGTGTGAGTTTTTTATACATAGACGATCTCAAGCCTGGATAAAGGAGGGTTGTAGTGGATTGACGACCAGCGTTAAACTATACACACCTTATGAACATGAATCCAATAGAGAAAATTGATAAAACTAGGGCATTCTTTACGAGTGATGTGCTGCATCGGACTCCAGATATAGTGGAAATGGCAAGGGTAGATAGGGTGGTCCCCAAAAATAATGCGTCATATCGATGCTTAGGTATGATGAAAAATAAATAAGGGTTTTCACACCTTCATAGATAGGTATGGGTAAAGAAGTTAGTCTAAAAAATAAAAGTAAAAATAAAAAAAAAAAATATATGCTAACAACTTGTAATATAGGGTCATTGATAGGGAAATTAATGGAACAAATAGATATATGAGTAGAAAGAGAATTAACGTAGCTTGCTTGCAGAAGACCAAGTGGATAGGTGAAAAAGTAAAAGATGTTAATGGTTTTAAACTTTGACATATAGGCAAAGATGGAAATAAAAATGGAGTAGGAATTATTGTAGATAAAAGCCTAAAAGATAAAGTTGTAGACATTAAGAGGATAAGAGATAGAATAATTTTTATTTAATAATTTTAATTATATTAGTGATAGATGAGGAGTCAATAATATTATTAGTGCTTATGCTCCTCAAGTAGGTTTAGATAGTGTAACAAAGCAAAGTTTTTGAAGGATATGGATGGACTAATTTAAGAGATTCTTACTAAGAAAAAATATTTATTGAAGGAGATTTGAATGGACATATAGGAAAGTATAGTATGGGTTTCGAAAGAGTACATAGAGGTTATGGATTTGGAGATAGAAATGATGAGAAAAATGCCATTTTAGAGTTTGCAATGGTATATGATTTAGTATTACCCAATATATATTTTTAAAAAAGGGACTCTTATTTGATAACTTTTAAAAGTGGGTATATGCTAGTCAAATAGATTTCGTCTTTATTAGAAAGGTTGATCGAGTATTTTATAACGATTGTAAAATTATACCAAGTGATGATATAACTACACAACATAAATTAATGGTTATTAATGTATGTATTTAAAAATGAAGGAGAAAGACTATAAATAGAGAAATTAATATCATATGGAAAGAGATGACTAATAGTATTAGAAAAATATTTATAGAGGTATTAAGAGAGTCAAAAGGAAAAGGACCGTATGATAAGGAAGCTTGATGGTAGAATGAGAACGTTTAATTAGTAGTTAAGGCTACAAAAGAATGCTATAAAAAACTACCTAAATGTAAGAATCGAGAAGCATATAAAGATTATAAGATGGTTAGGAAAGAAGTTAAAAAGATGATACAGAAGGCTAGATGTAAGGCATATGAGAAATTATATCATAATTTAGAAACTAAAGATAGAGAGAAAGATATATATAGAATGGCAAGAGTAAGAGACAAAACTAAAGATACGGTTCAATTTAAATGCATTAAAGATGATGATAAAAAAATTTTGGTTAAGGAGAAAGAGATTAAAGAAAGATGAAAAAGTTACTTTTATAAAGTATTAAATAAAAATCATGTAGATATTTAGGATGCTCTATTAGTTTCATTAAGGATAAAGTTATAGTGTATATTCGTAGAATTAGGATATCTGAAGTACATGAGGCTACAAAAACAAAGTAAGAAAAGTTATGTGAGCTGATAAGATTTCTATAGAAGTTTAAAAAGGTTCAGGTAATGCTGGAGTAAAGTGGCTAACAAATTTATTTAATAAGATTTTAGAAACTAAAAGATGGAATGGATGAAGGAAAAGCATTATAGTACCAATTTATAAGAATAAAGGAGATATTCAAAACTGCTCTAATTATCAAGGTATCAAACTCATAAGTCATGCTATGAATCTTTGGGAGAGAATAATTGAATATAAGTTAAATGTATTACAAAAATATCAAAGAATCAATTTAGTTTTATGCCAAGAAGATTGACCATAGAAACTATTTTCTTCCTTAGCAGGTTAATAAAGGTGTATAGAGCAAAGAAACAAGATCTTCATGTGGTTTTTATTGATTTAAAGAAAGCATATGATAGGGTTCCTAGAAAAATCTTATGGTGGGTGCTAGAAAAGAAAGGAGTACTTATTAGATGTATTAACATAATAAAAGATATGTATAATGGTGCAGTTGCTAGCGTAAGAACTATTGATGGTAATACTAGCAGATTTTCTATTACAATAGGCTTACATCAGGGATCTGCTCTTAGTCCCTACCTTGTTTTAGTTATACATGAGCTTACTAGACATATTCAGGATGATATTCGATGGTGCATGCTATTTACAAATGATATAGTTATAGTAGATGAAATTAAGGCTGGAGTTAATCGTAAGTTAGAATTATGGTGAATTGTATTAGAATCTAAAGGTTTTAGGTTTGGTAGGACAAGGACAGAATACATGTAATGTAATTTTAGTACAACTAGAATGAAAATGAATGAAGAGTACAAATTAGGGATCATGAAGTTACCAAAAATGATTATTTTTGGTATTTAAGATTGATTATTTATAAGAAAAGAGAGATTGAGGATGATGTTGTGCATAGGATAAAGTAGGTTGGATAAAATGGAGAAGTGCAATTGAAATATTATGTGATCGTAGAGCACATTCCAAGTTGAAGAAAAAGTTTTATAGGACAGTTATAAGACTTTCTATGTTTTATAACATGGAATGTTAGGCAGTTAGAAAAATACATATTGTTGCCGCCAAATCCGTTCCTCAAACGTCGAAAAACGGAGAGCCTCCTCCTCAATGGAGTTCTGCAAGAAAGTCTTCGGGGATCGGTTGCATCGGTGGGGACCTTTCGATGCTCAAGTAAGCAACTCGGGAACAGTGAAGAAAGAGCTAATGGAATTAGTTAGAGAGCTTGAGTTCATATCCTTCTCCTCGTTGTGAGTAAAGGTTCTTATACCTGTTCGGAGATCTCTCTTTCCTGCTTTGGAAGGTGGTTGATTCTGAGACGTTGTTTGGTAGTGGACAGGCAGCAAGGCTGACAAAGACGGGTCACAACCAACAATGAGCATGTTAAAGGTGTCTCGCCCTGCCAGCCCCCTGCCAAGCGCGGCGTCACAGGTGGCAGGTGGGCCTAGTCGCGTTAGACGTGCGCCGTAACAGGTAGTGGCCACGCGCGGTTGTAGATGGTTAGTGGGCCATATGGCAGCTGCAGATGGTTAGTGGGCCACGTGACAGTGTCAGGCGGCTTGAGGTCGAGGGGATCTGGAGTTCGAGGTCGAGGGGACTGGGAGTCCGAGGCCGAAGGGGTCTCGGAGTCCGAGGTTGGGGTTCCGTCAGTTTCTTCTCCCGTCAATCCTAACGCGGCTTGATCAGCCACATCAGATGCCCCCTCGCCCTTAAGACGATGCGGGCCTGCTCCCTGCCAGGCGAAAGGGGCATAAAAATCTCCAGGTCGCTGATCTCGGTGCCACCAATCATGGAGGGGCGCGTGTCCTTGGGGACAGTGGTTTCTTAGCGTAGGTGATTTGGGGCATCGCAATGCCACCGTCCCTGTAACCATCAGATATGTGGGAACCCTTCTCGAAATGGGGCAGTCCTTTCGGAACCCATGAAAAAGCAACCGCCATCATTGCCATCATGGTGCTGACGGCACCGAAGCTTCGCGATTAGCTGAAGGCGGAGTGCTCCGCGCGCTGGGCGCCTGTCGAGGCGACACCGCCTATGGTGGGCATCCACATGGCTGGCTGGACTAGGCGGGTTGATTCGAAACTGGGGTATAGCTGGGGGGAGGGAGCTTTGAACCTGATATTCTACTTCTGAGATCTTCGTCTTCCTCCCCGAGCTCTCACCCTACCCGAGCCTTCCTCCTCTGAATCCCGCCGTTCTCGCTGCTCTTCCCCCTTCATCCAGGTTAGTCCCTCCGATCATCCCGAGCTTTTCTCCCATGGCCTCTTCACTGTCTTGGTCTTCCTTCGTCCCACCTGAGGATCGGTTCTCCTCCTCGCGACAACAAACCTCCCCATCTCCCTCACCTTCCTGGTCTTCTTCCTTTCCTTCCTCCGAGGACCTTGTTCCTCTGTCCCAATGGCGGATCGCCGGCCGGGCCCCCGCCAGGGGTCGCCCTGCGGCCGCAGGTCCCTCATCGAGGGTGGGGGCGGAATCCCCAGAAGGGGCTGCCTCCACCATAATTGGCTAAGAATTAGCGAACATTAGGGCCCGCTACCAGATTTCGAGCAACATCCGACTGTTCCTTCCTACCCCCGACGATAGGGTAATCTCCTCCTGGCCTGGTAGAATCGCCGTCTACGAAGTATCCCTTAGGATAGGTCTTCGCCTGTCCTACCACCCCTTTTTCAATAATCTTCTCGATCGATATTTCTTAACGCCCACGCAGTTGGTTCCGAATTCCATTCAGACCATCTGTAGCTTCATAGTACTGTCACCTCCAAGGCATAGAAGCTAGGGTTTCGCTTTTTCGTTGCCTTTACATCCTCCGCCAACAGTCGGGCTGGTGGCTGTTCCAGTCCAGGCCCGGCCGGACCCTTAAGCTAGGTCTACCTTCGTCTGTCAAGGGGTGGAAGACCCGCTTCTTTTTTGCCGATCTTGAGGGGGTGAGGCCGAGGTGGGGAGACTCGGACACAAGGCCGAACAGGGATTAGTCGGTGGCCCTGAGGGACAAGGAGGCGCTCGGGCAGCTGCTTACTACCGTGGTCCCCCGCTGCAATCAACTCTTGTCGGAGGAGAATCTTCGGCTCGCGGGCGTCTCGTCGAGCGACGGTGAGCAGCTGCAGGCCCCTCCCAATTCTTCATTCGTTTCTTTCTTTTTTTTGGCGCTTATATCTCAGCCCTTAACTTGTGCGGTTATGAAGATACCGATCCATGTCGCAAGGAGAGCGACAGTTAACAGGAAGAGGGCCTTCGAAGGCGCCGAGGGGGAGGCAGCGGACCTGGACTCCGAACCGATCCCCAGCACGGTCCCCTCCTTTGGAGCGCAAGTCCCAGGGGGACCGAGAGCCCACCCCCGCCATCGACCTTACGACCGACACTCCCCCAGATGGAGTGAGGGTTGAGGCGGTCATCGCGCCTGTGGAGCCTACCACCTTGGCCGCGGAACTGATGCACATGGAAGTAGGGCCGAGCCCAGCCGAGGGCCTGTCTGCAGGGGAGTGGATGAGTGGGGATCACCCGACGGTAGCGAGGCCATCGATGGAGGAGATGCCGTTAGCCTCTGACATGGCACCCACAGCACCAGGACCGGTCGAGACTGTAGAGGGAGGCGAGTCCGGGGCAATCCCCTCCCGGCCCTCGGTGATGAACCACAGCCGTAGGCCGGAGCGGCTGATCTCCCAAGTCTGCTTGCCAGAATTCCAAGGGGAGCTCCACCGTCAGGGGGCCTCGGCCTTCTTTCGAGAAGCCTTTGTGGCTTGCATATGGGTAAGTGTTCCGCTTCGCAAGAATTCTCATAGATTTTTTTAACTATTTTGTGCTAACAATATCTTTGATGCAGTCGGTGAACTCCTTGGTTGCCATGAGGGACGTCCTCGACCAAGGTGAGGCCGTCCTCTGCTAAACCCAACAAGAGGCGCTGACGTCCGAACCCGAGCCGAGAGGGCAGAGGAAGCTCTGGAGGCGGTGCGGACTAAACGGGCTGGGGAGCTCGAGGAGGTCGAGCACCGGGTGGCGGCTGAGGTGGAGCGCGCCCGGGTGGCCGTGGAGCAGCTGGGAGCTGCCATGACAGTCATCACCGCCCGGGACTTCCGAATCGACGCTCTCTCTATTGAGGTGAAAGCGGCCGAGGAGAGGGCCGAGAACGCGGAAGAGGTCGCGAGGATGGCCGACACCCGGGCGGTGGAGAGGGAGGTTGCAGCCCGAGAGGCGGAGGAGATGGTCGCCGCTGCGAAGGATAGAGCTGCAGCCGCCGAGGCGAGGGCAGCGATTGCCGAGAGGTTCGTTGAGGCGGTGGACGACTTTCGAAAGTTTGCCAGCTTCGCGGATGAGCTGGCCGAGGCCTCCGCTGACCTTTACCTCCAGGGCTTCCAGGATGGCAAAGAGAAGGTGGCCAAGGTCTTCGGCCTCCCGGGCGTCGAGGGCATTGAGCCGGACAAAGAGCCTGAGGAGCTGCCCGTGACGCCGAGGACAGCTGACGACGAGCCTGCACCGATCGAGCCTTGAACATTCATGCTTACTGTATTTTTATTTTTTGTATTAAAGTCCGACTTGGTTGGCGTTTTGTAAGCATTCACCAAGTAATGAAAATGATTGATTTTTCTTGAAATTTGCCTTAAGAAGACACTCTGAAAACTTAGCTAAAAGTAGCGTCTTCTACTTAGTTCGCCTTTGTAAGATTCCCAATAGGGCTGCATCGGCCCTGGTGGGGCCATTGTAGTCGTTTGCTCGCCGTGAGCAAGCCCGCGACTTCGTTGTTGTGTGGGATCGAATCCCTGGAGGAGTGTTGAGGCCGGTTTCAGAACTTTTCCTTACGAAAACTCGAGGACAGCCTCGGGATGTCGGTCTTGAATAGGATTGTAGCGTCACCAGTCACTAGAGCTTCAGGGCTGGTCAGGGTCAGTCCTTTGGTGCCGAGCTGGTCTCAGGGTTTGATGCTGAGCTGGCCTCGGGCTTTCAGTGCCGACAAGGGTCGGGCTTTGGTGCCGAGTTGGTCTTGGGCTTTCAGTGCCGACCGAAGTCGGGCTTTGGTGCCGAGCTGGCCTCGGGCTTTCAGTGCCGACCGGGATCGGGCTTTGGCGCCGAGCTGGTCTTGGGCTTTCAGTGCCGACCGGGGTCGAGCTTTGGTGCCGAGCTAGCCTCGGGCTTTCAGTGCCGATCGGAGTCGAGCTTTGGTGCCGAGCTGGCCTCGGGCTTTCAGTGACGATCGGAGTTGGGCTTTGGGCTGAAAGGTGAGATACTTGAACATATCTTTAGTAGCCGAAAGGGGCGAGTCATTTCAAATCATGAAAGAATGAATATTTAAATCTATAATCAAATGTACATTACTGATAGTAGTATCGACGGAGGTTGTCAGAATTTCAGGTTCGGGGAGTGGCTTTCCATCAAGTTCTTCGATTCGGTACGCTCCATGGTGGAGGATCTTGGTGACCCGGTAGGGTCCTTCCCAGTTTGGTGACAACTTGCCTCCTTCCGTTGGCTTCGAGACCTTGGCCCGCCTGAGGACTAGGTCCCCTGGCAGAAATGCTCTGGGGCGGACACGAGTGTTATAGTACCTGGCGGTTCGCTGGCGATAGGCAGCCATCTTGAGCCGCGCCTGATCGCGCACCACCTCCACGAGATCAAGTTTAGCTCGCAGCTGGCTCGAGTTATCCTCATTGTATGACTTCGTTCGAGGACTCAGGATGCCAATCTTCACAAGGATGACAGCCTCAGATCCGAACACAAGGCTGAAGAGGGTCTCCCCGATGGAAGTCCGCGACGTCGTGTGATAGGCCCATAGTATATTAGGGAGTTCTCCACCCATCTTCCTTTGAAGTTATCTAGCCACGCCCTAAGCCCTTAGAGGATGGTGCGATTCGTCACCTCGGCCGCCCCGTTGGTTTGAGGATAACCAACAGAGGTAAACCGCTGATGGATGCCTAGCTCAGTGCAAAATCCTCTCAAAGGGGCGTCGTCGAATTGCCGACCATTGTCGGTGATGAGGGTATGCGGCAATCCGAATTGGCAGATTATGGACTTCCAAAAGGACCTCACCTTGCTCTCGGTGATCTTTGCCAGCGCCTCGGCCTCAACCCATTTAGTGAAGGGGTCGACGGCGACTAGTAGGAACCTACGCTGGCCAGAGGCCGAGGGGAATGGTCCCAGGATATCCATTCCCCATTGCGCAAAGGGCCATAGGGCCGCTAGGGGTTCAGCTGAGAGGTCGGCTGCCGCTGGATGTTGGCATGTCGCTGATAGTTATCGCATCTTCGAACTAGCTCGGAGGCGTCTTCCTTCATTGTGAGCCAGTAGTACCCCTGGCATAAAGCCTTGTACGCCAGTGCTCTGCCCCCAGGTGGCTCTTGCAGATGCCCTCGTGGATCTCACGGAGATGTAATCGGCGTCCGTAGGGCCAACGTACTTGAGGATTGGGTATGAGGACCTTCGGTACAGCTGCCCGTCTAGCATCAGGAATTTGGGAGCTCGCCGTTTGAGTAGCTTGGCTTTCACTGGGTCCTCGAGGAGGATGCCATTGGTGAGGTACTGGACGTAAGCATCCATCCAAGTAGGCTCCTGGGTGATCGGTAGAGTCTCCACGGCGGTCTCGATGCTTGGGACCTCTAGATGCTCTATGTATGTCCTTCCCAGTGCCCTATCAGTCGAGGTGGCCAAATGAAACAATACGTCAGCTTTGGTGTTCTCATTCCTAAGAATGTAATTGACACAAAAATAAGCAAAAAGGGAGGCCTGTGATTGGACCTTACTCAGGTAACGGGATATAACGGGATCTCGGGCCTCGTACTCTCCAGCGACCTGTCCGGAGACAAGTTGAGAGTCGGTGAAGGCTTTGAGATGCTTTACTCAGAGCTCCATGGCTAGCTTCATTCCCGCTAGTAAGGCTTCATACTCTGCTTGGTTGTTGGTGGCGGAAAAAAGAAAACGGAGGGCGTACTCCACCGTCTTTCCCTCTGGGCTTACTAGGATGAGCCCGGCTCTACTTCCTTGGGAATTCGATGCGTCGTCCACGTGGAGGATCCAGTCCTCTCTTCCTGCCTTGGCCGTTATGTCTGAGGACACCGAGTGGGGTTCTTTCGGCTGCTCAGCCCCTGGCGATGCCCCCGGCGCAGCTGGTGGAAACCTCCTGTGCATGCGTCACCACCATCCTCTTGATTGCTTAGGGAAAGAGGGCTTGTAGCTGGCTGGTTTAAAGCTTTCTACCTCTTCTTCCCCATTCCTGGCGCGCCAATCTGTTGCTGCCAAATCGCATTCCTCAAATGTCGGGAAACGGAAAGCCTCCTCAACGAAGTTTCTGCAAGAAAGTCTCCGGGGACCGGTTGCATCGGTGGGGATCCTCCGACGCTCAAGTAAGCAACTCGAAAACAGTGAAGAAAGAGCTAATGGAATTAGCTAGAGAGCTTGAGTTCAGATCCTTTCCCTCGTTGTGAGTGAAGGTTCTTATACCTATTTGGAAATCCCTCTTTCCCGCTTTTGGAAGGTGATTGATTCTGAGACGTTGTTTGGTAGTGGACAGGCGGCAAGGCTGACAAAGACGGGTCGCAACCAACATTGAGCATGTCACAAGTGTCCCGTCCTGCTAGCCCCTTGCTAGGCGCGGCATCACAGGTGGCAGGTGGGCTTAGTCGCGTTAGGCATGGGCCGTAAGGTGTAGTGGTCACGTGCGGTTGCAGATGGTTAGTGGGACACGTGGCAGCTGCAGATGGTTAGTGGGCCATGTGGCAGTGTCAGGCGGCTCGAGGTGGAGGGAACCTGGAGTCCGAGGCTGAGGGAACCGGGAGTCTGAGGCCAAGGGGGCCTCGGAGACCAAGGCCGAGGGGCCTCGAAGACCAAGGCCGAGGATCCGTCAGTTGATTAGCCACATCACATATAAATAAGATGAATGTAGTGAGAATGTTAAGATGAATGTGTGGTAATACAAGAAAAGATATAATAAGAAATAAAATCGTTTGTAAAAAGGTAAAGGTAGCTCCAATCGAGGATAATTTAAGGGAAGTATGACTTAGATGGCCTGAACATGTGTAACGTAGACCTAAAGATACACTTGTGCGGAAGAGTGACTTAATGTATGTAAAGAAAAAAAGAGGTAGATGTAGATCGAAAATCATATGGAAGGAGGTGACGAAGAAAGATTTAAAATTATTGTATCTTACAAAAAATATGATTTAAAACAGAGCTGAATGAAGAAAAATGATCAATGTAGCCGATCCAGCTAGTTTGTGATTAAGGCTTTGTTGTTGTTATTATATTAATGTACTTGTGTCCTTCACTTTAGTTATTTTTTCATATGGTTAATTATCTCAATTATATCTTCATTATTGATGGATTCTTTGGTTTTTCCCCTATACCTAATATGTCTACAGCCTAATTTTTCCTTGATGCCAAAATCTTCTAACGATATTCTAGTTGCTTAAGTGGAGATAGGAATGCTTTGAAAATTTAAAGATGTTTCTGGCGGATGTAGATTCCCAAAATTAGTCACTGAATGTATTCCTGAGCAGGCTAAATATGCCTATGACAGACAAAAAAAATATGTTGAACTTACACTGAGGTGAAATAAATACTAACAGAGATATGAAGCATTTAAATGAATCAGAAAGTATGGATGGACATGGGCACATGTAGATCATCCTTTACCTGGCAGCATATTTATAAATTGCCTCAACGATGAGTGTTCTTTGGAATATATTCAGCCTTTTTTAAGTAAATTTTTGGGGAAGAAATTTGAGGAGACCCAGTACTCTGCCACGAAGTACTGAACCCCCCCTCCTCCCCCTTTTCTTTACTTCATGCTTAGATGCATGGATTTGTTGGTTTTGAACAAAGTCCCTCCAATTCTATTCCATGACTTCTTAACACATATTAGTATCTATTAAAAAGAAAAAGCCATTCAAGCTGGTACACCTTCTTGATTCAATGATTGATTCTTTATTCATATTAATTCTGCCTCCATGTCTGAGATATGAACTTGAAGTTGACTAAGAAAGCACATCAGATTGCATTAGGAGGAAATGGAAATTGCTGTCTGGTATGGAGAACATTTGTCTTGGAGTGTTCAAATGCCATCTTTAAGCGCTCCCCCGCAATACCAGTCTATGCCATATAATTATCACCTGAGATGTACACAAGATGCTAACCTCTTGTCATACTGATATCCATGCAATATATCATACAGAATCTTATTGACCGTAAAGGTAGAAATAGTTGCACAGTAAAGTAGTGTCTGTAATTCCTATAGCGCTTCCAATTTTTCTGGTTTTACTCTTTGGAGCCCTGCAATGTTTATAAAACAGAAAAAAAAGTTAGAGAAAGAGAAACCATAATTGGTTGGAATTTCATAAGATTTCCACTGCTTAAAGGAGTGGACACAAAATAAGCAATGATGGTTTTATCCTATAAAAAAGCATATGATGTAGTTTACTTGTAATGTAATTCCTCATAGTAATAATGCAGTAGAGAGTTATAATTGTTTAATTAATGCTTATATATTATAAGTTCATAAATAGGCATCTGACAAGTTATTGTCTTTTCAGATTTAATTTTTCTAACACAACTACTGGTATTATGTACTTTATAGTTGTCAGGATCTTAGTATCCATGATTTGGATGATATGATCTAGATGAAGATGCTTAGCGATCCTGATTTTATCTCCTTGACCATTATTAAAATGTGTTTCTTCTTCTCTAACATCAAAGTGGAATTGATTTCAATAAGTCTGTATGTATTTATAACAAAACCTGAAATGGAGATGTAGTATTGACTTATTTGGTGAAATAGAACTATACTGATTAATTAAATATGGTGCCTACTTTTGGTCATGATATTTAGGAGCTGATGGTTGTCAGAAAATGAATTTCTAATGTTCTTAAATGATGGTTTCTGATCATTAGTCATCCAAATCACGAATTAACTATGCCTTCTTAATTTTCATGCTGTTTGAACCCTATTTTTTTGTGTTTATGGAAAGAATTTTATAACTTGTGAACCAATTCATGATATGATCTGATTCAACCCCATCTATGATTTGCGGTATGATCCCAATCTTAACAACACTAATTAATACATAATATTACAGCTATGTATCGTGTGTTGTTGGGTGTCCTATAGAGGGTGAGGTGCCTCCACCGAAGGTAGCATATGTTGCTAAAGAGCTTTACGACATGGGTTGCTCTGAAATTTCACTTGGTGATACAATTGGAGTTGGTACTCCAGGTATTACTAAATCCACTTTTCGTCATTAAATTTGCTCTTTTGCATTGATGATTAGCTTAATTAATGATACTGCCATGTATTGTCTGAATGCGAACTGGCCTGAGAATACTTATTCAGCAGAAAAATTATCTTTACCTATGGAAAGTGTTGTATTTGAATATGCATCCCTTTTTGATCTTTAAGTGGTTGTACAAATCAGTGCTCATCAGCACATAAATATTACATGATCTAATAAAACAGTGATATCAAAGCTAAGAATATGAAGGCAGCATTTATCATGATCAACAACTTGCTTGGGTGCCTTGGTGTGGTCTCTCCTAAGCAATGACCATGTAGGCATCGGACATGTAAAGCAGCTGACGGGAAGATTCTTATCCCCTTGTTGTTTAGGCAGTACTTGAACCATAGGTAGTTGCTTCAATAGACAAAACAATTGAGATGAATAAATCGATATTCTGTGTAGCTGATGCTGCACTGGGTGCAGCCAAAAAATATTATGACCAGCTGCAATATGCCAAGCTTTGGGGAAGCTAGCGGATTCAAGGGCAAAGGCTCCGATAAGTAAATATTTTTGTTGTTCTTGTTGGATGTTCCTATAATTTTTTTTAAAGATAGCATTAAATTTGGCCAGGTTTCTAAATTTGTACTAGAATAATTCTAGAAAATTTTCTTAAATTGAATCCTATTTTTTGGTATGATTATATATTAGGTTTAATGATCAATTTAGGATTTGGGATTGTGGCCTTTATATGCTTCTGATATTGTATCAAAGTTGTTTTTGAGATATTAATAAAACAACTTTTGGAGACAACTTCCTTCAATGGTCAAGTGTTCTTCAATCCAGTTTGCCTTCAAGTTGCATTCGATCTCCTAGTTAATTCTCAGTGATCAAATCACTCTACTCGTCATGCTGTGTCAGTTTGTGTATGATCGATTGGTTGTCAATTTTGCTTATTATATATTGCTCGAAATTTATTCTATATCACTCAGTTATTGTATTATAGAATATTAACTCAATAAGATGTATAGCTGTTACATTTGTTCTGTTTATATGTTCTGTTCACCATATAAATAATATTTGGCTTTTGTAAACCCTCGTAGTCAATGGATGAGCATAGAGCCCATGTCTGGTTCCCTCGTTCATGGGAGAAGCAAAACAAAGAGTTGCCCACCTGTCATCATGTATCACAGATGTCCTGCTATTCACCTGCCAAATTTTTCCCCTTAGTGAGCATCTTCATTCTTTTTGTTCATCTTCTCTGTAGACTCATTCTTTCCTCTTCTTCCTGCCTCTTCGTTCTTTTTTCTACTTTTCCTCTGGTTATTTTCTCTTTCCCCTTGTCCTCTTTGCTCTTTCTTCTCCTTTCCATTTTCTTCTTCTAATTTGACTCCAAGCTGGATATGACTCCATTAAACACAAGTCCAAGCTGAATCTGTTTATTGCATTATCCGATTGTCTTCATGAGCCAATTCAAATGGTAGGGTTCTCGATGTGGTGATCTTAAAGAGCAACCTCTTGAATAATCAGTAGAAAAGTTAAAAACCAATTGTCCTTGTCTCAAAATACTTCTCGTCTTTCTTTGTGCAAGGATGGGTGAACCATTACCAATTCAATAACTAGATTAAAGAGGGTACAACAAAAAACATAAAGTTGAAACAAAAGGAAGGGAAAATGGCATTGTCAAGAGAACCTTAAGTGGGTGATCAGTATATCTGATTCAGAAGGAAAGAACTTGTATTAGTATCCTAGTTTCATTCTAGCATGGATTTGATACACGCTCTATGTTTTGAGAAATATCTACCATTTGGAAAGAGGAAGAAACAGTCTTTGTCTAAAGAAATGATAGAAAAGGGAAAAGGGGTGGTCAATTCCTCGAACGATGTTATTTCTATAGTTCCTTCACTTTTCCTTCCATATAAGAACCTTCTAAGAAACTTGTTGAAGTATAAATAAGCTGTAAATAAAATTAGTTAAATATCCCTATAGATTAGGAGAATTTGTTTGAATTTAAATTCCCTAAAATTAAGGGATTTGATTAGATAGATTTCAGATTTAGAATGATTAAGTTTTCTATTCTTATCTTGTAATCATTCCCTAAAATTAAGGGATTTGATTAGATAGATTTCAGATTTAGAATGATTAAGTTTCCTATTCTTATCTTGTAATCTTCTATATTTCCTAGGATTGTATACTGAAGTGGAATGAATAAAAATTTCAGCCTTCTACATGGTATCAAAGCCCTAGGATTTTCCGCATTCATCCCTTTGCACGTAGCCTTCATTGTTGCGGCTCCCTTGAGCCTATTTCTCTACCTATCCTAGCAGGCTTCATTGCTGCAAGATTGCTTCCATCGATCATGTCAACCTCTGAAACCTCTAGCATCCGTAACCCATCTGAAGAATCCAATTTTGTTCAGAAAATTGGAGATTTACAGAATATTCGGGCATCCTATAGGCTCAGTGGAAAGAATTATCTCAAGTGGTCTCAATTTGTCCGAACATACCTCAAAGGCAAGGGGAGGCTCAGCCATCTTCTCGGAAACGGGCCAATAAAGGATGATCCGAAGTTTGAAACATGAGATGAGGACTCCATGATAATGTCGTGGCTATGGGATTCCATGGAACCCATGATTAGCGATACATGCATGTTTTTGACAACTGCAAAGGAGATTTGGGACTTTGTTCGTCGCACATATTCAAAGGACCACGATGATGCACAAGTTTATGAGATCAAGGTCAAAACTGCAGCTACTAAGCAAAGAGACAAATCAGTCACAGAATATGCTAATCTGCTGCAAAACCTGTGGCAAGAACTCGATCATTATCGAGTTTTTGAGATGAAGTGTTCTGAGGCTGCTGCCATTCTGAAGAATTTTATCGAAAAAGATCGTATTTATGATTTCTTAGCTGGATTAAATTCTAAATTTGATCAGATTAGGATTCAAATCCTTGGCAAGAAAGACACACTATCTTTAGAAGAGATAATTTCACTGATTCGAGTAGAAGAAAGTCGAAGAAGTGTCATGCTGAATCACAACCGTGGATGGTTCAGCCCTCGTAGTAAAAGGAAAGAATAGTCTGCATAAATCATTGAGTAGAGAAAACCAGTAGAAAGAGAATAAAGACACTCTTTGGTGCACCTATTGTGAAAAACCAAGACATACCAAAGAGAGGTGTTGGAAATTGCATGGTAAGCCACCAAGCCGAGACTGAAGCAACCGTGAGAGGCAGCAGAGACCTCAAGCACTCATGGTAGAACAACCCAAAGCAGAGGAAAACCCAGCAATAGAAGGGTTCAATAATGAAGAAATTGGAAAGTTAAGGAGTTTGTTAGGATCTCTTGAGATGCCTTCTGGAGCTTGCTCTTTGATTCTTTCATGTAAACCTTCTTTTTCTTTTTGTATGAATGCCCAAGTAACAGAAACCGAAAACACCTATACAAACTCTTGGATAATAGACTCCAGTGCCACAGACCATATGACCCCTACACCTCAGCATTTCCACACCTATACCCCATGCCCAGATAACAGAAAAATTGTAGTGGCTAATGGCTCTTTAACCACTGTTGCTGGGTTTGGGGATATATATATCACACCCATCCTTATCCTTAAAAATGTCTTCCATGTACCAAAACTATCAGCCAGCCTCATCTTCATTTATAAGATCACCTATGACCTTAAATGTTATGCTGTTTTTTTCTCTTCTTATTGTGTTTTTTTAGGATCAGGGATCGGGGAAGAGGATTGGACTTGCTAAGGAAAGAAGCGGCCTTTATCTCCTTGAATCGTCTCAAACTGTTAAGAATGATTTGTCATTGTCCTTTCTCAATTCTTCCAATAAAGATGTCATTTGGCTGTATCATTTACGCCTAGGTCATCCATCTTTTAAGGTTTTACAAGTTATGTTTCCTCAACTATTCCAAGGATTAGATATTTCTGAGTTTCATTGTGATATTTGTGAGTTATCAAAACATACTCGTATATCTTTTCCTATTAGCAATAAACGCAGTTCTTATCCTTTTCATTTGATCCATAGTGACATATGGAGCCCTTCCAGCATACCTAATATTTCTGGGGCTCGGTGGTTTGTATCCTTCATTGATGACTGCACTCGACTTACATGGCTATTCCTCCTTAAACACAAATATGATGTTAGCTTTGTTATTCCAACGTTCCATTTAATGGTTCAAAACCAATTTGGAGTTACCATAAAAGCTTTAGGACATATAATGCTAGAGATTACTTTAATCAAGTTCTATCACCTTATTTCCAATCCCAAGGTATTATCCATGAATCATCATGTGTCAATACGTCCCAGCAAAATGGGGTAGCTGAAAGAAAAATGGATATTTGCTTAACACCATTCGAGCCTTACTCTTTCAAGGGAATGTACCCAAGTCTTATTGGGGTGAGGCTGCTCTCATTGCCACATACATGATAAACAGACTTTCCTTCCGTGTGCTAAATAATAAGAGTCCTATAGAGACCCTCAATAGCTTCTACCCTCACTTCCGAACCTCAAATGGTCTTATACCTAGGGTATTTGGCAGTACTGCCTTTGTTCATGTTCACAGCCAGCATAGAGACAAACTAGATCCCCGTGCCATCAAATGTCTTTCTTGGTTACTCATCCACTCAAAAAGGATACAAGTGTTATAACCCTTCATCCAAAAAAATCTACATTTCTGTTGATGTCACATTTGTGGAAATACACTTTTTTCTCCAAGTCCTCTCTTCAGGGGGAGATTTCCATGTTAGAAGATAGGACTTCTAAGATTTCTGAACCACTTCAAACCCTTGACCTTCCAACCATCCTAGTTGGAAACAAGTCTACTGAATCTGTATCATCTCCTGTCTCTCCTGACCTAATCAATGCCAGTCACAACCCTATAAGATTCTTTCAGGTGTATTCAAGGAGAAAGGCTGTTCCTGAATTGACACAAGTCCAAGAATCTGATCCAAACTCTGGAAATAAAATCAAGATAAGATCTGACATGTCTTTACAGCCTATTGAGACATAAAGCAAGATTGGTAGCTAAAGGGTGCACTCAAACCTACGGTGTAGATTATCAGGAGACTTTTGCTCCAGTCGCAAAATGAATACTGTTAGAATCCTATTATCTTTGGCTGCACACTTCAACTGGCAACTGCTGCAATATGATGTTAAGAATGCATTTCTCCATGGTGACCTAGATGAAGAAATCTACATGAACATCCCACCAGGATTTGAAGGGAACTCAGGTAGCAAGGTGTGCAGGTTGAGAAAAGCACTTTATGGATAAAACAATCACCTAGAGCATGGTTTGGAAGATTTGCAAAAGTGATGAAGGAATCCGGATATAAACAAAATCAAGGGGACCATACACTCTTTATTAAACAGTCAGTTACAGGGGGGTTACTGCTCTTCTAGTATACGTGGACGACATCATAGTAACTGGGAATGATGAGATGGAGAAGCAGGAATTAAAGCGGCACCTGGTGAAGGAATTTGAGATAAAGGAAATAGAAAAACTGAAGTACTTCCTTGGTATTGAGGTGGCATATTTCACATAAGGAATCTTCATATCTCAGCAAAAGTATGTAACTGATTTGTTGGTAGAAACAAGAAAGATAGATTGTAAACCCGTCTCTCCAATGGATCCAAATCATAAGTTAGGTAAGGCTAAAGAAGAACCAGCTGTTGACAAAGGAATGTACCAAAGATTGGTTGGTAGACTCATATATCTTACTCACACTCGACCAGACATAGCATACTCAGTGAGCATGATTAGTCAATTTATGCACGATCCAAGGGAACCACATCTTCAAGCTGCTTGCAGGGTACTACATTACCTAGGAGGGAATCCAGGGAAAGGAATTTTGTTCAAAAGGAGCAATACTCTTACTCTAGAAGCTTATACCGATGCAGATTATGCAGGTTCCCTAATAGATAAACGATCTACTACAGGATATTGTATCTTTCTTGGAGGAAACCTGATAACATGGAGAAGTAAGAAGCAGAATGTGGTAGCAAGATCATCTGCAGAAGCAGAATTCAGGGCTATTGCGTAAGGCCTGTGTGAGCTGCTTTGGCTAAAGATTATTCTAGATGATTTAAAAGTCAAATGGGAAAATCCTATGAGACTCTATTGTGACAAGTCAGCTATCAATATTGCTCATAATCCTATACAACATGATAGGACAAAAACATCGAAATTGATAGACATTTTATCAAATAGAAATTGGAGGAAGGATTAGTGTGTGTCTTATGTTCCATCGGGACAACAACTAGCGGATGTTCTAACAAAAGGGCTGAGTAGTTCCATTTTTCAGGGCCTTATATCCAAGCTGGGAATGGAAGATATCTATTCCTCAACTTGATGGGGAGTGTTGAAGTGTAAATAAGCTATAAATAAAATTAGTTAAATATCCCTATAGATTAGGAGAATCTGTTTGAATTTAAATTTCCTAAATTTAAGGGATTTGATTAGATAGATTTCAGATTTAGAATGATTAAGTTTCCTATTCTTATCTTGTAATCATTCCCTAAAATTAAGGGATTTGATTAGATAGATTTCAGATTTAGAATGATTAAGTTTCCTATTCTTATCTTGTAATCTCTATATATTTCCTAGGATTGTACGCTGAAGTGAAATGAATAAAAATTTCAGCATTCTACAAAACTACATCCTGGTTGAACTTCCAAACATTTTTGTCATTTTGATCTTGTCTTAAGACACAAGCATTTTTTTTTTCATGTAGTATTCTCCAAAATAAAGTTAGTCGTCCCAAGGTATCTTAATTCAATTCAGTGTCTGTTAATCTGGTTTAGAGAACAGTTAGACTTGGTAATCAAGCATTAATTTCGGATGCTTCCATAATCTCTCCAGTCTCCACAACAGCTGTACAAACTAGCATTGAAGCACAGATGTTACTCTTTTTATTTCACCTCATTTAAGTTGTGTGGGATTTATCGTGACATTGTTCTTGTTAAGCTTGTCTGTAGTTGGTTCATTTTTTCTGGATAGGAGCCTGTCGGAAGCTTTTATGGTTTGCTTTGGGTGGTCTTTTAGATTTCAGATAGCAAATGAAGCAGCATTTCTCCTACCATTACCATTGAGCAGTTGGTTAACTTATTTAGATGAGAATGTCCTGCATTTCTACCTGTGTCCCTTACCCTTATCACCTGGTAGTAATAACTGGCATTGTATAAAGCCAGAAAATCCAGATAAGTGTCTATTCATTGAAGACCTAAAATTTACCTTCTATGTTGCCCTTCTCCAGCAATTTGGCACAAGAATATCAGGATTCACATAATATGATTGAGACCGGGAAACAGGTTATTGAGAATATAGTTCTCTAGACCATCTACTTTTCAAAATTCTGATCTGTTCATTTCCAAGCCTGAATCTGATGCAGGGTGAAAAGATACCTTTGGCCTTAACTGCTAAAGTGGGGCGCAACTAAGGTTCGCTCTACCAAGAACCGGTACTATAACCAGATAGTTCAGTATGGGATGTACTATACCGAACTGATGGCGTACTGGTTACCCCATACTAAATCAACGGCATATTGGAGAATTGGAAGGCTCCAAGCCATGAACTGCCCCATATCGAGCCAAACCCAGTGGACCGGCATAGTTCATGTTGGTACGAGGTTAGTATAGGATGGTTTTGGGCTACATAAGGTGGTTTAGGGCGATACTAGTTCCATACCATTTTGAAATGATGAACCATTCCGGTTTCACGCTAGTATGGTTTGGTATGTCTCATATTGGTTGGTTTAATACAGTTCGGCATACCTCAGACGTAACTGTAAGGATCTTTGTGAAGAACTTTTCAAGAATATGCTTGTTAACATTGTTCCCAAATCATATGAAAAGATTCTCCACAACTATCAACTTAACATATGCTTCCAAATTAAGAATATCTAACACCACTAGTCATCCATTATTTTCTTTTGATGATCATTTTCTAGTTGACAAGCTGTATACACTATGATCTGTTTATGTCCTTCAAATAAAAATGATGCACTTATTGATCTTATTTTATATAAAACCACTAGGGTCCTGAGTAACTTGGAGCTACAAGATGGGGAACAACATAAATATAGTTCATGAGAACATACTTTCCTTAGAATAACAAGTGTTCACCTTTCCAACTTAATAGCCCTTTATCAAATTTTTCGATCCAGGCTTGTCTAGACTGTAGACTATATGCTGTACTGTCTAAAATTTCAAGATAGGATATAGAGAAGGACCTCACTTGACACTGAAATACATTATTTTTTTCATCAGCCATTTCTTAGATCAGGAATAATGGAACCAGGAGCTGATTTCTGAAATTTGAGTTGATTCAAGGGCAGAGATGTAACACGACTAGATTATCTTAAGTTGAATAACTTGGCTCCTTCCTATCTTGCAAAAAAGCATGGCATCATGAGCACATTGAAGGCAAGGGATAAAAGGTTGGCGGCCCCGATTTTAGAACCAAAATTGAACACGATATAAGAATGGGTTATTTTGGTTAGATTCTTGGGTTATCCAGAAATAATTAAAGAAAAACCTGAATTTGAAAAAAATGTCCATTAAACTCTGTGAGGAACAAGTAGAAACAAAATAAACCAATATATAACTTGTTCATTGACAAGGTGGAACAACAGTATTTATTATAAAGAAAACCAAATGAATATGCTAGAGATGGCAACTGTTGCTTTTGGCTAAGTGGCACAGCCTTCAGGTTATCGTGAGTCCCTTAGCAGCAGCACCAGATGATTATGGAGGACCGAGTGGGTTGAGTATTTGATTGCTCGAGACATTAAGTTATTGAGATAAATACTAGATATCCTGGCTTGGATTTTTTATTTTATTGCATCTATAGTAATTTAAAGAAGTCCAAAAACTACTAATTATTATTATTATTATTATTATTTTGGGGAGAGAGCTAGGTTGGGAGAAATCCAAGCTGAATTCTGAGTGAGGGTGGAACTCAAACCCAAATCCTCTGCCAAGCTCCAAAGACTACCAACTGCACTAGCTGGCACCCTCATTCTTTTTCTTTATTAGAAAATGCAAAATTCCTATCCTGGTCTGAAGAGGCCTCGTAGATCCTGCTGGTGTTTCAACAATATAGCATGACCTTGGGTATTGTCTACTCAAAGGCAACTAAAACCTAATTTTTTCATGCATGATTCAAACTGGCAAACCCTTAATATAGCATGAGCTTGGGTTTTGTCTACTCAAAGGCAACTGAAACCTAACTTTAATATGATTCAAACTAGCAAACTCTTCTTTCCCATCTCTTATCAACCTCAACCTTTGTACTCTCAGGGTTTGTGCCATGCCACCTCTATTTTCATTTGTCACACCATACCTTGCACCAGCCTACATGAGTTGAAGGAAAGCAACTACAACTTTTTTCCTTTAGAATCTAATAGTTGTAAAGAGTTTAACTGTGTGGACAGAAAATGGCTGTATAATATCAGGGCCTTAATTGGTCTGGACTTGATATGATCAAAAAAACCAGTGAAGATGTTCTCTGTCAAAATTCTTTGCAATTTTTAAATCCTACTTAGCATTTAGAAGACATTGCCAATGAATGAATTGCATTATCTTCTTCATTTGTAATGAATTTATGCCACATTTATAGACAACTATGGTAGCCTGTGAAATATTAGCTAAGTTAATTTTTTGTGCTCATTGCCTCTGAGTTTTAATTCTTCTCATTTTTCTTTTGTTTATGATACAGGCACAGTTCTTCCAATGCTTGAAGCTGTTATGTCTGTTGTTCCTGTAGAGAAGCTTGCTGTCCATTTCCATGACACGTATGGTCAATCTCTTCCAAATATTCTGGTCTCGCTTCAAGTAAGCTAGCTTCTGACATCTCCACATAGAGGACAAACCTGAAAAACCGATTCAATTGACTCTTCATCCGAACAATTTCGCCCTTTTTTAACAGATGGGCATCAGTATAGTGGACTCATCCATCGCTGGCTTGGGAGGGTGCCCCTATGCAAATGGTGCTTCCGGAAATGTTGCAACTGAGGATGTTGTTTATATGCTCCATGGACTAGGCATAAAGACAAATGTGAATCTTGGCAAACTTATGGCTGCGGGGGATTTTATCTGCAAGCATCTAGGGCGTCAGTCTGGCTCCAAGACTGCAATTGCTTTGACCAGGATTACTGCAGATGCCTCCAAGATGTGAGACAATAAATTCTTGCAGAAAGATTTGTCTATTTAAAACTATTTGTGGGCAAACAAAATTGTCACTAATATTTGTAAATCTCAATAAAAGAGCAAGCAATTATTCTTGTGGGAGGGCGTCTCTTTGTAATATGATATGCATAACAATAAAAATTTCAATTGATGTGTTGTTCAAGTCAGTCCTCATGCCAAACCAGGTACTATGCTGCAGTGCTACATGTTATATGATCATTGATTTTTACACTAGCAATTGTAATCAATATATACTTTCAGCGGAATCACCAGACCTTCATTATGAACATGCATTATTCTCTAAAAGAGAGTTTTCCAATCTGTCAGAGAGGATACCTTCATTTGGAAATATAATAACAATGGATAGTATTCTTTTAAAGTTGATTTTGGCTGTTTCATTGTGCTGAAATGGTGGTAAGAGGAGGGTCTCAATTTAACTAGTCAAATACCAGCCAAAAAATGTGGTGGATAAAGTTATTTGGTCAAAGTTGAGTAATCCAAGTAATTTATCTCATGAAAAGTGAAACAAAACCAATAAGCTCTCTCTCTCTCTCTCTCTCTCTCTTTCACCAAGTTAGCCCACTAGCAGATAGCTTTATTCATTCTACAGGGGGCTTAAATCTTTGGTTGCCTACTCTATTTGATTCAAATATTTTGTTCTCTTTGATTTTTTTGGACCTCTAATTGCTTTGAATAATTCTTTGTTTATTTGGAGATTTCTCTTTAAAGACCTTTGCAAAATAAAATTTGAGTTGTCTTCAAAATGTAATTTTGAGTCTAGGCATTCTTGTTGATGGTGCCGCCTTACCACAACATGAATATATTGATAGAATAGACATATCCAGTACAGTCTGGGATTTAGTTTGAGTGAGAATTATGAAATATCCTGCTATGCCTCATCTTTTCTCTATGTTTTAGACAAGATGAAGAAGCCTTACATGGTGGTCAAGGGTAAGCGATAATTGAATCTAGTTAGGACATGAACTTGAGAACCTAGAATTCTTACTCTCTTCAGAGCTCAGTCCAAATGGATTTTAGTGGTTTGGAGTGGTTTAGGATTTTGCATTTTGAGGGTTTAGGATTTAGAGGGGCTTTAGGTATTAGGGTTTTAAAGGGTTTTAGGGTTTAGAGGGCTCTATGGTTTAAGGGTTTAGGGTTTAGTGGGATTAGGGTTTAAGGGTCTAGGGTTTAGGTTTTTAATGTATTTAGGGTTTTAGGTTTTGGTGTTTAGGGTTAAGAGGGTTTTAGGGTTGGGAGGGGTTTAGGATTTAGAGGGGTTTTGGGTTTAGTGTTTTAAGGACTAGGGTGTTAGAGGGTTTAAGGTTTAAAGGGATTTAGAGTTTAGGGTTTACAAGGTTTAGGGATTTAGGTTTTAGGGTGTTAAGATTTATGATTCAGATGGTTTACAAATTTAGTGGGGTTTATGGTTTAGTTGTCTAGGGTTTAGGGTTTCAGGCTTGGTTTTTAGGGTTTAGAGGGTTTTATTGTTTTGATGAACAAATTTAGGGTTTAGGTTTTAGGTTTAGAGAATTTTAGGGTTTAAAACAGTTTAAGATTTAGGGTTTATAGTTTAGAGGGGTTTAAGGGTTTAGGGTTCACGGTGTTGCCCAGATATAGCAGCCAAGAGAAGGGATGGATTAGGTTTTACATCAAAGCATTTAATACAAAGTACAAACCATACCATAGTCAAATACATTGAGTTTTTCACACATAAGCATCATACACACCATACATAAAAAGTTCATAAGTATTAATATTATACAAACCATCATAAGTCCATAGTATCCGGTCATAAAAAATATATAGTCCATCATAAAAATTTAGTCATAACACCATTGATCTAGATTGGGCTGAGAAGAGGAGCCATGGGTGCATCCATGTACCATAGGATGAGAAGAAGATAGATGTGGAGTAGGTCGGCGTTGTGAAAATTCTGGCTGGAAAAGCTGCTGCATAAAACAATAAACTTCCTGGATCATGCTATCGCATTATTGAGTAATAGTAGCAAGACAAGAGAGTGTAGCTTCAGCAGTCTCAGTCTTGTTCTTGTTAGTAGACATTTTAGATCCAGCCAAGTCAGCTTTTTCAATCAAGGAGTTCATGTCATTCCAGAGCCTAGAGATCTCACAATACATCCTACTAATATCCACTTTCTCTTCATGGTGAAAAACCCTTCCATTAAGAACATTGACATAATGCTCCAAACCATCCAAACGCATTCTAATATCCGAAAGAAAAGCATACATGGATGAGATGTGAGGAACCATAGATGAATCACTAGAGTGTGAGGTACTATCCTCGGAGCTTTTGATAGATACAACATCCAAATCCTCCTAACCAAAGTATTCATATCATTAGGGTCTAATTTGAAAGCAGTGGGATGACTTGGTTGGTTAGAAGTTGGAATGGGTTGCGGTAATGGGATGGATTGTTGTCAATAGATGGATTGTTTTCAATAGATGGAGTGCTGTCAATATGCATAAAATCATGCATTTCAAACATATAAGGGTAAGCATGAGATGAAGAAGGATAAGCTTGAGATGTGGAAGCATAGACATAAGATGCAGAAGGTCCCTCCCCATGGATAGGTGCAGCAGGTTCTTGCACCCTCTCCTTGTTTCTTATCCACTGGCCATCTATCTTAAAAATACCCAGATGGTTAAAGGAATGCTCATTATAAAAATCCATATGGCTTAACTTACAAACAGTCTCACCTCTAACTCTAACTCCAAAATGTGTAAATACATGGGTGAGGAGAAGGCTATAGGGTAGGGCCACTCTAAGTATACCAATTGCTTCCTTATAACACAACACATTAAACTAGAAAAATTCATAGGAGTCTGACTAACAACAAGGTACATGATACTATGGTCTCTATCATTCACATAGTCAAAACTACTACTTCTAGGAGCTAAAATTCTAGAAATTATATGGTGCAACAACCTCATTTCAGCATTTAGGTCCTTAGCAAAAATCTTTTCAAAATGAGAAGCATCCTCTACACCAAGAATAATTTCAATTCAGTACTCTTTGCTATCAGTTGAATCCTCAATTATACCTCTAGCAGGATATTTTAATATGGATCCTAAAGTGGCTTCATCAAATTCAATTCTAACACCTTTTACAGTAAAAGAAACATTACTACCACCAAAACTAATATTGTGGTAGAATTCCCTAACAAGATCAGGATAAATAGGTACTTCAGTCTTAAGCAAGTAACCCCAATTTTGACTTTCCAATAATCCACCAATCTGAAAATTTTCACTAGCTAGGAATTTAAAATCTACTAGTCTACTATAGGCAACAGATCTACTTACTGTAGAAGGAAAACTAAAAGTTTGAGAGGGGGAACCTTCTCCACAACCTCGGGAAGAGGAAGCGCCACAAGGAAATCTCATGTTTGGTGACATGATTCAAGGTATAGATCTGGAAGAATTAGGAAGATGAAAGTTAGGAGTGGAGTTAGATGTTTGGAAGGAGCTTGAAGGTTTGGAGTATGGCTAAAATTGGAAAGGAATGAGAAGAGATTTCAGCTTAAAAACACTACCCAGCCGTCCAACATGATGTTGGTCATCTAATTGGACATCCAACACCCAAAGTTGGCCGTCCAATATCAAAAGTGGACGTCCAATGGCCAAGCTGGTCGGCCAGCTAGTCATCCAATGAGGGATTACAACAAAGTTTTCCATTATACCAAGGGTCAAAATTCAATGAAAGCATATGGCATTCGAAGATCAGTGGAGATTAATTCAGAAATGATCAAGAAAAATTCTTGAAAATAATGATCATGAAGATAAATCAGTGGGGTTTCATATGGATCAAATTTCATGCAAAAATCATAATTATAAGAGAATACAAAAATCAAACAATCATAACAACTCACTAGATTAAAGGGTTAAGCATGCTAAGTTTCCTTCTAATTTTACAAAACTTAGAGTCATCAAAAGGTTTTATGAAAATATCTGTGAGTTGCATATTTGTACATACATCCTCAAGCACAACATCTCTATTATTAACATGATCTTTAATAAAATAATGTCTAATCTCTATATGCTTTGTTCTAGAGTGTTGGATAGGATTCTTAGTTAAGTTAATTGCACTTGTATTATCACATTTATGAGTGTGCCATTAAGTTTGATGCCATAATCTTCTAGTTATTGCTAAATCTATAAGATTTGAGCATAACAACTTTCGGCTGCAATGTACTCAGTCTTGGCTGTGGACAATGTCACTGAAGTTTGTTTCTTGCTAAACCATGAGATTAAGTTAACACCTATAAACTGGCAAGTTTCGCTAGTTAATTTTCTATCTAGTTTACAACCTACAAAGTCTGAATCTATGTAACCTATTAAGTCAATGCTAGATTGTTTGTCATACTATTAAGTCAATGCTAGATTGTTTGTCATACCATAATCCTAAGTTTCTAGTGCCATTCAAATACTTAAAAATTCTTTTAACATCAATTAAGTATGATTCCTTATGATTAGCTTGGTATCTAGCATGCATACAAATACTAAACAAAATATCAGGTCTACTAGCAGTTAGATATAGTAAAGATCCTATTATGTCTCTATACAATTTTATATCAATAGACTTATCAGTACCACTAGAATTTAGTCTACAAGAAGAGCTCATAGGAGTACTGATACACTTTGAGGTCTCCATGCTAAATTTCTTTAAAATTTCTTTGATATACTTGCTTTGGAAAATGAAGATCCCTTCATTACTTTGCTTGATTTGTAGTCCAAGAAAATAGTCCAATTCTCCCGTCATGCTCATCTCGAACTCTTCCTGCATAAGCTTAGCAAAATCTTGACACAACGATTTATTAGTAGCTCCAAAAATGATGTCATCAATCAAAATTTGAACAATAAGCATGTCATCATTTTTTATTTTAATAAATAAAGTTGCATCAATATTTTTTCTAATGAATTTATTACTAATCAAGAATTTGGTCAACCTATGATACCAAACCCGAGGAGCTTGTTTCAAACTATACAAAGCTTTATTCAATTTGAACACATGATTTGGAAATAAGTGATTTTTAAATTCGGATAGTTGTTCAACAAATACTTGTTCAATAATATATCTATTAAGAAAAGCACTTTTAACATCCATTTGACATAACTGAAAGTTCATCAAGCATGCAAAAGCAAGCACTACAAGAAAATTATAAAATAGCGACGCAACTTAGCGACGCAAATATTCATCTCAAAATAACGATAGAATTGCAATGCAATTGTAACCCACGAAATCTAAGATGAAATAGCGACGAATTCGTCTCCATTTAGCGATGCATTAAATCAGTCACTAAATAGCGATGCAATTAGTGACTCCTAAAAAAATACATCGCTAAATAGCGACTCTATTAGCGACTCAAAAAAATGCATTGCTAACTAGCGACTTATAATCGTGCATCGCTAAATAGCGATGCATTAATTAGTTGCTAAATAATGACGTATCAAAATGCGTTGCTAGTTAGCGACGCATTACCGTGAGTCGCTAAATAGCGACGCATTAATGTGTCGCTATTTAGCGACTCAATGCTTGCATCGCTATTTGGCGACGCAAAATGCGTCGCTAAATAGTGAAGCATCAAAATGCATCGCTAGTTAGCAATGCATAATCGTGCATCGCTATTTAGCGATGCATAATCATGCATCGCTAAATAGCGATGCATTTTGATGTGTCACTTTAGGGTTTTAGGGTTTAGTATTTTAGGGTTTTAGGGTTTTTAGGGTTCAGGGTTTAGTGTTCAAGGGTTCAGGGTTTAAGGATTCAGGGATTCAGGGTTCAGCGATTAAGGGTTTTAGAGTTTCATAGGTTTAGGGTTTTAGCTAGGGTTTAGGGTTTTAGGGTTTTAGGGTTTAATTTTAGGGTTTAGGTTTAGGGTTTAGGGTTTAAGGGTTTATGGTTTAAGGGTTTAGGGTTCTAGGGTTCTAGGGGTTTTAGGGTTTAAAGTTTAGGGTTTAAAGTTTTAGGGTTTAATTAGGGGTTTAGGGTTTTAGGGTTTAGGGTTTTAGGGGTTTAAGGATTAGGGTTTTAGGTTTTAGGGTTTTAGGGATTTAGGGGTTTAGGGTTTAGGGTTTAGGGTTTTTGATTTTTTGGAATTTTAGGGTTTAGGGTTTAGGGTTTTAGGGTTTTATGGTTTTAGGGTTTAGGGTTTTAGGGTTTAGGGTTTAAGGTTTTAGGGTTTTAGGGTTAGGGTTTAGGGTTTTTAGGGTTTTGGGGTTTAGACTGCATTCTTGGCATAAAGGCGTGGATTGGACTAGAGCTAGCGTCAGTCCCGGATAGGACCTTCTAGTCAGCCATCGGGACCGGCTCCAGCGAGTCCTGGATAGGACCTTCTACCTATTGCATACGTAGCCCACATGCTTATAGGCTTCTTCTAATTTTTTTTAAAAAAACTAATTGTAGGCTCCATTTGATATCACTTTTTTTATTTTAAAGTAAAAATTTTAATGTAAAAAGTTTGATTCTCTTATTTTTATTTATAAAAGAAACTTTCAAAATTTATAGAAAAAGTGAAAGTAAAAATTTATTGCATCTACTATTTTAACGGTTTGTTTAGATTGGTATCATAGTTAGAATTGGAATCAAAAATAATTTATGAATCCTACTAATAACACATTAAAAATATACAAAAATATATATTATAAAATATTATTACATAATTATAATATATATTATACCATAGCAATAGATTATATATATATATATAAAATTATCACTATATATATTAATTATTATACACTATAATAATTAATATAAAATTAATATTATATTAATATTTAGCGATTCATAAATGCGTCTCTATGTTGCGATGCATAGAATATGAATCGCTATTTAGGGACGCATATTCTATGCATTGCTATATTTCCGCCTTATTCGGCCTTATCCCGCCAAATTAGCGATGCATAATATGCGTCGCAATATAGCGATAGATTAGCGATGCCATATAGGCATCACTAATCCCGATTTATAAAACACCCTCCCTCCCCCCTCCCCCCTCCACTGGCCCTAACCCTCTCCCTCCCTCTTCCCCCTGGCGGTGCAGCCCCCTTTCCAGTGCAGTCCCCTTCCCTGGTGGTGCAGCCCCCTCCCCCCGCCCCTCGATGCTGCCGGCTCCCCCATCAGGTGCACCCCCAACCCCCCATCTCTTTGGCCTCGACGGACCCACGGCCGCGGCCTGGCCACATGGCCAGGCCGCCCGCGGGGGCCTAGCAGGATTCTTAGGATGGCCATGTGGCCAGGCCGTCCAGCCACGTGGCGTGGCCACGGGCGGCCTGCCAGGCCGCATTGATTTTTTTTCTAATTCGTGCATTTTTTTATGTCTTGTTTATTAGCATTCCAAATGATTCGTTAAATTATATAATGCTAGAATGATCGGCTTCTTGCGATTCCTTTTAATTTTTAGCATCAGATTAGTAGTTTTAATGATTTATTTTGGTCTTCACATATATTTTCTATTTCTCTTTTCAGTCAAGATTAGTAGTTTTAATGATCATAGTATATGAATGATGAAAAAGCTAGATGGAAGAGATATTGTTTAAGTTTATTGATCTTGTATAATTATCTAATATCCATAGTTGATCCTAAAAGAGTTTATTTATGATGCCTCCTAATTCACATTAATATTCTTAAGATTATTATCTTGGACATAATAATCTTAAGAAGTCAGTGACTATAGACTACTATCAAAATATGTATAATAGACAAGAAAACTTTATTACAAGAATAAGTTCGATTGTCTTTGGATTTTCATATTATTTCTCACAGCACTATAACCTTTAGACCCGTTTGAGAATTTGTAAGACTTAGTCTTACAAATTCTCAAATTATCCTAGTGGACAGTTTGAGATTATTTTTTGCAATATGTTAGTCTGCTATTAGTCATTGTTGGTTGAGATTGCGGTTTGTATTTCCTTATACGTTCTCCTAGTGTGGCATATATGCTACACATTTAGGAGAACATATGAAAAAATGCTGCTGAAATTTTAACGTAAACGATGATAATTAATAGCGGAATCACATATCACAGAAAATATTCTTGAATGGGATAGGGCCTTACCTTTTAGATATGGAGTGAAGGTTAAATTAATTTAGGACACTTACATACTTGTGAAGTCTCATGATTGAACGGACCCCATGCGACTCAGCCCTAACCCAAGCCCTAACATATATTAGCCTGGCATGAACCTGTGCCTCGGTCCTAACTAGCATGATAAGGATCGTAGCCGTGGCCCGGCCTTGCAGGGCAGGGACCTTAGCTCTGGCCTAGCCTAATCAATTGGTTGCAATCATTAATAACAAAATTGATTTATCATTATAAATGATTCAAATAGTTGTTATTTACCTTAGATGTGTAAAAGAAATAATTTAGTTATATATTTACTAATGCTAATATAGTTTTATATTATGGTTTCCTTTAATGGTTCACCAGAAATTGTATAAGTTGGTCAAAAATGAGCAGGGCTCACTCGTGGATATATGTAAGGATAAAAGATGACTTACTTAAGTAGTAATCTGATAGCTTCTAACCTAGCAACAGGAGCATAAGTTTTATCAAAATTAATTCCTTCCTTCTGATTATATTCTTTAGTTACTAGTCTTGCCTTATTTCTAACCATGTTACCATGCTCATCCAATTTATTTCTAAATATACATTTAGTCCCAATAATTGGATGGTTATGAGATCTATCAACTAAGTCCATACAATATTTTTTTCAAATTGATTTAATTCTTCATGCATTGCATTAATCCAATCTACATCGTCCATAGCATCATCATAACATTTAGGTTCAATGTAAGAAACAAATGCTAAGTTATTACATGCATCTCTAAATGAAGACCTAGTTCTAACTCTATATCATGGATCACCAATAATAAATTCCTTATGATGACTATGTACATACCTCCAATCTCTTTCCAATCCATAATTACCTTGAGGCTCTTCATAATGAGTAGTGTCATTTCCCTCTTCTTGATCAGCTTGGATTGTTGAGTCTTCTTTTTCCTCCAAGTTGAGCTCCTTTACTTGATCTTTAATCTCACCTCCATCATCTAATACCTTTCTCTCCCTTGATGGAGGATCATTAGTCTTATCAAATACAACATGAATGGATTCTTCTATTACTAAGGTATTCTTATTAAAAACACTATATGCTCTACTTGAAGAAGAATAACCAAGGAAAATCTCTTCATTAGATTTAGTATCAAATTTATAAAGGTTAGATTTTTTATTATTCAATAAAAAACAATAACATCCAAAAATATGAAAATATACAATGTTGGATTTCCTATCTTTCCAAAGCTTATAGGGCGTCTTTTCAAAACAAGTCTTATTAAAGCTCTATTCAATATGTAACATGTAGTGTTAATTGCTTTTGCCCAAAAGTACTTTTGGAGATTTCTTTCACACAAGATGGTACGAGCAATCTTTTCTAATAGTCTATTTTTTTCTGCCATCCCATTTTGTTGAGGTGTCCTAGGTGCAGAAAAATTGTGACTTATGCCATGCTCATTACAAAAACTTTCAAAAAGATGGTTTTCATATTCCTTTCCATGATCGCTTCGATTAGATAAAATCAAAACTCCTTTTTTATTTGCAATCTTTTTGAACAATTTTTGAAAAGCAGAAAAGGCTTCATCTTTGCTTGCTAAAAGTAAAATCCAAGTAAATCAAGAAAAATCATCGATAATTATAAAATCATAACATTTATCGCCTAATCTTATGGTTCTAGTCGGTCCAAATAAATCCATATGTAATAAATTCAAAGGCCTAGAGTTGAAACCACATTTTTGGATTTAAATGAAACTCTAAGTTTTTTTTAAACTGGCATGCATCACAAATTTTATCTTTTTCAAAATTTAATTTGGGTAAACCTTTAACTAAATCCTTTTTAAGTAATTTTGAAAGCAAATCCATGCTAACATACACAAGTCTACGATGCCATAACCAACTAGATTCATCTATATTAGCATTCATAACAACTAAATAATCAAAATTATGGTCATTCAAATCATTCAGATCAATAATATAAGTATTTTTATACCTATGACCAATGAATTTCATGCAATTATCAACATAATTTAAAACTATGCAAACAAATGATTCAAAAATCACTTTAAAACCTTTATCACATAATTGACTAATACTTAACAAATTATTCTTTAAACCATTTACAAGTAAAACATTATCAATAAAAGTAGGAGTGATACCGATTTTTTTAATGCCAATAATTTTACTTTGGCCATTATCACCGAAGGTAACCACTCCTCCATCCTTAGCTTTCAAAGTGATGAACTGAGATTCACCACTTGTCATGTATCTTGAACACCCACTATCTAGGTACCATTTTCTTTTAGCTCACGGGTTGCAAAACACACATGCATACACAAATTTTAAGTTTTACTTTTAGGTATCTAAGCTTTCTTGGGTCCTTTGGGTAAAGTCTCCTACTCGTAGAGCAACGATGTGACCAATGGATCATATGAAGAGAGTAGTGAACATAGCAATAGCAAAAACTTATCTTCTTCCTTCATTTTCATTCTGAAATTCAGCAATTAATATTAATCTAGTCAAATACCTAGATGTGGGCCACCACATCTTCACCTTTTGCCATTCGAAGGCTGTAGATGTACTTTTTAACATCATCTTGTTACATATGTTCTTTCCCATATAGAGAGTATGCAACTTCAATCAGAGTCCTTTGGGAGTCTTTTCCTCCAATACTAAATAGAGGCTGAATCTGCCAAGCACCCTCTAATCGCTGAATATGCATATTTCTCCCGAGACATCTACTATCTATTTGACATCCCATCTGCACATTTTTTCAATGCTAGATCCAACTCATGCTGCACTAAAAGATCTTCTACCCAAACTTTTCATATGGAAAAGCTCTATTTTCCATCACACTTCTCAAATCTACCTTGATGCTACTATCCATGGCTAGATTTAACACCAAAAAATATAGCAAAAAATTTTAAGAAGATTGAGAAATACCTTGATGGAGCCTTGCTAAAATTTTTTAGCCTTTTGAAGATCTTCAATCCTTGATATACTCTCTTTCCTCCTCGTGAACCCGGGCTCTGATACCAATTGATGAGAAAACCAGTTGATGCTGAGACTAATTATTGTAGAAATTCCCAAATTTGGACCAAATTTTAGCACCTAAGAGCAAGAAAGGGTAGCCACCTGGTCTAATGCTTGAAGAGAGAAAGAGGCATCAAAAGAGATGATGCCTAGAGAGAGAAAACTTATGCTACAATTAAGAGAGAGAAAAGGACACATAGAGGGAGAAACATGGAGGAGAGAGGGTGTTAGAGAGAGAGGCATACACACCTTTTGCCCTAGAGAGAGAAAGCCATGAGGAGAGAGAACCGCATGTGGGGGAAGGGAGAGGCGGTGCTAGGGTTTCTTATGGGTTTTCTAGAGAGAGAAGGTGGTGGCTAGAGTGAGAAAAGAGAAAAAAAATATTTTAGACAGAAAAGAATCAATTGTATTCCTCTTCTACAAACCCTAGGGATTAGGGTTTAAATACACGACCAAGTTGGCTTGACCCTGACTCAGAAAAATTTTCATAGTTAACCAACGAGATTAAGTTCAACGCAAACCTATGTACACCCATGACTTGTCTCAATCTAAAAAAAACCTTGGACTCACTCTTAGCCCAGTAGAAATTAGCCCCGTCAAAGCCCATAGCCTAGCATGGCCTTGAGATAACCTAGAGCCCAAACTAACTTTAGAGGCTCCATGATGCCTCATGAAGTATGGACCTTGGCCTTCTCATATTCTCCTGAGCCTTGAGAGCACCACATCGGGTGCAATATTAAATGGTGTTGGCCCAGATGGCAACCCAAGAGGGGGGGTGAATTGGGTTCTTAAAAATTTAAGACTTTTTAACTTTAATTGATTAGTTAGCAAGATGTGCAAGTGAGTGTAAATAACTAATAAGCAATGAACAAATAGTTAATAAAGAGAGATATAGAAAGAGAAAATAAGGCACGGCAAACACAAAACAATTTTATAGTGGTTCGGCGCAACCAGCACCTACGTCCACTCCCAAGATTCACTTGGGTCCATACTATAATCTCTCTAGATTACAGCCGAGTTGTTTTCCAAGCTCACAACTCAAACTTGTTGTTTTACGGGTGCACAACGAACCCAGCTGGTTTTAACTCGGGCTTACCAGCACAAACCCTACACGTTATTTTTCTTTGGGCTTACAACTAACCCGACACAAGCACTCCGGCTTGTAACGAGGTATACCAACCTCCACTAATTCAATCCACTGATTGAATCAGCAAACAAATAATAATGATAGTGTTTGAACAAGAAGGTGCTCCCCTTGAGCAAATATACAAATGAAGTACAAAATATTAAAAGGTTAGAAAAGCCTGATTGTATTTGCAGATGGTAGATGCTTGGGCTTTCTTCCTTCTTCTCTTCAACTCCTCTAGAAGTGTTGAATCACGCCTCAGCTAGATTCTTGACGGTTGAAGACTTTTGGAGTTGAGATGAAACTTTTTCCTCTTTTGAAAATCCGCCGATTTGATCTTTGAAACGCACTTGGATTTTCTTCTGACTTTTGTGGAATGATGAGAAGGAGTAGACGAAACTTTCACTTGGATTTCACTCCTTTTGAAACACTCTTCTTTGAGCTAAAATGATTTTTCCAATATGCTCTGTTTTTCCCTCTTTTCAAATGATATCTTTCTCTCTTTTTGATTTTCTCTGGGTTTTTTGATTTGAAAAGAACTCCTCTATTTATAGAATCTGCAAAAATATATCCGTTAGAGACAGGAAAAAATAGCCGTTATTCAAAAATCTTACCGTTGGGGCTGATGTGTCATCGTTAAAAATCGCGCCCAGAATTTCGTGGAGTCGACTCGAGCTCTGAGGGAGTCGGCTCGAGGTCGATTACCAAAAATAGAAACATTTTAACCATTGAGGGGTCGACTCGCGAAAACACAAGTGTCGGCTCCTGAAAGTGGGAGTCGACTCGAGGAAATGGGGAGTCGACTCGAGAAGTGCTCAAAAAACATGGGTTCTGTTGTTTGAGCGGAGTCGGCTCGCACAGACAGGAGTCGGCTCGCAAGAATTCAGGGGTCGACTCTTGAAAAGCCAAGGGTCGACTCGAGAAACTCAGCAAATTGGGGAGTCGACTCGGAAACCCTTGAGTCGGCTCGGGACCGATACAAAAATCAGAAAAATGTTCTGATTGACTTTAAAACTTGTCCCAATTAAATTTAAAATATAAATTTGACTTGAATACATTAAATATGACGTTTATCATGGATTCAAGACATGTTTCAAGAATTCATCGATTGAAATATAAAGTGTAAAATTCCTTTTGAATTCTTTTAAGCATAGAACTTGAAATTCCTTTTTCTAATAGATTCAAAACTCTTTAATATGACCATTGATAGTTCATTCCTTTCAATTTGAATAAGCTCAAGGTTTTTGATAAATAAACACATTGTTTCTTTAAGGTACTCATGGCTTTTGGAAATCATCAAAATCAATAAAGTTGGGGCAATTATGTTTCAATAATTTCTCAACAATCTCCCCCTTTTTGATGATGACAAAAACATTGAGTATATGCATTATAAAATTAAAAAAATTTATGATTCCAAAATCAACAATTGTGTTCATGGAAAGGCTCCCCCTCAATGAGGTAGCTCCCCCTATGAACCTTAATTTATAATCATTCAAAATTTTAAATCAAAAACTTAAGCAATTTTCTTTATGAAATTCAATTATCTCTTCCCCTTATATGAAACATATATTTTCTTTTTCTTATTTAATTCTCTCCCCCTTATTTAATTAGGGCAATTAAAAGCATATAAGGTTTAATGATGATGCATATACGATTAAATCATATAAATCTCTCCCCCTTTTTTGTAATCAACAAAAAGGTTGAGATGCATCAGAGCATCAATTTGATTAAACTTTCGAATTCATTCAGCATTAAGTTATCAATTGAGTATTAAGATATTCAAAATTATATCAAATTAAATATAAGCATTCAAAGATATTCAAGGGTACTCACAATTGAAATAGACAAAAGTGAAGCATCAAACATTCTCATTACTTCAAAATGAAAGTACATGGAAATGTAAACTTGTACATTGCATTGAAAGTAAATTTGATTACATCAAAAGAGATTACATGAAAACTTAAAAATTTCTTCTAGTAATTCTATTCAATGATCTACAATTTGCTTCATCCCTTCGCATTGAAGTCTTACATAGTCTTTTAATTTTTCATCAACAAAAGTACAAGCAGAAGTGATTTTTTCTTGAAGCTCTGCGTTGCATTGGGAGTATGTCTCCGAGTCACCGCAGATGTCCTTAAGTTCTCCAAAGATATTCTTTAAATTTTCACTTAAGGAACCGGTAGATGAACTGAGAGTGGACTCAATCAATGCAACTCGATCACTGAGAGAATACAATGCTTCTTTTAAGTTCATATACTTATCATTAAATTCTTCTTTCAATCTCTTTTCTTGATCACTTAACTCAGACTTGAATAAAGATCGAAGTTGATCTAACTGTGTATCAGAAAAACTAGCAGATGAAACTGTGGAAGACTGTGCAGGAGCAACAGTAGGAGCAGGGGTAGGATCTGAAGTAGGAGCAGGAACAGAATCTGGAATAGATGAACACTGAGGAGGCTCCGGAGATGAATGTCTCAAGAAGGTCTGGGTGCCTCTGCATCTAAGTCTCTGTCCTCAGTAACAGTCTTTCTCTCCCAACTTCCATTTTTCTTAACAAACCCCATGCGATGAATGGTAGCCAAAGTATAATAATCTGTATGTCTTAACTCCTTCTTTGGCTCACAATCACTGAACACAATCCCTTGGCTAAGAAATAATTTAGTCAAAACCATGCCATAGGGTAAGCTCGATTTCTTTTTCCCGCTACAGTCTGCAATATACCAAATATCATCCTAGGTAGATTGATGGGTTTCCCAGATACAACTGCATCCATGACAAAAATATCTCGTTCAGAAACATAGTCAAATCGGCCTGTCTTGGGAAATAGAATCCTGCTGCAAATATTGTGGAGAAGCCTTAATTCCAATGGTAGTTGACTAGCAAAGACTTCTTCAAATCCCTCAAAGTTTCGGTTCAAAAGTCGAGTGAGAGCTGGAGACCTATCTTCAGGGGCAAATGTAGAGGTCCAGACAAGGGTAACTTCAATAGTCTAGAAAGAATGGAGGATGTAATGTTCAAACCGATGCCTCTAACCTTGCTTACTAAGCCATCATCTCCTCTAGACAATTCTTGTAAAACTCTTTGACCAAAGCAGGATAGGTTGGACAATCCAATGAACAAATATACTCAAATCCCATCTCGATTAGTTGTCTACCAATGATGAATCCTTCATTCTCAAACAATTCGAAATCCACTTTCCTTCCTGTGGTTACAATCCTACTGGCTAGAAGATCTACCTGGGGTAGGAGCTGGAGCTGGAGCTGGAGGATCACTAGCCGAAGGTGTAGAAGAGAATCCGTAGACGGCTCGCGGACGGGTCGTCGGACGGTCCTTTTTCTCTTCACACCGGCGCCACTCGAGCTTGCTCCTCGGGTTTTGGGTGCCATTGATCTTGAAGGATTGTTTAATCAGAGGTTAATTGAGGTTTGGAGGGTTTTGGGAAAGTTTTGGAGAGGATTTGGAAGATTTTGGAAGAATGAAATGTCCGTCGGGTCGACTCGTGCCCTAAATAAATCGACTGGGACCACGTCGAGTCGACTCGCGCAAAGTGTGGAGTCGGCTCGCGACTAGTCACAGAGCACGGACACGATCTCGAGTCGACTCGCTCAGAGGAGGGGTCGACTCCTGAGTTTCAGCAGAAACTCGAGTCGACTCCGATACTCTCGAGTCGGCTCCGGACAATTTCAGAGAAAAAATGAGATTCAGAGAATCCGAATTAAGTCCCAAATTTGATCTTTGAGTATGATTAAAAATCATGGACTTTGAGAGATCAAATTGATATGAGTTCTAGATAAAATTTCCTTAAGATTTTGAGAATTTGAAAGAATTCTAGATATATTTCCTTAGAGGTTTCAAAATTTATTCAAAAGGATTACAAATTCCTAACTCTCCTCTAAGATAACAAAATCTTTCTTCATTTAAAGGTTTAGTGAATATGTCAGCTAATTGTTCTTCAGTGTTTACATAATCTAAACAAATTTCATCATTAGCTACATGTTCCCTTATAAAATGATATCTAATTTCTATGTGTTTTGTTCTTGAGTGTTGAATTGGATTTTTAGTTAAGTTGATTGCGCTAGTGTTATCACATCTTATGGGTGTTTTATCAAGTGTGATACCATAGTCTTCAAGTTGTCGCTTAATCCATAGGATTTGGCACAGCAACTTCCAGCTGCTACATATTCAGCTTCAGTAGTTGATAATGCAACTGAATTTTGCTTTTTGCTAAACCATGTGATTAAGTTACTTCCTAAGAATTGGCATGCACCACTTGTGCTTTTCTATCTTTACATCCAGCATAATCAGAATCTGAATATGCAATTAGGTTTAATGTGGAGTCTCTAGAATACCATAAACCTACATTTTTGTTCCATTTAGATATCTTAAAATTCTTTTAACAGCTATTAAATGTGATTCTTTAGGTTCAGATTGAAATCTAGCACATAAACATACTGAAAACATATATCTGGTCTACTTGCTGTTAAATAAAGAAGGGATCCGATTATACCTCGATAATACTTTTGGTCAACCTTTTTACCTTCTTCATCTTTGTCCAGCTTGCATGAAGGACTCATTGGAGTTCCGAGGGGTTTCATTGTTTCCATACCAAACTTTTTGAGTAGTTCTCTTGTGTATTTGGTTTGGTTGATAAAGATTCCCTCTTTGCTTTGTTTGATCTGGAGTCCAAGGAAGAAGTTGAGTTCTCCCATCATGCTCATCTCGAATTCTCCCTGCATCAACTTTGCAAATTCTTGACAAAGAGAATCGTTAGTAGCACCAAAAATAATGTCATCTACGTATATTTGTACTACAAGTAAATCTTTACCTTTTCTTTTCAAAAACAAAGTTTTATCAACATTTCCTCTTGTAAAATCATTTTCTATTAAGAATTTACTTAACCTATCATACCAAGCTCTAGGTGCTTGTTTCAAACCATATAAAGCTTTGTGCAATTTAAAAACGTGATTTGAAAATTCGTGATCTTCAAAACCTGGTGGTTGTTCTACATAAACTTCTTCATTTATAAATCCATTTAAAAATGCGCTTTTTACATCCATTTGAAATAAGTTAAATGTTCATATGACATGCAAATGCAAGTAATAGCCTAATGGCTTCTAATCTAGCTACAGGTGCAAAGGTTTCATCAAAATCAATACCTTCCTCTTGATTATATCCTTTAGCAACCAATCTAGCTTTGTTTCTAATTACTATGCCATTTTCATCTAGTTTATTTCTAAAATCCATTTTGATCCTATTACTGAATGGTTTTTAGGTCTTTCAACTAAGTCCAAACATTATTTCTTGTAAATTGATTTAGTTCTTCTTGCATAGCTAACATCCAATTATTATCTTTTTCAGCTTCTTCTATAGTTTTAGGTTCAATTTGTGATACAAATGCAAGATGATTACTAATATTTCTCATGTATGATCTAGTTCTTATTCCTTGAGATGGATCACCTATAATCAATTCCTTAGGATGACTATGAGCATATCTCCAGTCTCTTGGAAGATCTACATCATTATGATCAATATTGACATCATCGTCCTTATGTGAATCATCATCTTTAGCCTCTTGTTCATGATCAGAAGATACTTCAATATTAAGTTTTTCAAGATCTTTTTCAATTATGTTTGTATTCCTCATCATCAATCTTTTCAGATCCAGTTGCTAAAGATTCATCAAAAACTACATGAATGGATTCTTCAACTACTAAGGTTTTCTTGTTAAAGATTCTATATGCCTTACTAGTTGTTGAATAACCTAGAAAAATTCCTTCATCAGATTTAGCATCAAATTTTCCTAAGTTGTTTTTACCATTATTATGAATGAAACATTTACATCCAAATGCATGAAAGTATTTTATATTTGGTTTTCTTTCATTCCATAATTCATAAGGTGTTTTCTTTAATATTGGTCTTATTAAGCTCTATTTAAGATGTAACATGCTGTGTTAATTGCTTCCGCCCAAAATACTTTGGTAAGTTGCTTTCACATAGCATGGTACGGGCCATGTCTTCTAGAGTTCTATTTTTCTTTCAACTACACCATTTTGTTGTGGAGTCCTAGGGGCTGAAAAATTATGATTAATTCCATTTTCAGTGCAAAAACTTTCAAATAAGTGATTTTCAAATTCTGTTCCATGATCACTTCTTAGAGATACTATAGTAGTGTTTTTCTCATTTGTGACTTTCTTGAAGAATTTCAGGAATATCGAGAAAGTCTCATCTTTGTGAGCTAAAAACATTACCCAAGTATATCTAGAATAATCATCTACAATCACTAGACCATATTTCTTTCCTCCTAGACTTGTGGTTCTAGTTGGTCCAAAAGGTCCATGTGAAGTAGCTCTAAAGCCCTAGAAGTTGAAACAACATTTTTAGATTTAAAAGAACTTCTAGTTTGTTTTCCAAATTGACATGCATCACATATTTTATTATTTTCAAAATCTATTTAGGTAATCCTTTAACTAAATCCATTTTAATTAGTTTTGAAATAAGGTGTGTGCTTGCATGACCTAATCTACGATGCCACAACCAACTAATTTCATTTATGTTAGCATTGTCAGCAATTAAGCAATGATCACTCAAAGATAATTTTCTAAGTCAACTAAGTAAACATTGCCATGTCTATAACCAGTAAATACAATGCTATCATCAATAGAATTAGTTACAGTGCATATAGAAGATTTAAATGAAACATTAAAATTTTTATCACATAATTGGCTTATACTAATTAGATTATGCTTCAAACCATCAACATAAAGTACATTATCAATAACTATAGATGGAGTTATGCGAACTTTACCAAGGCCCATAATTTGACCTTTACCGTTGTC